>RWGZ01001181.1:223278-703208 GCA_009725065.1 Utricularia reniformis | reverse complement strand
ACAAAACCAATTTGGCAAGAGGCTATGCAGTCTGAACTTTCAGCACTTCAGCGTAATCAAACTTGGGATATTGTTTCTGTTCCATCTAACCAACACACTGTATGGTGCAAGTGGGTATACAAATTGAAACTCAAAGATGATGGCTCCTTGGAACATTGAAAGGCTCATCTTGTTGCACAATGGTTCAATCAAATTGAAGACTTTGACTTTATAGATACTTTTAGCCCAGTTGTAAAGCAAACAACCGTTCGTATATTCTTTGCTTTGGCTGCTCAGAGGAATTGGTACCTCCATCAATTTGATATTAATAACGTAGTCCACAATGATGATTTACATGATGAGATATATATGAGATTGCCACTCGGATTGTCTCTTGAGGGGGAGTCTACTGCTAATATCCCAAGCCATCACAATGTTAGGAATGGAGGTCGGGTAATAGTCGAAGGGTTCGATGGTGAAAGACCGACCCGGGGAAACCTAACATGAAGCGGTGATGTTGATCGACTTGATGGATCTCAGATCTATTAAGGATATCGATCGGACGATTGTGATGCGTCTATTTGATAGAGGTTGGATTAGACTTGGATCGGGATTCGAGAGTATCGAGGGGGAATATCTTTCCTTAATTGACGCATTAAATATATGGAATAAAAATATGAAGATATATTCTGTTGGCGATATATATGGAAGAAAATATGAAGATATATTCTGGAGATATATATGTAAGAATATATGCAAATATATCTTGTTATATATATATGGAAGATGCGGTCAAAGATATGGAAAGAGAATATTGTAGAATATTCGGTAGAATATTTCCTAGATTAGATCCTAGTTGGACTCTATAAATAGAGGTCTCATGAAGACAATTGTAATCAATCAATTCTATTCTTCTTGTGATAGTGAGTTCAGGCCGAGGTTTTTCGGTCATGTGGTTTTTTCCCGGTTTTGGGTTTCGACGGTAAATCTTGTGTCTTTTACCTTTCTTCATTTACATTCGGTTCTCATCGCATTAATTCGATCCGACCCCAGGTAACGGGAGACCCCGGATAACGGGAATTCTTTTCTTCTCCGGGAAGGAGAGAATTTTCCCAACAATTGGTGGTGGATGTGGGGTTGTCCCGTGGGGCAGGTTGTGACGGATCGTGGCGATGGGGGAATACCGAGTTATCTCGAAGATGTTTGATGGCGATGACTATCGGTATTGGAAGATGCAGATTGAAGGAACTCTATGACGGCATGATCTCGGAGCGGCTCTGAAGAAGGATAAACCGAAAGAGATGGAGGATGCCGAGTGGTCGAGAATCGACGAAAAGGCTCTCGGGTTCGTGGTGGAGACTTTAACGAGAAACGTTGCCTTTAACGTTTCCGATAAAACCACTCCGTACGGGATGATGAAGGTGATTGAGGATATGTACGCAAAGCCGACATCAACAAATTTAGTGCACCTTGCAAAGAAACTTTACACCTTGAAGATGGCCGAAGGTGGTTCAGTTTCCAAGCACTTGAACGAGTTTAGTTATCTTGCCGGACAACTTGCATCGATGGAGCACGAAATCAAGGATGATCAATTGACAGTCCTTTTACTTGGAACATTACCGGACAGTTGGGGGACCACGGTCGACGTGATCAGTAGCCAACCGGGTAAGTTAAAGTTTATCAACGTGCGGGATCGGTTGATCAGTGAGGAAGTGCGGAGATCCAGTCGGGAATGCAATGACCCTTCTGCTTTGGCAACAGAGTTTGGTCGGTATAATAACCGACGGGGTAAGGGAGGACGTGATGCCGATGACGATCGGGATGATCGGTCAAAGGGAAAGACTCGGGTGAAGTCTAAGTCACGTGGCGAACCGGAGTGTTGGAATTGCAGAAAGAGGGGGCACTTGAAGCGAGAGTGCAAGGAGAAAAGAAGGGATGTATCGGCGTCGGTTGTCGAGACGGACGATGTACTAGTCGTGTGCATTGAGAGTCCGATTGAGTCATGGGTATTTGACTCGGGAGCATCATTTCACATTTCATCTAATAAAAGTATTTTCGTTAATTTTGCGGGCGGAAATCATGGAAAAGTCTACTTGGCGGACGGGAAGGCGCTAAGAATTACAGGTCGAGGAGACATACCGATCACATCTAACGGTCATAGTTGGTTGTTAGATGATGTAATGTATATTCCCGGTCTTAAGAAGAATTTGATTTTGATGGGCCAGCTTGACGCAAAGGGGTATCGAACGACTTTTGGAGGCGGATGTTGCAAAGTGTCGAACGGATCGAGTTAAGTCTTGTAGTGTGTATGTGGGGGTCGGATCCATAGCGGATCGACCGGGTATCACAAAACGTGAGACTAAACGAGGACATGTTCGAAATCGACACAAGGGTGAAGATGCGGTAAAACCGACATTGTCGAGTGGGAGTGGAACACCGGTAAAGGTGGATCGGTCAGAGAGGCCTTTGGGAAAATCAATCGATGAGGAGATCGGTGATAGCAAGGTTGATCGGTCTGAAACGGATCCGTGTATGGTCGATCAGACGGCAGATCGGAATACAGGGGAATCGTTAGCTTCTGCGGTTAGGCAATGGAGGGCGAGAAAAGCTTCCGATGAGTGGGAGTTTGCCCTGAAGGACGAGAAAGTGTCCTTGGAGGCCAAGACTTCGGTTTTGGGGAAGTTGACATGTTTTGTCACTTCGGTTAAGTTAGGGCTGGGGCATGCCCTAACTTGGTTCACCAGGTGATTTGGGGAACGGGGACTTTCGAGGGTGAACACTTACCTCGAAAGTCAGAGGCGAGAGTTGTTCAACTCTCAAAGTGCATCATGTCGGTGCATAAGTGTTAGGCGGACTACTTAAGAAGAATAAAAGATCACCCAACTTCAAGTGGGAGATTGTTAGGAATGGAGGTCGGGTGATAGTCGAAGGGCTCGATGGTGAAAGACCGACCCGGGGAAACCTAACATGAAGCGGTGATGTTGATCGACTTGATGGATCTCGGATCTATTAACGATATCGATCGGACGATTGTGATGAGTCTATTTGATAGAGGTCGGATTAAACTTGGATCGGGATTCGAGAATATCGAGGGGAAATATCTTTCCTTAATTGACGCATTAAATATATAGAAGAAGATATGAAGATATATTCTGGAGATATATATGGAAGAATATATGCAAATATATCTTGTTATATATATATGGAAGATGCAGTCAAAGATATGGAAAGAGAATATTGTAGAATATTCTGTATAATATTTCCTAGTTTAGATCCTAATTGGACTCTATAAATAGATGTCTCATGAAGACAATTGTAATCAATCAATTATATTCTTCTTGTGATAGTGAGTTCAGGCCGAGGTTTTTCGCTCACGTGGTTTTTTCCCGGTTTTGGGTTTCCACGGTAAATCTTGTGTCTTTTACATTTCTTCATTTACATTCGGTTCTTATTGCATTAATTCGATCCAACCCCGGATAACGGGAGTTCTTTTCTTCTCCGGGAAGGAGGGAATTTTCCCAACAACTTGATCATCTATCGATTTATTTTCGATAAGCTTTCTTCCCCTTGTTGTCTAAAGAACAAACATGACATTTGTGATCAACATCTTATTTATTGAATCGACTAAGGGCATTTTCAGCTCTTAGTCAAGTGGTTGTTTCCTCAACTTTTAAGGTTTTTCACTCTAAAATTGTATTGTCTCTTCTATACTCAATTTATAATCGTCTTCCACACATTAAATAAATTACAACCGAGTTCATCTTGCAACTAACCGGACGACTGTTGACACCCCCGGTTTTCGAACTACAACAATTTGAATTTGCAAGTCCAAGTCTTATGATTGGACTTAACTGGAGTGTTGAATTTGTCGCATATTGCTTAGTGAAGTGGGATTGATTAGGGTGAGAATTACATCACATAATGGTTTGATCAAGTTTTTAAATGTGTAGTTCTATCCTCTTAATCCCGTTTGTTCACGTTCCCCATCGTAATTTTGGCCAGATTTATAATTTCAACACGATTCACGAAAGTAAGTTGATGCATGCTTTGTGGGTACTAAGGAATGAACTGCCATGTTCAGTTTCTGATACTGCCGAAATTGGATGCCTTGATGATGCATTCATCTCCCTTATCAAGGTACAATAGAATTCTAGATAAAACTCCATAAATAGACATGAAGAAATTGCTTATAATAACAGACCAGAAGCAATTTCTGGTTTTCAGGTCTGTTCTTATAATAAAAATTTATAACTCCAACAATATAGCCTATTTCACGAATGCTTTACAAATATAGTCCATTTTGCAATTTTTTAGAATATTCAACAAAATTCTCTTTAAACAATGGGTATGTTTGAAATAGCGTTGGATAAAAAACGGTGAGTTGAGATCATTGTTATGTGATGTGAGATAATCGTGTAAATAATCGTGATTTAAAAAAATTGTGTTTGAAATAGCGATATAGTGGTTTTGATTTTATAAAATGTTTTTTGTCCTTTTTTTTAATTAATTATGAATTAAACAATAATTTAATAATGAAATTTTAGAAAGTGCAATTTGGTGACCATTGTTTTTTGTGTTCAAATAAACACAATTTATTGATGTTTGGTTTGTAATAAATAGAATTACGTTTTTATAAAATATAAAGATTAAATTATACTTGTAATCAATCAATCCTATCGATCATACAAGTAAATATTAATCATGATCGGTAAAACGTACGATACTGTTAGACTGTGTTCTTAAACCGGATCGGTTTTGGCCGGTCTGTTCGGATCGAACCGAACCCAGACCCAAAACCAATCCGGTTCAGAAAAACAACTCAGAAATGACAGATTTGCAGAGAAAAAAGAAATTCACGCTCTTAATTTTTAAATCATGTGGGGCTCACTAATTTATTTATTTTAATCCTTACCATTTTTAAAACTATGATTATAGTACACAAGTTTTATTTGAAGTGTACTTAGTGTATGAAGAAATATTAATTTCAAATATTAATTTAAATTAAATTCATAAAAATATTTAATAATATATACAAAAAAGGACTACTTTTCATTAATTGATACAAAGAATTATTTATATTTTTCTATATTCTTCTTTTTTTAAAATTAAATATACGACAATTGGACATTTGTATATGTAAATTAAATTAAATTAAAAATACTAAATAATGAACATGAAAACATATCCGGTTTAGGGTTAACTACTTTTTATGCTTAAAAATCTTATACACGAGGAAGATCCATATTTGTATCTTGAAGATTTTGAGAGATTATATTATGATGATTTAAATATCATACTATCCCAAAAAAATTATAAAGATGAGGATAATCTTGAACAAAATATTAATTTTATTATTCTATTGTATTACACGAATAAATTTTTATGATTTTTTTGAGTATAAGATGAAGAACATACATCAATGAATTTCGAATCATTTGCAATAGAATTTGAAGACATAGCTTTGGAGATCAACGATTTTGATGACTAGTAAATCATCACTTTTTGGTGTTAGAATATGGATAATAATACTCTTTTGGAATTTTTATTTTAAATGTTTCTATTTAATGAATATTGTTATGGTCCCTTTTTAGGGGGTACCAACAGTTGTCCGGTTCGTTTAGCCAACGAACTCGGTTCTGATTTGTTTTAGATGTGGAAGAAAATTAAAAGCTGGAAATAAATAAATGCACAGCGATGTATAGTGGAAACCCCAGGAATTGGGGTGAAAACAACTTGACTAAAAGTAGATTATGCTCTTAGCCTGTTCACTAATCGAATAACTCATAGTCAATACAGCAGAGGCTAAAGAAAATGACAAAGAAAAGAAAGCGGTATGAATTCCGGCAGGGTAACGACCTGTTCTTCCGCGTCCAAATGGTCCTACTATTTCCGTCGTCTTGCCCTGTATTTATAGAGTTCATAGCGTGTGTAAATCACACTCTGTAACCGCCTCTGACAGGTTTGTTAGAGGTTGTTATCGCGGGATGTAAAACGAGGTTGGGACCAAGGCGTGGTCTGCGTGATCGGGCCCGAAGCGTGGTAAACGTGGGAAGGCCCAAAGCGTGGAAAACGTGAGTTGTGACCGTTCTGTAACCGTTCGGACCGAACCCAGGTGCTAGCTGGCAGAAAACGTTTTATTTCGTTAAGGGTAACTTCGGTCCTCTCGTTGAACATCGGGCCGCTCTTTCTTAAGTGTGTAAATGGGTTGTAGGAATTCGTTTTTACTATTTGAATAGGCCCAACGGTTGCTGGGCCTCACCCATCACAAGGTACCCGATCCTAAAGTTCCCATCACTAGCCCCTCGGGCTTGATTGCCAATCGCAGATGTGATACAAGGCCGATCACATGATGTTTGTACATTCATGAGAACATGGGACCGTACCTGTAGATAGTGAGAGTCCAGGGGACCGATCTTTCCCTTAGCGTATGAGCCAACTACATTTGAAACTTAATAACGTATATTTACGTTATATTTTTATCTTTGTTATTCTTTAAATATTAATATCTCGACCCGCGCCTCTTCACATTCGACAGTTCAAGAGGCGTGATGAGTGCGCCCCATACAGTCGCTGTTTTGGGCAGTATTACGTGGCGGCTCACCATTGGCTGGGAGATTAATATTTAAATCGGGATTCTGGGCATTGTTTCTCCTCACCGTCATTATCGCAAAGGAGAAATTGCAGCAAGTTCTTTGTGCCCTCAAACGATTTTTCATCCAAACATTTTTCAATCCGTTTTTCCTAAGGTATACACTTATGGCTCCCCACAAAATACGTTACCCTTCTATGTCTGAGTTGGACATTGAGGAGTTTAGGTTTAGGTTTTCAATTCCGGCACATTACTCTATCTGGAAGGGACGGGAAGATATTCTCTGTTTCCTTCCGGCGGCAATGAATGTGCCGGCATCGGCCATTCCCGTCAGTTACGCCTCTCTTAAGTGCGGGCTTCGTTTTCCGCTACATCTTTTTGTAGCGGCCGTGCTTAAGGAGATTCACTGCCCCACTTTTGCGTTTTTCCCGGGCAGTTATGTGTACATAGTAGCGTTTATTTTTTATTGTTACCAACAGAATCGGGCCCCGACCCTAGAACACTTCTTTAATCTGTTCTTGGTAGGATCCCGAAAGGGAAAGGGCCTGTTGGGTTGCCGCAAGTTATACTATATAGCGGTGCGCACCAAAGAGTGCGCAATTGTAGATAAAGAAGAATCTCTTCATGCGTGGGATGCCTGCTACGTGTGGATAGCAGTCCCCAAAGAGGATCTGTTGAAAGTATGGCCGCTTTTGACCCATCCACGCATAGGTCAGTTGGACCGAAGTAGGTTCAACCCCTCCCGCACGGACACCGCAAACACGCTTGCGATGTTCCCCCCTCCCGAAGCACGCCTTAGGCGAATAGATCTGCTTCGGGAGAAAAGATTGATAGAAACAGGTGTTGCGGGTAGGACCAGAGCCCCAGCCCCGAAGGGGGTTTTTTCTAGTTCAGATCCATCAGAAGGATCGGGTATGATGTAGTGTTTATATTTTAATCTTTCCTGATCCTTATGTATTTGTTTTGCAGATTCAACTGAGACAATGCCGAGCTCGCGCTTTAAACGCATGGCAGCTGCTTCGGTCCGTCCTTCTGAGGGACAAAGGGAAGCATTGGGCAGCGCTGAAGGAAGCGAATCAGCAACGGGGGGTACGCTGGTCCCTTCGGGGTCCGCGGACCCCCCGATCCAAACAACCGGCGCGGGCACGCTGACCCTTCGCTGCACAGGGCAGTCTTCATCTGGGGACGGGCTTGCGTTTCGGGTATTTGGAGTGGTAGAGGAGGTGATAAAGGCTCGGATTCGTTCATTGAGCTTGTCCAGCCTCTATCAAATCGGTAATGTCTCCTTCATTAATGCTAAAACTGTTACTTTGTTGCTGCAGGGAGCCGTTCCCGTGGGGAAGGTTCTCCCCAGTCCTTAGCTCAAGGTGAACGTCTCCCTGCCGCCGATCCTCTTAGGAAAAGGGAAAAGGGCGACCGAAGCGGAAGCCCCGCAGGAGTTGAAGAGGCTGAGAAAGGGGGACGGCGCTCCGGTCCCCACCAAGGGGATATTTTTGAAGGAGCCTGGATCGGGCCAGAAGACTAACTCCGACTGGGGAGTTGCTCTGGGCCTGCTGGACAGGTTCAGTAAGGGGAGGAAGCTTACCTCCTGGAGGACTGCTTTCCTAAAGGACTTCCGCCTTTATGGAGAGCATAACCCAAAGAACGTCCAGGCGGACGTGACTGGGGAAGAAATGATGGAAGGCTTCGTCGACCTCACGACTAAGGTAATTTTCACTTGACATGAAGGCCCGAACTTTTACTTAAGAATATTTGTCTTATGCAGATGTTGAGGAAAGCCTTCACAACTGCTATCACCGTGGAGAATAACCAGGGTGGTAGCGTTGTCTCCCAACAAGTCCAAGATCAACTTGACCTTGCAAAAATGCAAGTTGAAATAAAGCATACTTGAGTTGGTAACGGTACGGGAGGACCGTGACCGACTTGACAATGAGCTGCTAAGAGTCGGGACGGAGATCTCACGCTTAGCTGACAAGGTCTCTGAGCTGGAGAAGACAGGGCAAACAGCTCAGGGACGTATTGCCGACCTGGAGGCCAAGCTGCGGGCCAAAGAGACGGAAATCAACGAAGTCCAAGGTCGAGCCTAGGAGAAGAGGAATAAGCTGAATGAGCTTCTCTTTCGGGCCCAAGAAGAGAAGAATACCTTGGAGGAAGAGTTGACAAGGGCCCGTACTTCGGCCGAAGGTTCGGTCCGGGAAGCGGTCCTGGGGTTCGCTCAGTCCCCTTTGTTATTCGCTTTAGCGGATAACATACACGGGGATTATACTGCGAAGTATCTAGATAACATGCGAGAACAAGTTATCCAGACGTTCGGGCTTTCCCCTTTGGACGAGCGATGGAAGATGATCGAGCCACTTGAAGGAGATGGCAAGTTTCAGGTTATTCCGACCTTGGAAGAACCTGTTCTAGAAGAAGAACATTTCTTCTATCTCTTTGAAGAGATGGAGAAAGCGGTCAACCAGAAGGTGGCCGATCAAGAGGAAGAATTGAAGCGGCTCGCGGCCCGGACCGAACCCCAGAAGCCCGAAGTGGAGGATAAAGAGGAAGGGCAGATTAGTTAGATCTAGTCATTACTTTGCATCTGCCTTACTCTTTATTCAATATAAAGTTTTTTCCTTCTTCAGCTGTGATTATTTTAATTACCAAAACGAAGTGACATAACTAACTTCTAAATAAACTAATAAGTTTTTCTTTAACGAAGTTGTTTTAATCACTAAGTATAAGATTGGGGACACTCACAGGTAGTTAACCATCGGTCCCAGACGTTACGTTTGGTTTATTCATATCAATTTTGATTGGATCAGTCGTTTTTCATTGTGTATGGGTCACTCTTATTCCGTCCTTGGAGTCAATATTTGATTGGATAGGCGTGGTATGCGTTTAGTGTGAGTTTTTACAAGCTTCGGCCGAACCTTGGTTCTAATAAAGCCCCTTAGGTTTTGTTGGCCAAGTTTTGCTCATAATACGTCTTATATTAAGACCGACCTTATGTCTCGATATGCCGACTACCATTCCTTTTATCGTAGCAGATGTCGTAGGTACAAATGGCTATTCCTAAAGAATGAATGCCGTTGAATGGAGTGTTTTAGTTCGTAATGAGTTCTGGGAGAATGACAACTCATCCATGGGTTGGGCAAGTGCAGGAGCATCTGACTCGTCAGAGCGGTCACTACAACTTGGGAGCTTTGCGGACAAGAAGCTTCGGTCACCAGTCCAGATTCTTCCTACACCACCCAACTTCAAGATTGGTCCATCATTCCATTAGAAATAGTTTGTATTTGTACTTACTTGTTTCTACTTGCGTTTAAGAGAATGTATTTCATTGAGTCAAACATATTAATCGAAGATTCACAAGAAATATCGCCTTAAATTCATGACATTCCAAGTTCGGGGACCTCTATACCATCCAACGTTTCAAGTTTATACGCACCTGATTCCAATTTCTTCGATATTCGATACGGTCCCTCCCAATTTCTGTCCAGCTTTCCAACGTTCCTCTGCACCTTAATGCTTCTGAGGACGAGATCACCTTCAAAGAATTCCCTTGGGAGGACTCGTTTGTTATGGGCCCGTTCCATAGTTCGCTGATAAACGCGCATCCGTGCATAGATTGCATCTCTCTTTTCCTCGATCATCTCGAGGTCCAATAACCTCCTTTCACCATTCATATGCTCATCGTATTGAGATATCCGAGGTGATCGGATGGCCACCTCCACCGGGCTATCCGCTTCGGTCCCATACACCAATGAGAAAGGTGATTCCTGAGTTGTTGAGCGAGGTGTGGTTCAATATGCCCACAGGACCTCATAGATGTGTTCGGGCCATTTACCCCCAAAGTCTTCTAACTTGGTTTTCAATCCCTTCAGGATAACTTTGTTAGATACTTCCGTAAGTCCATTGGTCTGAGGATGGGCTACTGATGAGAAATGCTGAACGATGCCTAACTTGGTGCATAAATCCCGTATGCTTTTTCCACGGAACTGAGTCCCATTGTTTGATACAAGCGCTAGGGGAACCCCGAAGCGGCTCACAATATTTCGCCATAGAAAGTGCTTGACCACTTTTTCTGAGATAATGGCTACGGCTTCTGCTTCGATCCAATTCAAATAATATTCCACCGCTACGATACAACATTTTCTTTGCCCTATGGACCGAGGAAAAGGTCCGAGGATGTCGATCCCCCATCTGTCAAACGGACAAGACAATGGGGTAATCGATAAGGGAGCCCCAGGCAATTGCGGGAGTGGAGCGTGGTATTGACATATGGCGCAACGCTTAGTGTATTGCTTGGCATCAGCGAGCAGTGTTGGCCAAAAATACACAGCTCTAATAATGCGGTGGTATAAAGATCGAGCCCCTGAATGAATGCCACATATCCCTTCATGAACATAAATCATGACGGCTTCGGCCTCAATAGGAGATAAACATCGCAGAAGTGGGCCCTCAAAATTCTTTTTAAACAAGCGTTCGTCGACTAAGGTGAATCTCTTAGCCCGGACCTCTATTTTCCTGGCTTCAGACTTATCTTCAGGGAGATATCCGTTTGAGATGTATTTAATAAAGGAGTCCATCCAATTGGGTTCTCCTGGGGATTCAGTAGCATCAATATGCAAGCCCTGGAGTTCATGGCATAGAGCCCCGATCTCTTCAATAGACTGTTCGGTCACTGGAATCTCGACTGAATGTCGGTCCTGAATGTGGACCGAAATAGTGCTCGGCTCTATGTCAGGTATGCCTGAAGCCAGTCTCGCGAGTGCATCGGCAACCTTGTTTTGTTCTCGTGGCACATGGTCAAGAGATAACTCATTGAACTTCTTGGATAACTCCAGAACTTTAGCGCAATACAACCTCATCATCGGATCGTGAGTCTCAAATCTCCATGCGAATTATTCTACTACTAACTTCGAGTCTGAGAACATTCGCACTCTACTAAATCCCATTTTTCGAGCCAAGGTCATTCCTGACAATACTGCCTCATATTCTATCACATTATTTGTTCCAGCAAAGGAAAATTTGACTGCGGAATGAATAAGATCACCTTGTACCGTCGTCAAGGTAATGCCCGCTCCTCTTCCCCCGAAGGTTGATCCATCTACGTGGATCGTCCATCGATCATCCTCTTGGTTAAGATAAATGGCCGATCGGGTCATTTCAACCACAAAATCGGCTAGAACCTGAGCTTTGATCGCCCTTCGAGGCAGGAATTCCAGATACATAGCGCTGAGTTTGATAGCCTATTTTGTCAATCTCTCATTCAAATCCTTCTGTTTAAGGAGTATTTTCAGAGGCTGATTCGTATAGACATAGACAGTTCGACCTTCGAAATAATGCTTCAACTTGGATATAGCTTTCTTCAAGGCTAGCATGAATTTCTCCAAGGTAGAATATCTGGTTTCAGCAGATACTAGAGAACTACTGACATAATAAACAGGCATATGAATGTCATCTCGTATGGTCACCAGAGCTGCGCTGACGGCAACTTCGGATACCGCAAGATATAACCCCAAAGGTTTATCACAAGTTGGACTTAACATCACCGGGGGAGTGCTTAAATAAGTCTTCAGCTCGGAGAAGGCCCGATCGCATTCTTCGGTCCAATCCATATTGCTTGCTTTTCTTAGCACTTTGAAAAAAGGTAAGGCCCGGTCTGTGGATTTCGAAATAAACCTGCTCAGCGCGGCTAGTCGGCCTGTAAGCCTTTGAAACTCTCTTTTGTTTTTCAGAGGTTGCATATCAATGATAGCTTGCACCTTTTCAAGGTTGACCTCTATGTCTTTCTCTGAAACATAATATCCTAAGAATTTTCCACTTCGGATCCCGAAGCAGCACTTGTTTGGATTTAGTTTGAGCTTATATTTTCGGCATACTTCGAAACAACGAGACAAATAAGAAAGGTGGTCTTCATCATTCATAGATTTTACAATCATATCGTCAACATACACTTCCATCATATGACCGATCAACTCTCTAAAGATCTTGTTGACCAACCTTTGGTATTTTGCTCCAGCATTTTTGAGACCGAATGGCATAACCACATAACAGTAGACTCCATATTCGATCATAAATGATGATTTCTTCTGATCCTCCTCAGCCAGGAAGATCTGGTGATATCCAGAATAAGCATCCATCAGTCGGTCGATGTGCGGCAATGGGAAAGGATGTGACTCACAGCTTTTGTTAACATCGGTAAAATCGATGCACATTCGCCATTTCCCATCCGGTTTGGAAACCACCAGTGGGTTTGCAACCTATTCAGTATAGTGGATTTCTCTGATAAATCCCGACCGTAGAAGCTGATTCACTTCCGCCAGGATAATCCCGATTTTCTCAGGAGAATAGCGTCTCCTTTTCTATCTAACGGGCTTTGTTCTTGGCTCAGTGTTGATCCGATGTTTACTATCGGATCGGTCAATCCCCGGAACATCATCCGGGGTCCAAGCAAATATATCCACATGGCTTCTCAGCAGGTGGATCAGTTCTTTCTCAAAGTAAGAGGCTAAATGAGCCCCGATGCGAGTTGTCTTGATTGAGTCATCCTCAATCAGGTTAATCAATTTGAACCCTACAGGTTCCATTGCTTGCCTCGGGTGCGGCAGCTCTTCCAACAAATCCACCCAGGCCCTTTTGATCGGTGCCAACGTTCGGCACGAGCTCATGTAGCATTGCCTAGCTACTTTCTGATCCCCCTTAACAGAAATAACTCCATGAATGGAGGGGAATTTGAGCATCATGTGATAAGTAGAAGGGACCGCCTCGAACTTACTCATGCCGGTCCGTCCGATAATAGCGTTGTAAGCCAAGTCGACTTCAACGATAATGAATTCCAGGTCTTCAGAACGGTCCTTGGATGGCTCTCCAAGGGTAACGGGAAATAACATCTTCCCGCACGGAATAACGCTCCTTTGGTCGAACGACCAAAGAGTTATGTTGGCGATCGGGAGATCGTGAGCAGCAGCTCCCAACATTTCAGCGACCTCGCGCTTCATCAGATTGCACGAAGCCCCAGTATCCACTAAAATTCTGTGGACACGTCGATTTCCGATGATCCCAGTAATGGTAAGGGGATCGTCACATGGATCCATGATCCCTTCCCGATCATCCGGGGTTAAAGTGATGTCCTCTCTGAAGAAAGAGGACTGTTCAATGGGATCATATTTTACTAGCGCCACAGATTCGGAGCTCTCAGCAGAGTCTCCGCGCGCAGTTCTCTTTCGGTCCCGGACCGATTCATTTATTCTCAATCCTTCGGAGATAACATAAATATCTCCGGCCACTTCTCTCGGTGCCGCCTCATTTCGAGGAGGTTGGGCACCAGTTTCCGCAGGTGGGGGAGGAACTTGCTCCTGTCTCCCACCCTCATTCTGCGGGGCTCTGCCGCCAAGGCCCCGCCATCTTCTTCTTCGGCCCTGACCACTGTTCTCACGACCGTGTTGGCCTCTTTCTTGGTCGGGCGGAGGAGACCTTCGGTCCTCCGTCCGATCGTTGTAGTTTCGGGGTTGTCCCAATTATCTCTTCCCCGCGGCCTGTGACGATCGTCACCTTGGTGGCCCCTTCGGGGGGATTCCGCTCGCTTGCCCTTCTGACCATTCCGGTCGGGCTTTTCTTTACTCATTGCCTCTACTGTCTCTTTCAACAGCGGGCACTTCAAGGTCGGGTGATCGCGATTATGATGAAGCTCGCAATACACCTGATTGTCCTTCTTCTTCGGGGGGACGTCTTTTTCGCTCACAGCCGCTACTTCTCGCGACTGTTTTTTAGGGTAGGAAACCCTATGATTACCTGAGGGCTCAGAATTCCCGCTAGGCTTCCGATAACCAAGCCCCAGCATTTCATCCACCTTAATATACTTGTTGATTTTCTGAATAAGTTTTCCCAAGGTGGATGGTGGGCTCTTCACCAAGCTGGCCGAAAGACCGCACGGTCCTAGGACCTGCTGTAGAATATCTATTTTATCCCGGAGCTCGAGCTTGATGCCCCGGGCGGTCCTATTGAATTTCTCCATGAAGGACCGAAGGCTCATCTTTGCCGGGATATACTTTAGCTGATATAGTTCCTGCCTGCTTCGGGGCGGTCCTACATTTGGAGCAAATTGCTCAGAGAATTCCAAAATAAATCCCCCATACGACTGTATGGATCGGGCTGGCAAATTTTTAAACCATGTTCGGGCATCGCCTTGTAATCCTGCCGCGAAGATGCGGCACTTTAATGAATCCGAGGCCCGAACCGTTCCCATACGTAACTCGAAATCAGCGACATGATCGATCGGATCACCATCGCCACGAAATGTCGTCAACCCCTCGGTGTTGCGATAATGCCGATCTGGGACTGCTGCCCAGATTTCCTCAGAAAAGGGGAGCATCAAATCTCCCAAGGCGGTTGATACGCCTTCAGATTGATGAGACGATGCCTGGACCGCATGCAAATTATGCCACTAGACATCATCCTTACTTCTTCTGATAGGGGCCTCCATGGCCCTGTTAAATAAACCAGGATTGCGTCCCAGATTAGGTTCGCAATCCCTGAGCGCACGCATACTCTCCAACTCCCTGGTGAGCTCATCAATTCGTCGCTGCATATGCTCCTGATCATTTCCAGGAGCGGGAGTTAGAGCTCTGGTTGAGGGATGAGGTGTAGATCGATATCTAGGCCTCCCCATTGTCACTCCACGCCTAATGATTTCTTCTTTATCAGTACTGCGCTCGTCAGGATCACTCTCGTATCCTCTGCTTTTGGGAACAGGGCTTGATACAGCCGATGGTTCTGTTGCACTTTTCTCCGACGTAATTTCCAGTACCACCTTCCTGACGTCAGCTTCCAGATCCTGTAAAGTGCATGTTGGTGCTGGAAGACTGTCGGGAAGCACGTCACTATTATTTGTCGGAGTTCCAGTCGCCATGCCTTTGATAATCCTATCCCTGGTAGAAAACTCAAATGGGATTAGAGAATCGTCCCCACGGACGGCGCCAAACTGTTATGGTCCCTTTTTAGGGGTACCAACAGTCGTCCGGTTCGTTTAGCCAACGAACTCGATTCTGATTTGTTTTAGATGTGGAAGACGATTTAAAGCTGGAAATAAATAAATGCACAGCGATGTATAGTGAAAACCCCAGAAATTGGGGTGAAAACCAATTGACTAAGAGCAGATTATGTTTTTAGCCTGTTCACTAATCGAATAACTCATAGTCAATACATCAGAGGCTAAAGAAAATGACAAGGAAAAGAAAGTGGTAAGAATTCCGGCAGGGTAACGGTCTGTTCTTCCGCGTCCAAAGGGTCCTGCTATTTCCGTCGTCTTGCCCTGTATTTATAGAGTTCATAGCGTGTGTAAATCACGCTCTGTAACCGCCTCTGACAGGTTTGTTAGAGGTTATTATCGTGGGATGTAAAACGAGGTTGGGACCGAGGCGTGGTCTGCGTGATCGGGCCCGAAGCGTGGTAAACGTGGGAAGGCCTGAAGCGTGGAAAACGTGAGTTGTGACCGTTCTGTAACCGTTCGGACCGAACCCAGGTGCCAGCTGGCAGAAAACGCTTTATTTCGTTAAGGGTAACTTCGATCCTCTCGTTGAACATCGGGCCGCTCTTTCTTAAGTGTGTAAATGAGTTGTAGGAATTCGTTTCTACTATTTGAATCGGCCCAACAGTTGCTGTACCTCACCCATCACAAGGTACCGATTCTAAAATTCTCATCAAATACAATATACACAAGTTAAATAATTAAAAAACATTAAAATAACAAAAACAAGTCAAACCGGTTCTGAACCGGTTTGGACCGAACCGAATGGATGACCGGTTCGTATTTCCGATCCGGTTTTAGAACATAGTTTTCCGTATAAGTTATTGAAGCATGTTTTTTAGTATAACGAAAACCCTCATTGATTATACAAAAAATAATTTAATTTATATTTTTAAATTATATATTATAAAATTTAAAGCATATATAATTATGTAGCTGATATGCTTGACGATTTCAACCCATTTTAGTTGCCCAGCTACCATTTGGTGTCTCGGCGTGTCCGGGCCGGATCGACGGTCAGACTGGTAGAACCAAAAGCCAACTTCTCTAAGGATTGGAAAAAGGGTTGTCTTCTCTAAGAAAGAGCCTTCGTTCACAAAATCGTCATTCGGTTCCATCCAAATTCTCACACACTGAAACACGCATCATCTCACACAGTTGACGTTCTTGCTCATTTTCTGTTGATAATCCCAAAATTCATCTCCCGATTCAGTCAAAGTGGGGCTCAAGCTTTGTTGTGCTGGGGGTTCCGGTTCACGGGATCATCAGCCTCCCGGTAAAAACCCCCTTCCCCTCATGTCTTCATCTCTATACAAGCGAAAGCTTGACGATTATGTCGATGAAACTTTAGTCCTTATTCCTTTAAGCCCCAATAAGATGCGCAAAGAGCAGATTACCCTCCCCATATCCCCTCCTCCCTCACCCACAACGCGATCATCCTTCTCCTTTGGTGCTCACCTTCAATTTTTTGTTCGAACTTTTACCCATAATACGCTTGTGCTTCACGCTGATCCCAGGGATACTGTTGAGTCCGTTCATCAAAAAATCCGTAAAATCACTGGCATTCCTATGATTGAACAGAGGTTAATCTACCGTGGGAAACAGTTGCAGTGGGAGCAGACTTTGGCCGGATGCGACGTACAAAAGGATGCAAATCTGCACTTGGTTGGTCGAATGAGAAGTACGGGTCACCCATTAGCTTGGCAGCTGGTTAATGATGTTGTTTCATCGGTTTTTAATCTCTTGAAGTATAAATCAGTGCCATTGCGTTTATCTCCGCGGCCTGTTAAAAGTATAAAGAGTATGCTTTTGGAATTTTTATCAATGACGCCAAAGGAGATTGACAAAGCATCTGAGCATTTGCAGATTTTGAGTGCATCTTCTGCGCCCGCAGCTCTGGTTTTGCTCTATATGTCTGATCATAAGCCTAACAAGGAAGTTGGTGAAGATGCAATTACACAATTTATATGTCGCAGTAAGATCATTTTGCCTACGAGTACTTATGATCGTTTTGTGCCGATTATTTTAGAGTTTTGTAGATTGATGAAAAAGGGCACTGGAATAGAAGATAGATTATATTGTGTATGTCGAAGTAGTTTGGCAGCAATGATGGAATCTCTTGATTTAAAGGACATGGAACTTATTGAACTTCGAGATATATCTCTGTTCGTTAGTGAGTTAGCTGTCAAGGTTTCAAGTGCTTTGGTTTCATCTTTGCAGCCAGATTCTTCACTTGAGTGGCCATTAGACGAAGTTGTTTCCGATTTTTCCAAATTTGTGATGGCATTGAGGAAAGCAATAGTTCAACATAACAATTTTATTTGCCCGATTAAGGTTTGTTGGTCACATTTGTTTTACCAAGAGGAGATTGTTACATTGCATGGGATTTTTGAAGATCTATTGTCCAAATTAGACATATGTTTAGGGAAGATTGATGATGACTTGAATTTGAAAGCGACCGATGGTTCACCCTTTTCAGGGAGTTGCCATTATCTCACCATTTTAAAAGATTTGAATAGCATTTCAAAGCTTTTTTATGAATGTGAAGAGGGTTTTTGGGAAACATTGAAACGAAGAAAGGATGCTTTAAGTTACCTTATTGTCAGGGATGCAAAGAGGTCTGATAATCATAAGTGGATCATTGCGCATAAGGAAGTGACTAACTTTGAATCAAGGAGGCATTTAGCTATGTTGTTGCTACCTGAGGTAAAGGATGAGTTTGACGAGCTGCATGAAATGCTCATTGACCGTGCCAACTTACTTTCAGAATCGTTTGAGTACATTGGACGTGCTGATCCTGAATCATTGCGTGCTGGTTTGTTCATGGAGTTTAAGAACGAGGAGGCAACTGGCCCGGGCATCTTGCGGGAGTGGTTTTTTGTAGTTTGCCAGGCAATATTCAACCCTCAAAATGCCCTTTTTGTAGCATGCCCTGGTGATCATAGAAGGTTTTATCCAAATCCAGGTACGAAGTAGTTCTCATTTTTTGTTAAGTTTTTTATCAAAGGCTTGCTTTTGCTATTGTTACATTTTATGCATTCCAAAGTGTTCTAACATGCTTATCATATCATATTTTCACTTCTCAGTCGGCTTAGCTTTTTCAGTATATTGTATATAATTTATTATTGATGAGTCGAATATGAAGCTATCTCTTTTTCTCAAAACTAATGTTGCAGCATCCAAGGTGGAGCCATTGCACCTTGACTATTTTAAGTTCTCTGGGAGGATAATTGCCTTAGCCTTGATGCATAAGATACAAATTGGCATTGTATTCGACCGTGTTTTCTATATTCTATTGGCTGAGCGTGATATAACATTAGAAGATATAAGGGATGCAGATCCATACATGTACAGCAGCTGCAAGCAGATTTTGAGTATGGATCCCGAAACCGTTGATGAAGATACCTTGGGCTTAACATTTGTATATGAAACTGAGGATTTGGGAAGTAGAAATATCGTTGAGCTTTGCCAAGGTGGGAAAAATATTGCTGTGAATAGTGAAAATAGAGAGCAATATGTTGATTCTCTCATACAACATCGGTTTGTCATCTCTATAGCTGAACAAGTTGAACGTTTTTCACAAGGTTTCGCTGACATTATGAGCTGCAAAGAGCTAAAGAAATCGTTCTTTCGATGCATGGATCCAGAAGACCTAGAAGCGATATTATATGGCAGTGAAAGAGATATCTGTGTAAATGATTGGAAAGCAAATACAGAGTATCATGGCTTCAAGGAATCTGATGCTCAAATATCCTGGTTTTGGGAGGTAAGTCTCTGATTTCCCTTCTAAATAGTAGTGATAAATTCTTTCCTTTATCTTTACATTTGCTCCACTTGGTTTACTACGTTTCGCTCTTTTCGTGAATTATTTTACCTTTTGTACTGCTGCACACTTAATCGACATTCCTTTTTCTTATAATTTCTGAACAATTTTTCTACTGTTTCTTCACCTTAGCCACTGCTTTTGACACTACCCAATTTCATTTTTTTCATTGCACTGGTAGAGGGAATATTTTAAGAGCATGGGAACATTAACATACTATGTAGTCGAATCTGTGGAAATAATGACATTGTCCCACATCGGAATTTAGATGTGGATTGGATTGGTTTATAAGAGGAAATGTGGACCATAGTAAATGACTTGTTCAAGTCTTTAACGGTGTGGTCTCCTTCCTCTTATACGTTATATCTGAACACACTCCCCACGTAAATTGACCCGACTCTAGAAACTTAACAGAATCTGTTTTGTTCCGTATGATTTAGCATTTCTTACCACCTTAATATGCATGCTCATATATGGAGAAATTTGCATTAGTTTGCTTTGAAATCCAGCTTTCTAACCATTGACCGTCATATGTATCATTATGTCCGTTTCTAGATATGTTTTGGAAATATTTATGATTATATTTTATCGTTTTTTATACGAGTGATGTTTGTAATTAACCTCCAAACTTTATAATAGTGTAAAGACGGTGCCCCAAAGTTTTTAAATTGTGTATAAAGCCCCTGAAGTTAATATAATGCGTATCATTGGCCCTCAACTTTTAAATGTTGTTAACAGTATGCCCTCAAAGTTTAAGAATTGCATGGTTGGCCCCCAAACTTCCAAAACCGTTTATATTTTACCCTTATATTCGTTAATATTTTAAATGTCTACATAGTTTGTATTTGATCCATTAATATTGAAAAGATGTGATAGCTATGTTTCCAAACTTTGAAAATTTTAAAAATAGCGCATAAATTATTAAAATAACTTATACGAAAAAAGACGAAAAACACTACTATTCACTCGAGGGTCAAACTTCGGAGGCTTCTCATGCAATTTACAAACTTTGGGGACATCCCCTTTACACTATTTTAAACATTAGGGGCGAATGACGCAATTTTCTCTTTTTTATACAGAAAAAATGCACCTATTTTCTGAGTCTGTTTTTTTTCAACTGCTGCTTAATTTGGTATCTTTTTCCAGCACTTGGGATTCTTCTTATATCTCTATTCCCGTTTGGTGATAGTTCATGACTTTCCAGGTTGTTGAAAGCATGACAGCAGATCAGAAGAAGATTCTCCTCTTCTTCTGGACCTCAATAAAATTTTTACCAGTTGAAGGTTTCGGTGGCTTGGCCTCTCACCTCTATATTTACAAGACGACGGAGCACCATGATCTTCTTCCATCCTCCCACACATGCTTTTACCGGCTGTGTTTCCCGGCATACCCTTCGCTCTCGATCATTCATGATCGTCTTCGTATCATAACTCAAGAGCATATCGGTTGTAGCTTTGGCACTTGGTGATGAAATCAGTAAGCTTTTTGGTAATTATGCACATAAATACTAGTTTGTCTCTGTCTGTACATAATAGATGATGATGATGAGATAAGCCTTCAAGTTCTGTACAGTTTGAGTTTAGCCATTCTTGTTTTTTTCTTTCATTTTAGTTTTCTTGGTAAAATTTGGTTGGAATTGTTGATATTGGTAACTGATTCAAGCAGGAATGCGGTATGATTGTTATTTTTTACGATGTTATTATCGTATTAAATGAAGTAAATCTATTGAAGGTTTGTTTGGTGTGTAACCATTGTTGAGATATCATCATATAGTTATTTTTTTCATCTGATCGTAGTTTTTTCAATTTGGTATGATCGTTATTTTTTACGATGTTCTTATCGTATTAATGAAGTAATCTATTGAAGGGTTTTTTGGTGTGTAACCATTTTTGCGATATCATCATATAGTTATTTTTTCATTTGGTCGTAGTTTTTTCGATTTGGTATGATCTTTATTTTTTATGATGTTCTTATTGTATTAATGAAGTAATCTATTGAAGGTTTGTTTGGTGTGTAACCATTGTTGAGATATCATCTATCTTATCATAGTTTTTTCGATTTGGTATGATCGTTATTTTTGTAAGATGTTATTGTGATTATAAATGTAGGAAATCTATTTAATGTGTTTATTTGGTTGTGTGACCACTGTGGAGATAACATAATGTAATTATTTTTTTCATTTTATCGTGCTTTTTATGATTAGGCTAACGTTGAAAATATCGATTGTGGTATGATCGTTATTTTTGTACAATGTTATTATGATATTGAATGTGTTTGTTTGGTTGTTTGAAAACCACTGTCGAGATAACCGTCATATAATTATTTTTTTCATTTCATCGTGTTTTTATAATTAAGTTATGGTTGAAATTATCGACTTTTGGTATTATTGTAATTTTTTATGATGTTATTACCGTGTTAAATGGAGGAACACTCTATTGAATGTGTTTTTTTAGTTGCGTGACTTTGAGATACTGTACTTATTTTTTTATTTGATCCTGGTTTGTATAACATTTCGTTGAAAATATCAATTGCGTATGATCATTATCTTTTATGATGTTATTGTCCTATTAAATATTGTATAACACGATTGAGATGTAATCATATAATTATTTTTGCATTTGTTTTTTATTTTTTTATGATTAATTTATCACGTATGATCGCTATTTTTTACGATGCTATTATCGTATTAATAATTTATGATGTTATTATCATATTAAATATTGTATGACACAACTAAGATGCAATCATATAATTATTTTTGCATTTGTTTGTCATTTTTTATGATTAAGTTATCACGTATAATCATTATTCTTTTACGATGTTATTATCGTATTAATCTTTTATGATGTTATTATCGTGTTAAATATTGTATGACACAACTGAGATGTAATCATATAATTATTTTTGCATTTGTTTGTCATTTTTTATGATTAAGTTATCACGTATGATCACTATTCTTTTACGATGTTATTATCGTATTAATCTTTTACGATGTTATTATCGTGTTAAATATTGTATGACCCAACTGAGATGTAATCATATAATTATTTTTGCATTTCTTTGTCATTTTTTATGATTAAGTTATCACGTATGATCACTGTTGTGGTTCGAAAATCGGGGGGTCAACAATCGATCGGTTCGTTGCAAGACGAAATCGGTTATTATTTGTTTGATGTGTGGAGAACGATTATGAATCAAAGGTGAAAAGACGCAAGGATTTTAGAGTAGAAAACCTCGAAAACGAGGAAAAAACCACTTGACTAAAGGTTAAAGGAAATGTCCTTAGTGAGTTCAATAAGCAAATTAATGATTATACAAAACATGTTTGTTCTTTAGACAACAAAGAGAATGAGAATAAAAAATAAATCGAGAGCAACTCCTCAATGCGAAAGCTCTGAAGAGAAAACGGAAGATCTTTTTTTCACACTCTAAGTGTCCTTTTTATACTCGTTGTACTGTATACAGTAGGGTATCGTTTTGTGTCTATCCTTTGCTGTTAGGTCGGCTAATGTCAGGCGGAGCAGCTGCCGAAAACGGCCTCACAGAGCTGCATGGCGCTAGACCTTTCGGCGCTACTAGCCAGCTACTCTCTGGCCACTGGTACGCCTTCGCCGGACCACGCTTCTAACAGGGCTGTCGAGGGTTGTCGTTGCATGGGTTGTGTGAGAATGGCCCGAAGCAACGCCTGTAATATGTGGACCGATCGGTCCGGCGCGTGCGAGATGCTGGGCCCTACACATCGAGATCGATCGCCATAGATGATCGATCGGGCCATAGGATCTGAATAAGCCATTCATTCACATGGGTTGGCTCTGGGCCTCCAAGTTCGGCTTACGTTGGCCGAGCTTGGCCCTGACCCTGTCTGGGGTACCGGGTTCCGGGGATCTCATCACTAGCCCCTCGGACTCTGTCACCACCGCGATGGTGACTGGGGTTCGATAAACCGATTGAGATCGTTTGTGCATAAGTGTCCGATCGCGACGACGGAAATATATACCCGAACTGGTTGTAACGGCGTCCTTGGGGACCGATCCTGCACTTCGAAATTTCATGATGTGGATTTTCAAATTTGAAATCCGTAACTATTGAGGATAGGAGCGTAATTCTAGGCTCTGCAATAGCTAACGCCTTTCCATATTCCAAAAGGGGGGGCAGACTGTCAGACTGCAGCCGCCTGCAGAGATGACGTGTCACCCTGTGATTGAGCAGTACGTGATATAAAAGTCAGGATTTTCGCCTTGTGCAGCCATTATCACCATTTGCGATAGACTGCTCAACTTTGGAATCCTCCGGCGATTTCGCTCAACCGTTGCTCACCTTCAAATCTTCTTCGAACTTTAAGGTAATCATCCATGGCACCTCATAGGTCTAGGTACCCTGATATTGCTACCATGGACCTTGAAGCATTTCGGGTCAAGTTTTCTATTCCAGCTCATTATCCCATCTGGAGGGAGAAGGAAGACGTTCTGTGCTTCCTTCCCGCTGAGATGAACGTTCCGGCTAGCGCTATACCCATTAGCTATGCCTCCCTTAGATCAGGCTTGCAATTTCCCCTTCATCCTTTCGTCGCGGCCGTTCTTCGGGAGATTGACTGCCCGACTTTTGCTCTTTTTCCTGGCAGTTATGTATATATTACCGCTTTTATTTATTATTGCCATAAACAGATGGTAAAGCCAACCCTTTGGCATTTTTTCAACCTGTTCCTGGTGGGATCCCGTAGGGGCAGAAGGTTGTTAGGGGGTCGCAAGCTATATTATATAGCTACCCGAACGAAGGAGTGTACTATCGTGGACAAGGAAGATTTCCTACATGAATGGGAATCTTGCTATCTCTGGATAGACATCCCGAGGGAGGACTTGCTGAAAGTTACCTTCCTAACCACACACCCCGACATCGGGAGGTTGTACCGAAGCCGGTTCAACCCATCCCACCCTGATATTGCCAACACCTTGGCAATGCTTCCTCCTCCCGAGCGACGTCTGAAAAGAATTGACATCCTTCGGGAGAAGAAGCTATTAGAGATCGGGGGATCAGCAAGAAAGGGAGCCCCTGCCCCGAAGGGTATCTTCTCAAGTTCTGACTCCTCTGAGTCAGAAGAGTCGGGTACGACTTTGCTTGCTTTAATTCATATTTCCTGATCCTCATTATTTTCCTTTTGCATATTCTACTGAAACAATGTCTGGGAACCGACTTGCTGCAGTGGCTGCTGCTTCAAAAGCCACGAAGGAGGCCCAGCTGCAATCATCAAAACCGAAGCCCAGCGCAGCAGCTGGGCCTTCACGATCATCGGGGAGTTCCAGCAGCCACAGGCCAGAACCCCGATCAATGGACAAGGTGGATGAGGTTATCTCTAAGAAGATACGCTCATTAGGCCTTCCTGCCATGTACAGAATCGGGAATAATTCCCCTCTGGATCTTAACGTCGTGCGGTTATTGCTGCAGGGGCCAATGCGGGTGGAAGACGTTCGCCCCTCGTCCAGTTTAGGAGATAGGGCGCAGAGACCTTCAGTCTCAGCGTCAACAAGCAAACGGGGCCCTGAAGAGGAAGCTCCGAAGCAATATAAGAGGCTGCGGTCAACTGTGAGCAGTCCCGCAGTCCCGATCCCGACGAAAGGGGTCACAATCGGGGAAAAGGCAGCCCCGTCCTCGTCTAACCCTGAGGCAATTCGCGGGGCTATCCAGGAGATGGTAGTCTCCGTTTTAAAAGCCCGGGGACCGAAAAGAGTCCCCCTTCATGGAAGGACACCACCCTCGAAGAATACCGGCTCTTGGAAAGAAAAACCTGCCCAGTATTGATGGCGCGCTGCCCGGCTTGGTGTTAGCATATCTGGAGTCCCAAGCTGTGGTAAGTCATTTTCAACCAATGCTGCCCCGATCGGGCACATGTTCTTAATCCAATTTGGCTCTTGCAGGCACATAGAAGGGCCTTAGACCTTGCTTCCGCCGTCCAGCTCAGCCGAAGCATCTCCTCGGCATCTGAAGAGCTGGAAAGTCAACTTGCCTTAGCTCAGCGGCAAGTTGAAATCAAACAGAATGAGCTGGAAGTGGTCAGAGCCGATCGGGACCGTTTGAATGCAGAGCTGCTTGGAGCGGGTACTGAGCTGTCCCTAGCCACTTCTAAGGCGGGAGAGGCCCAAGCAGCAGCAAACTCCGCCACGGCCCGAGTTTTGGAGTTGGAGCGTCAGATACAGGAGATATCTGACGAAAGCAACAAGCTTCTCTTGCAATCCCAAGATGAAAAGAATGCCTTGAAGGAAGAGCGGGAAGCGCTCAAAGAAGACTTGGTTAGGGTCCAAGGATCGACTGAGGGTGCGGTTCGGGAAGCCCTATTGGGGTTTGCCCGATCGCCCCTGATGTTTGCCTTAGCGGCAAACGGCTACGGACCGAATGTCTCCCAATACATGGACAATATGAAGGACCAAATAGTTAGCAAGTTTGGTCTGGATCCCGAAGATGAACGTTGGGAGATGCTTGACCCTTTGACCAAGGACGGAAACTTCCGCGAGATCCCCGAACTGGATGAACCCCCGTTGGAGAATGATCCAAACTATCCCCTCTTTGATCTGATGGAGAGATCGGTCAACGAGATAGTTGAGGAAAGGGGGAAAAAGGTGGAGGATCTCAAGGCATGGATTGCAGAGAAGTCATGCGCTGCAGATAAGGAAGAATGACAAATAGATTAGGACTCAAATTTCCCAGTCCTTTCTTTTCTGCATCTGTAAACTTTGTTTTGAATAATATTTCATCTCCTTTTGCACAACTTGCGTTAGTTAGCTTTAAGTATAAGGTCGGGGCTTAAGCCAAATATGGACCGAACGGTCTTCACCAATTAACTTTGAATCCTACTAAGTTTAGTAAGTTAGGAGACCCCAACTATACCAGGAGATCACACTTGGATCCGTCCAATAAAATACTATGACTTTGGCGGCGTTGCCATGGTTCTCCACGGGTCCCATGACAAATTTTTAGCCGAAGCCCCGGTTCTTAAAATAGTCCCATGGCGGGCTTTGGCTTGCCATTTGACAGGTTAAGTCTGTCCTGGTTTCTTGTTTATGGACTAAGCATAATTGAGCAAGGGCTACCTCTAGTTGATGAGTGCCGTTTGAAAAGGGAATTGAGTTCGTAGTGAGTTCTGGGAGTATGCGATTTATCTAAGTACTCAGCAAGCGTGGATGCAACTGACTCGTCAGAGCGGTCACACTACTTGGGAGTCTTATGGTTGATCGCTACAGTCACCAGTCTAAACTCGTCTAGAAAATCCAACTCCAAGATCGGTCACTCACTTAGCTAGACATACTTTGTATTGCATCCATTGTAACTTATTCATGCATAAGAAACGTTTTAAAGTTCAGAGTTACCAAATATGTCAAATGCGTTATATAAAATAACGCCTTAAGTTCATAACATTCCAAGTTCGGGGGATCTCACTTCCATCCAGATTCTCAAGCTTATAAACCCCAGCTCCCAGGTTCTTCATGACCCGATAGGGCCCTTCCCAATTTCTGTCTAGCTTCCCAACATTTCTCTGAACTCTCACATTCCTAAGAACGAGGTCGCATTCTGAGAATTCCCTGGGCACAACTCGTTTGTTATGAGCTCGCTCCAGTGTTCTTTGATAGGCACACATGCCCGCATAGATGGCGTTTCTTTTTCTTCAATCATCTCCAAGTCCAAGGATCTTCGCTCATTATTCAAATGTTCGTCATACTGGGTTATCCGAGGTGATCTTATGGCTACCTCCATTTGACTGAATTCTTCGGACCCGTATACCAAAGAAAATGGAGATTCCTGGGTCATTGAGCGGAGAGTGGTGCGGTACGCCCACAGCACCTCGTATATGTGATCCAGCCACTTTCCTCCCAAATCTTTCAACTTAGTTTTTAATCCCTTCAGGATAACTTTGTTGGAGACCTCTGTTAATCCGTTGGTATGGGGGTGAGCTACCGATGAGAAGTGTTGAATGATACCCAATTTGACGCAAAGATCCCGAACGGCTTTCCCGCGGAATTGAAGTCCATTATCGAATACAAAAGCTCGAGGTACTCCGAAGCGGCTTATGATATTCCTTCATAGGAAATGCTTTACCACCTTTTCAGAAATAATAGCCACAGCTTCAGCCTCGATCCACTTTGTATAATATTCCACCGCCACTATGCAAAACTTCCGCTGCTGGACCGATTGAGGAAACGGTCACAGGATATCAATCCCCCATCTGTCAAATGGACAAGGAAGTGGGGTCATCGATAAAGATGCCCCTGGTAACTGGGGAACTGGAGAATGGTGTTGGCAAACATCGCAGCGTCTTATGTACTTCTTTGCATCCTCAAGGAGCGGTGACCAGAAATAACCGGCTCTAACGACACGATGATATAGCGATCGGGCCCCAGAATGTATCCCACGCATCCCCTCATGAACATATATCATGATAGCCTCGGCCTCCAAGGGGGATAAGCATCGCAAGAGCGGTCCCTCAAAGCTTTTCTTGAACAGATGCCCGTCATTAAGCACATATCGTGTCGCCCGGGTTTCAATATTCCTGGCCTCTGATGCGTTATCCGGCAGATGGTCGTTGGTCAGATACTGGATAAAAGGGGCCATCCACGTGGTATCTTCTGGGGAGTCAATTGCGTTAATCTTCAAATCTTGGAGTTCATGGCATAGAGCTCTCACCTCCTCGAACGACTATTCGGTCATAGGAATTTCGACCGAATGTCTATCCTGAATATGGACCGATACCGTGCCTGGTCCAACGTCTGGTAAGCCTACATCCAATCTGGCTAATGCATCATCCACCTTGTTTTGTTATCTAGGCACGTGATCAAATGAGAACTCTCGAAACTTCTTCGCCATCTCCAAGACCTTCGCATGATATAATTTCATGGTTGGCTCGTGTGTCTCAAATCGTCCTGCGAATTGCTCCACCACCAACTTGGAGTCTGAGAACATTCGCACTTTCGCAACTCCCATCTTTTGAGCTAGGGTCATCTCCGACAGAACGGCTTCGTATTCCACCACGTTGTTCGTTCCAGAAAATAAGAACTTGACCGCTGAGTGGATGACGTCACCCTGAAGTGTAGTGAGGGTGATGCCCGCTCCCTTTCCCCCGAAGGTTGATCCATCAACATAAATGACCCACCGGTCGTCCTCTTGGTTCAGAAATATGAGCGATCGGGTCATCTCGACCACGAAATCCGCA
Organism: Utricularia reniformis; assembly: GCA_009725065.1. Taxonomy (NCBI): domain Eukaryota; kingdom Viridiplantae; phylum Streptophyta; class Magnoliopsida; order Lamiales; family Lentibulariaceae; genus Utricularia; species Utricularia reniformis. Next base: position 674,608 of record RWGZ01001181.1, on the reverse strand, counting down.
AGGACTTGAGCTTTGATGGCCCTTCGGGGAACAAATTCCAGATACATGGAGCTGCTCTTGATCTTCCACTTAGCCAACCTCTCATTAGAATCCGCCTGACTCAATACTGCCTTCAAAGGCTAATCGGTATACACATAAACCTTGCGACCTTCGAAATAATGCTTAAGCTTAGCTATAGCTTTCTGCAAGGCCAACATGAATTTCTCCAAGGTTGTGTATCGGGTTTCGGCTGGTACCAGGGAATGGCTAACGTAGTAAACGGGCCGATGAATATCATCCCCAATGGTCACCAGGGCTGCGCTNCCCCTGATGTTTGCCTTAGCGGCAAACGTCTACGGACCGAATGTCTCCCAATACATGGACAATATGAAGGACCAAATAGTTAGCAAGTTTGGTCTGGATCCCGAAGATGAACGTTGGGAGACGCTTGACCCTTTAACCAAGGACGGAAACTTCCGTGAGATCCCTTAACTAGACGAGCCTCCGTTGGAGAATGATCCCAACTATCCCCTCTTTGACCTGATGGAGAGATCGGTCAACGAGATAGTTGAGGAAAGGGGGAAGAATGTGGAGGATCTCAAGGCATGGATTGCAGAGAAGTCTGACACTGCAGATAAGGAAGAATGACAAATAGATTAGGATTCAAATTTCCCAGTCCTTTCTTTTCTGCATTTGTAAACTCTGTTTTGAATGAAATTTCGTCCTTTTGCACAACTTGCATTAGTTAACTCCAAGTATAAGGTCGGGGCTTAAGCCAAATATGGACCGAACGGTCTTCACCAATTAACTTTGAATCCTGCTCAGTTAAGTAAGTCAGGGAATCTCAACTATACCAGGAGATTACACTTGAACCCGTCTAATAAAATATCATGACTTTGGCGGCGTTGCCATGGTTCTCCATGAGTCCCATGACAAATTTCTAGCCGAAGCCCTGGTTATTAAAATAGTCCCATTACGGGCTTTGGCTAGCCATTTGACATGTTAACTATGTCCTAGTTTCTTGCTTATGGACTAAGCGTAATGAAGCAAGGGCTACCTCTAGGTGATGAGTGCCGTTTGAAAAGGGAATTGAGTTCGTAGTGAGTTTTGGGAGTATGCAATTCATCTAAGTACTCAGCAAGCGTGGAAGCAACTGACTCGGCAGAGCGGTCACACTACTTGGGAGCCTTATAGATGATCGCTACAGTCACCAGTCCAAGCTCGTCCAGAAAATCCAACTCCAAGATCAGTCACTCACTTAGCTAGAAATACTTTGTATTGCATCAATTGTAATTTATTCATGCATAAGAAACGTTTTAAAGTTCAGAGTTACCAAATATGTCAAATGCTTTATATAAAATAACGCCTTAAGTTCATAATATTCCAAGTTCGGGGGATCTCACTTCCATCCAGATTCTCAAGCTTATAAGCCCCAGCGCCCAGGTTCTTCATGACCCGATAGGGTCCTTCCCAATTTCTGTCCAGCTTCCCAACATTTCTCTGAACTCTCACATTTCTGAGAACAAGGTCGCCTTCTGAGAATTCTCTGGGCACAACTCGTTTGTTATGAGCTCGCTCCATTGTTCTTTGATAAGCACACATGCGCGCATAAGTGGCGTTTCTTTTCTCTTCAATCATCTCCAAATCCAAGGATCTTCGCTCATTGTTCAAATGTTCGTCATACTGGGTTATCCGAGGTGATGACTGCTTCAGACCCATATACCAAGGAAAATGGAGATTCCTGGGTCGTTGAACGGGGAGTGGTGCGGTAAGCCCATAATACCTCGTAGATATGATCCGGCCACTTTCCCCCCAAATCCTCCAACTTAGTTTTTAATCCCATCAGGATAACTTTGTTGGAGACCTCTGTTAATCCGTTGGTCTGGGGATGAGCTACCGATGAGAAGTGTTGAGCGATACCCAATTTGACGCAAAGATCCCGAACGGCTTTTCCGCGGAATTGAAGTCCATTATCATATACAAAAACTCGAGGTACTCCAAAGCTGCTTATGATGTTTCTCCATAGGAAGCGTTTCACCACCTTTTCGGAAATAATAGCCACCGCTTCAGCCTCGATCCATTTTGTATAATATTCAACCGTCACTATGCAAAACTTCCGCTACTAGACCGATCGAGGAAACGGTCCTAAAATATCAATCCCCCATCTGTCAAATGGACAAGGAAGTGGGGTCATCGACAACGATGCCCCTGGCAATTGGGGAACTGGAGAATGGTTTAAACAAAGAGCGCAGCGTCTTGTGTACTTAGCATCTTCAAGGAGCGTTGGCCATAAATAACCGGCTCTAACGATACGATGATATGGCGATCGGGCCCAGAATGTATCCCGCACATCCCCTCATGAACATAAATCATGACGGCCTCAGCCTCCAGATGGGATAAGCATCGCAGGAGCGGTCCCTCAAATCTTTTCTTGAATAGGTGCCCGTCATTAAGCACATATCGCGTCACCCGGGTTTCAATTTTCTTGGCCTCTGATGCATTTTCCGGTAGATGGCCGTTGGTCAGATACCTGACAAAAGGAGCCATCCACGTGTTGTCTTCTGGGGAGTCAACGGCGTTAATCTTTAGGTCTTGGAGTTTATGACATAAATCTCCCACCTCCTCAAACGACTGTTCGGTCACAGAAATTTCGACCGAATGTCGATCCTGAATATGGACCGATACCATGCTTGGTCCAACGTCTGGTAAGCCTACAGCCAATCTGGCTAATGCATCGGTCACCTTGTTTTGTTCTCTAGGCACGTGGTCAAGTGAGAACTCACGGAACTTCTTTGTCATCTCCAAGACCTTCGCATTATATAATTTCATGGTTGGCTCATGTGTATCGAATCGTCCTGCGAATTGCTCCCCCACCAACTTGGAGTCCGAGAACATTCGCACTTTAGCAACTCCCATATTTTGAGCTAGAGTCATCCCCGACAAAACGGCCTCGAATTCCACCACGTTATTCGTTCCAGAAAACAAGAACTTGACCGCGGAATGGATAACGTCGTCTTGAAGTGTAGTAAGGGTGATACCCGCTCCCTTTCCCCCGAAGGTTGATCCATCTACATAAATGACCCACCGGTCGTCCTCTTGGTTCAGAAATATGAGTGATCGGGTCATTTCGACCACGAAATCCGCGAGGATCTGAGCTTTGATTGCCCTTCGGAGAACGAATTCCAGATATATGGAGCTGATCTTGATCTTCCACTTGGCCAACCTCTCATTAGAATCCGCCTGACTCAAAACAGCCTTCAAAGGCTGATCAGTATACACATAAACCTTGCGGCCTTCGAAATAATGCTTAAACTTTGATATAGCTTTCTGCAAGGCCAACATGAATTTTTCCAAGGTTGTGTATCTGGTTTCGGCTGGTACCAAGGAGTGACTAACGTAGTAAACGGGCCGATGAATATCATCCCCAATGGTCACCAGGGCTGCGCTGACTGCGGCTTCTGACACGGCCAAATACAACCCCAAGGGTTCGTGGCACGTCGGGCTCACCATGACAGGAGGAGTGCTCAAATAAGTCTTCAAGTAGAAAAATGCCCGATCGCACTCCTCGGTCCAGCCAAGATGATTAGCTTTTCTCAATGTCCTTAAAAAAGGTAGAGTCCGGTCAGTGGATCTAGAAATAAACCTGCTTAATGCCGCCAATCAGCCAGTCAGCCTTTGGAATTCTCGCTTGTTTCTTGGAGGTTACATATCAATAATAGCATGGACTTTCTCCAGATTAACCTCGATGCCTTTCTCAGAAACGTAATATCCAAGGAATTTTCCACTTCGAATCCCGAAGCAACACTTGTTTGAATTTAGTTTGAGTTTATATTTACGGCATACTTCGAAACAGCGAGACAAGTAAGGAATATGATCTTCATCATTCATGGATTTGACAATCATATCATCAACATACACTTCCATAATATGGCCTATCAACTCCTTAAAGATCTTGTTGACTAGCCTTTAGTATGTTGCTCCGGCGTTCTTTAAGCCAAAAGGCATAACTTCGTAGCAGTAAACGCCGTCTTCTGTCATGAATTATGACTTCTTTTGATCTTCCTTAGCAAGGAAGATCTGATGGTACCCGGAGTAAGCGTCCATGGTACTCATCATGGTGCTGCCCGCCACAGCATCTTCCAATCGGTCAATATACGGCAGTGGGAAAGGGTCCGACTCACAGCTCTTGTTGACGTCGGTAAAATCCACGCACATCCTCCATTTCTCATCTGCCTTGGAGACTACCACTGGGTTCGCGACCCACTCAGTGTAGTGAATCTCTCTGATGAAGCCCGACCGCAGCAACCTGTTCACCTCTACCCGGATGATCTCAATCTTCTCAGGAGAATAGCGTCTCTTCTTTTGCCTTATAGGCTTGGTTCCAGGTTTGGTGTTGATCCGATGCTCACTTTCGGATCGGTCAATTCCCGGAACATCGTTCGGGGTCCAAGCGAAGATGTCCACATTGCTTCTCAGCAAGCGGACCAGCTCTTCTTCGAAGGTCGGGGCTAGATGTGCCCCGATGCAAGTAGTCTTGGTTGAGTCATCCTCAACCAAGTTGATAAGCTTGAAGCCAACGGGTTCCATTGCTTGCCTCGGGTGCGGGGGCTCTTCGAGCAAATCCACCCTAGCTCTTTTGATGGATGCCAAGGTTCGGCACGAGCTCATGTAGCTGTCTTGCTACTTTCTGGTTCCCCTTAACAGAGACCACTCCATGAATAGAGGGGAACTTGAGCATCATATGGTATGTGGAAGGGACCGCCTCAAACTTACTGAGGCCGGCCCGTCCAATGATAGCGTTGTAAGCCAGATCGACTTCAACGACTATGAACTCCAGGGTCTCCGATCGGTCCCTGCCTGGTTCTCCTAGTGTGACTGGGAAAAGAATTTTTCCGCACGGGATAACACTTCTCTGGTCGAACGACCAGAGGGTTATATTTGCAATCGGGAGATCATGGGCCGTGGCTCCGAGCATCTCCGCCACTTCACGCTTTATCAGGTTGCATGAAGCCCCGGTGCCCACCAGAATCCTATGGACCCGTCGATCGGCGATAATTCCAGTGATGATAATAGGATCATCACATGGATCGGTGACCCCTTCTCGATCGGCTGCCGTAAAAATGATTTCTCCCTCAAAGGTTGAGGACCGCTCAGCCGATTCGTACTTGACCAGCGCCACAGATTCGGAGCTTTCGAGGAACTCCTCAGGCGCTGCTCTTTTTCGGTCCCTGACCGACTCATTAATCCTTATTCCGTCGGAAATAACATAAATATCTCCGGCGACCTCTCTCTCCCTGGGCACCTCCTCATTTGGGGGAGGTTGGGTGCCCACTTCGACAAGTGGGGGAGCTGGTTGCTCCCTCCTGTCTCCTTCATTTCGCGGGGCCCTGCCGCCATGGCCCCGCCATCTCCTCCTGCGGCCCTGGCCACGGTTCTCTTGACCGTGCTGGCCTCTATCATGTTCGGGTTGGGGAGATCTTCGGTCTCCCGCCCGGTCGTTGTAATGTCGGGGATGACCCCGATTTTCTCTCTCCCTTGGCCTGTGACGATCGTCACCTTGATGGCCCGCTCGGGGGGAATCAGCCCGCTTGCCCCTCCGATCATCATGATCGGGCTTTTCCTTGTTCATCGCCGCTACTGTCTCTCGCAATAGCGGGCATTTCAGCGTCGGGTGATCGCGGTTGTGATGCAACTCGCAATAAACCCGATTGTCCTCCTTCGTAGGAACGATCTTTTCAGCCACAGCCGCAACTTCTCGCCGCTGTTTCTTAGGGTAAGATACCCTATGGTCACCTGCGGGATCAGAATTCTCGCCAGGCTTTCGATATCTCGCTCCCAGCGCTTCATCCACCTTGATGTACTTGTTGATTTTCTGAAGAAGTTTCCCCAATGTGAGTAGTGGGCTCTTCACAAAGCTGGCCGAAAGGCCACAAGGTCCAAGACCTGTTGCAAGATATCGATTTTGTCTCGGAGCTCCAACTTGATACCCCGGGCAGTTCGATTGAACTTCTCCATAAAAGAGCGAAAACTCATCTTCGCCGGGATATACTTCATGTCATATAGTTCCTGCCTGCTACGAGGCGGTCCTACATTTGGAGCGAACTGCTCCGAGAAGGCCAGGATGAATCCACCATACGACTGTATGGATCGGGCTGGCAAGTTCTTGAACCAGGTCCGGGCATCGCCCTGCAACCCTGCCGTGAAGATGCGGCACTTCAATGAGTCAGAGGGCCCGAACGGTCCCCATCCTCAGCTCGAAATCCGCGACGTGAGGATTCAACTTTTAGAGTGTGTAAATCACGCTCTGTAACTGCCTCTGACAGGTTTGTTAGAGGTTGTTATCGCGAGATGTAAAACGAGGTTGGGACCGAGGCGTGGTCTGTGTGATGGGGCCCGAAGCGTGGTAAACGTGGGAAGGCCCGAAGCGTGAAAAACGTGAGTTGTGACCGTTCTGTAACCGCTCGGACCGAACCCAGGTGCCAGCTGGCAGAAAACGATTTATTTCGTTAAGGTTAGCTTCGGTCCTATAGTTGAACATCGGGCCGCTCTTCTTCAAAGGTGTAAATGGGCTGTAGGAATTCATTTTCGCTATTTGAATTGGCTCAACCGTTGCTGTGTCTTACCCATCACAACGTACCCGGTCCTAGAGTTCTCATCACTAGCCCCTCGGGCTTGATTGTCAATCGCAGAAGTGATACAAGGCCGATCACATGATGTTTGTACATTCATGAGAACAGGGGACCGTACCTGTAGATAGTGAGAGTCCAAGGGACCGATATTTCCCTTAGCGTATGAGCCAATTACGCTTAAAACTTAATAACGTATATTTAAGTTATATTTTTATTTTCGTTATTCTTTAAATATTAATATCTCGACCCGCGCCTCTTCACATTCGGTAGTTCAAGTGGCGTGATGAGTGCGCCCCGTACAGTCGCTGTTTTGGGCAGTATTACGTGGCAGCTCACCATTGGCTGGGAGATTAGTATTTAAATCAGGGTTCTGGGCACTGTTTCTCCTCACCGTCATTCTCGAGAAAAAGAAATTGCAGCAAGTTTCTTGTGCCCTCAACCGATTTTCGTCCGACTCTCTTTCAATCCGTTTTTTCTAAGGTATACTCTCATGGCTCCTCACAAAATGCGCTATCCTTCTATGTCTGAGTTGGACATTGAGTAGTTTAGGTCTAGGTTTTCAATTCCGGCACATTACTCTATTTGGAAGGGACGGGAAGACATTCCCTTTTTCCTTCCGGCAGAAATGAATGTGCCGACGTCTGCTATTCCGGTTAGTTACGCCTCTTTAAAGTGCAGGCTTCGTTTTCCGCTACATCCTTTTGTAGCGACCGTGCTTAAAGAAATCCACTGCCCCACTTTTGCGTTATTCCCGGGTAGTTACGTATATATTGTAGCATTCATTTTTTATTGTCACCAACAGAATCGGGCCCCAACCTTAGAACACTTATTTAACCTGTTCTTGGTTGGGTCCCGAAAGGGGAAGGGTCTGTTGGGATGCCGTAAGTTGTATTACATAGCGGTGCGCACAAAGAGTGTGCAATTGTAGATAAAGAAGAGTCTCTCCATGCGTGGGAGGCTTGTTATGTGTGGATGACAGTTCTAAAAGAGGATCTGTTGAAAGTATGGCCACGCATAACTCACCCACGCATAGGTCAGTTGGACCGAAGCAGGTTCAACCCCTCCCGCACGGACACCGCAAATACACTTGCGATGTTCTCCCCTCCCGAAGCACGCCTTAAACGAATAGATCTGCTTCGGGAGAGAAGGTTAATAGAGATGGGTGTTGCGGGTAGGACCGGAGCCCCAGCCCAGAAGGGGGTTTTTTCTTCTAGTTCAGATTCAGATCCATCATAAGGATCGGGTATAAAGTAGTGTTTATATTTTAATCTTTCCTGATCCTTATGTATTTGTTTTGCAGATTCAACTGAGACGATGCCGACCTCACGTTTTAAACGTATGGCAGCTGCTTCGGTCCGTCCTTCTGAGTGACAAAGGGAAGCATCACGCAGCGCTGAAGCAAGTGAATCAGCAACGGGGGGTACGCTGGTCCCTTCGGGGTCCGGGGACCCCCCGATCCAAACAACCGGCGCGGGCACGCTGACCCTTCGCTGCACAGGGCAGTCTTCATCTGGGGACGGGCCTGCATTTCGGGTATTTGGAGTGGTAGAGGAGGTGATAAAGGCTCGGATTCGTTCATTGAGCTTATCCAGTCTCTATCAAANCTTTATTTCGTTAAGGTTAGCTTCGGTCCTCTAGTTGAACATCGGGCCGCTCTTCCTTAGAGGTGTAAGTGGGCTGTAGGGATTCATTTTCGCCATTTGAATTGACCCAATCGTTGCTGGGCCTTACCCATCACAAGGTCCGGTCCTAGAGTTCTCATCACTAGCCCCTCGGGCTTGATTGCCAATCGCAGAGGTGATACAAGGCCGATCACATGATATTTGCACATTCATGAGAACAAGGGACCGTACCTGTAGATAGTGAGAGTCCAGTGGACCGAAGTTTGCCTTAGTGTATGGATCAATCACGCTTAAGACCTAATAACGTATATTTAAATTATACTTTTATCTTCGTTATTCTTTAAATATTAATATCTCGACCCGCGCCTCTTCACATTCGGCAGTTCAAAAGGCGTGATGAGTGCGCCCCGTACAGTCGCTGTTTTGGGCAGTATTACGTGGCGGCTCACCATTGGCTCGGAGATTAGTATTTAAATCAGGATTCAGGGCACTGTTTCTCCTCACCGTCATTATCGCGAAGGAGAAATTGCAGCAAGTTCTTGTGCCCTCAATCGATCTTTCGTCCAACCCTCTTCCAATCCGCCTTTTCTAAGGTATATTTTCATGGCTCCTCACAAAATGCGTTATCCTTCTATGTCTGAGTTGGACATTGAGGAGTTTAGGTCTAGGTTTTCAATCCCGGCACATTACTCTATTTGGAAGGGACGGGAAGATATTCCTTGTTGCATTCCGGCAGAAATGAATGTGCCGGCGTCTGCTATTCCGGTTAGTTACGCCTCTTTAAAGTGCGGGCTTCGTTTTCCGCTACATCCTTTTGTAGCGATCGTGCTTAAATAAATCTACTGCCCCACTTTTGCGTTATTCCCGGGCAGTTACGTGTATATTGTAGCGTTCATTTTTTATTGTCACCAACAGAATCGGGCCCCAACCTTAGAACACTTCTTTAACCTGTTCTTGGTTGGGTCCCGAAGGGGAAAGGGTCTGTTGGGATGCCGTAAGTTGTATTATATAGCGGTGCGCACCAAAGTGTGCGCAATTGTTGATAAAGAAGAGTCTCTCCATGCGTGGGAGGCTTGTTATGTGTGGATGACAGTTCCGAAAGAGGATCTGTTGAAAGTATGGCCACGCATAACTCACCCACGCATAGGTCAGTTGGACCGAAGCAGGTTCAACCCCTCCCGCACGGACACCGCAAATACACTTGCGATGTTCCCCCCTCCCGAAGCACGCCTTAAGCGAATAGATCTGCTTCGGGAGAGAAGGTTAATAGAGATGGGTGTTGCGGGTAGGACCAGAGCCCTAGCCCCGAAGGGGGTTTTTTCTTCTAGTTTAGATTCAGATCCATCAGAAGGATCGGGTATGAAATAGTGTTTACATTTTAATCTTTCCTGATCCTTATGTATTTGTTTTGCAGATTCAACTGAGACGATGCCGAGCTCACGTTTTAAACGTCTGGCAGCTGCTTCGGTCCGTCCTTCTGAGGGACAAAGGGAAACATCGGGCAGCGCTGGAGCAAGTGAATCAGCAACGGGGGGTACGCTGGTCCCTTCGGGGTCCGGGGACCCCCTGATCCAAACAACCGGCGCGGGCACGCTAACCCTTCGCTGCACTGGGCAGTCTTCATCTGGGACGGGCCTGCGTTTCGGGTATTTGGAGTGGATGAGGAGGTGATAAAGGCTCGGATTCGTTCTTTGAGCTTATCCAGCCTCTATCAAATCGGTAACACCTCTTTTATTAACACTGAGACTATTACTTTGTTGCTGTAGGGAGCCATTCCCGTGGAGAAGGTTCTCCCCGGCCCTCAGCTTAAGCCGAACGTCTCCCTGCCGCCGGTCCCCTTAGGAAAAGGGAAGAGGGTGACCGAAGTGGAAGCCCCGCCGGAGCCGAAGAGGATGAAGAAGGGGGCCGCACTCCGGTCCCCAATAAGGGGATCGTCCTAAAGGAGCCTGCGCAGGGCCCGAAGACAAACTCCGATTGGGGAGTTGCCCTGGGCCTGTTGGACAGATTCAGCAAGGAGAGGAAGTTATCCTCCTGGCGGAGTGCCTTCGTAAAGGACTTCCGCCTTTTCGGGGAGCAGAACCCAGATAACGTCCAAGCGGACGTATCTGGGGAAGATATTATGGAAAGTTTCATCGACCTCACATTTAAGGTAACTTTGGCTTAACATGCAGGCCCGAAGCTTCATTTTTAACAATGTGTGGTCTTTTGCAGATGTTGAGGAAAGCTTTTACAACCGCTATTACCATGGAGAAATACCAAGGTGATAGCGTTGTGTCGCAGAAAGTCCAAGACCAACTTGACCTTGCGAAAAGGCAAGTTGAGATCAAGCATGGGGAGTTGGTCACGGTACGGGAGGATCGTGACCGATTGGACAATGAGCTGCTAAGAGTAGGGACGGAGGTCTCACTCTTAGATGATAAAGTCTCTGAGCTAGAGAAGGTGGGGGAAACGGCTCAGGGGCGAATAGACCACCTGGAGGCCAAGTTGCGGGCCAAAGACGAAGAAATCAACCAAGTCCAAGGTCGGGCCCAGGAGAAGAGGAATAAGCTGAATGAGTTTCTCCTTCGGGCCCAAGAAGAAAAGGCGGCCTTGGAAGATGAGTTGACGAGGGCCCGCACTTCGACCGAAGGTTCGGTTCGGGAAGCAGTTCTCTGGTTCGCTCAATCGTCTTTGTTATTCGCTTTAGCGGATAACATACATGGGGTTTACACTGCGAAGTATCTGGATAACATGCGAGAGCAAGTTATCCAGACGTTCGGGCTTTCCCCTTCGGACGAGCGCTGGAAGATGATCGAGCCACTTGAAAAAGATGGCACGTTTCAGGTTATTCCAACTTTGGAAGAACCTGTGCTGGAAGAAGATCCTTTCTTCTATCTCTTTGAAGAGATGGAGAAAGCGGTCAACCAGAAGGTGGTCGATCAAGAGGAGGAGTTGAAGCGGCTCGCTGCCCGGACCGAACCCCAGGAGCCCGAAGCGGAAGACAAGGAAGAAGGGCAGATTAGTTAGATTTGGTTATCATTTTTTATCTGCCGCACTTCTTACTTAATATAAAGACTTTTTCCTCCGCTTTGATTATTTTAATTGCCGAAACGAAGTGATATAACAAACTTCTGAATAAACTAATAAGTTTTATCTTAACGAAGTTGTTTTATCTTAACTTCTGAACAAACTAACAAGTATAAGATCGGGGACACTTACAGGGTGTCAACCATCGATCCCAAACGTTATATTTAGTTTATTTAGGTCAACTTTGATTGGATCAGTCGTTTTACATGGTGTATGGGTCACTCTTATTCCGTCCTTGGAATCATTACTCAACTGAATAGGCGTAGTCTGCGTTAACTATGAGTTTTTACGAGCTTTCGCCGAACCTTGGTTCTAATAAAGTCCCTTAGGTTTTGCTGGCTAAGTTTGGCTCATAATACGTCTTATGTTAGGACCGATCTTATGTTTCGATATGCTGACTATCATTCCTTTCGTTGTAGCAGATTTCATAGGTACATAAGGTCATCCCTAAAGACTGAATGCCGTTGTAGGGAATGTCTTAGTTCGTAATGAGTTCTGGGAGAATCACGACTCATCCATGGGGCTAGGCAAGTGCATGAGCATCTGACTCTTCAGAGCGGTCACTACAACTTGGGAACCTTGCGGATAAGAAGCTTCGGTCACCAGTCCATATTCGTCCTAAGCTTATCCAACTCCAAAATTGGTCCATCATTCTATTAGAAATAGTTAACTCTTGTACTTACTTGTTTACTACTTACGTTTAATGGAATATTTTTTATTGAGTCAAAACATTAATCGAAAATTCATAAGAAGTATCGCCTTAAATTCATGACATTCCAAGTTCGGGGGACCTCTATACCATCTAACGTTTCAAGTTTATACGCACCTGATTCCAATTTCTTTGATACCCGATACGGTCCTTCCCAATTTATGTCCAGCTTTCCAATGTTCCTCTGCACCTTAATGCTTCTGAGGACGAGATCGCCTTCAAAGAATTCCCTGGGGAGGACTCGTTTGTTATGGGCCCGTTCCATAGTTCACTGATAAGCACGCATCCGCGCATAAATTGCATCTCTTTCTTCTTCGACCATCTCGAGGTCCAATAATCTCCTTTCACCGTTCATATGCTCATCGTATTGAGATATCAGAGGTGATCGGATGGCAACCTCCACCGGGCTAACAGCTTTGGTCCCATACACCAAAGAGAAAGGTGATTCCTGGGTTGTTGAGCGAGGTGTAGTTCGGTACGCCCATAAGACCTCATAGATGTGCTCGGGCCATTTCCCTCCAAAATCTTCTAACTTGGTTTTCAATCCTTTCAGGATAACCTTGTTAGATACCTCCGTAAGTCCGTTAGTTTGGGGATGAGCCACCGATGAGAAATGTTGGGTGATGCCCAACTTGATGCATAGATCCCGTATGCTCTTTCCGCGGAACTGAGTCCCATTATCAGATACGAGCGCTCGGGGAACCCCGAAGCGGCTCACAATATTTCGCCATATAAAGTGCTTGACCACTTTTTCTGAGATAATGGCTACGGCTTCTGCTTCGATCCACTTCGAATAATATTCCACCGCTACGATACAAAATTTTCTTTGCCCTATGGACCGGGGAAAAGGTCCGAGGATGTCAATCCCCCATCTGTCAAACGGACAAGGCAATGGCGTAATCGATAGTGGAGCCCCAGGCAATTGCGGGAGTGGAGCGTGGTATTGACATATGGCGCAACGCTTAGTGTACTGCTTGGCATCAGCGAGCAATGTTGGCCAAAAATACCTGACTCTAATAATGCGGTGGTATAAAGATCGGGCCCCTGAATGAATGTCGCATATCCCTTCATGAACATAAATCATGACGGCTTTGGCCTCAATAGGAGATAAACATCGCAGAAGCAGGCCCTCAAAACTCTTTTTAAACAAGCGTCTGTCGACTAAGGTGAATCTCTTAGCTCGGACCTCTATTTTCCTGGCCTCAGACTTATCTTCAGGGAGATATCCATTTGAGAAGTATTTAATAAAGGAGTGCATCCAATTGGGTTCTCCTGGGGATTCAGTAGCATCAATATTCAAGCCCTGGAGTTCATGACATAGAGTCCCGATCTCTTCAATAGACTGTTGGGTCACTGGAATCTCGACCGAAGGTCGGTCCTGAACGTGGACCGAAATAGTGCTCGGCTCTATGTCGGGTATGCCCGAAGCGAATCTGGTGAGTGCATCGGCAACCTTGTTTTATTCTCGTGGCACATGGTCAGAGAGAACTCATTGAATTTCTTGGATAACTCCAGAACTTTAGCGCAATACAACCTCATCATCGGATCGTGAGTCTCAAATCTCCCTGCGAATTGTTCCACTACTAACTTCGAGTCTAAGAACATTCGCACTCTGCTAACCCCCATTTTTCGAGCCAAGGTCATTCCCGACAATACTGCCTCATATTCTACCACATTATTTGTTCCAGTAAAGGAAAATTTGACTGCAGAGTGAATAAGATCACCTTGTACCGTTGTCAGGGTAATGCCCGCTCCTCTTCCCCCGAAGGTTGATCCATCTACGTGGATCGTCCATCGATCATCTTCTTGGTTAAGATAAATTGCCAATCGGGTCATTTCAACCACAAAATCGGCTAGAACCTTAGCTTTGATCGCCCTTCGGGGCAGGAATTCCAGATACATAGCGCTGAGTTTGATAGCCCATTTTGTCAATCTCTCATTCAAATCCTTCTGTTTAAGGAGTATTTTCAGAGGCTGATCCGTGTAAACATAGACCGTTCGGCCTTCGAAATAATGCTTCAACTTGGATACTGCTTTCTTCAAAGCTAGCATGAATTTCTCCAAGGTGGAATACCTGGTTTCAGCAGATACTAGAGAATGACTGACATAATAAATAGGTCTATGAATGTCATCTCGTATGGTCACCAGAGTTGCGCTGCCGGCAACTTCGGATACCGCAAGATATAACCCCAACGGTTCATCACAAGTTGGACTTACCATCACCGGGGGAGTGCTTAAATAAGTCTTTAGCTCGGAGAAGGCCCGATCGATTTCTTCGGTCCAATCCATATGGCTTGCTTTTCTTAGCACTCTGAAAAAAGGTAAGGCCCGATTTGTGGATTTCGAAATAAACCTGCTAAGCTCGGTAGTCAGCCAGTAAGCCTTTGGAACTCTCTCTTGTTTCTCGGAGGTTGCATATCAATATCCTAAGAATTTTCCACTTCGGATACCGAAGCAGCACTTGTTTGGATTTAGTTTGAGCTTATATTTTCGGCATACTTCGAAACAACGAGACAAATAAGAAAGGTGGTCTTCATCATTCATAGATTTTACAATCATATCGTCAACATACACTTCCATCATATGGCCAATCAACTCTCTAAAGATTTTGTTGACCAACCTTTGGTATGTTGCTCCAGCATTTTTGAGACCGAAGGGCATAACCACATAACAGAAAACCCCATCTTCGATCATGAATGATGATTTCTTCTGATCTTCCTCATCTAAGAAGATTTGGTGATACCCAGAATAAGCATCCATGGTACTCATCATGGTGCTACCAGAAACAGCATCTACCAGTCGGTCGATGTGCGGCAACGGGAAAGGATCTGACTCACAGCTTTTGTTCACATCGGTAAAATCGATGCACATTCGCCATTTCCCGTCCGGTTTGGAAACCACCACTGGGTTTGCAACCCATTCAGTATAGTGGATTTCTCTGATAAATCCCGACCGTAGCAGCTTATTCACTTCAGCCCGGATGATCTCGATCTTCTCAGGAGAATAGCGTCTTCTTTTCTGCCTAACAAGATTCGTTCCAGGCTCAGTATTGATCCGATGTTCACTATCGGATCGGTCAATCCCCGGAACATCATCCGGGGTCCAAGCAAATATATCCACGTGGCTTCTCAGCAGGTGGATCAGTTCTTTTTCAAAGTCAGGGGCTAAATGAGCCCCGATACGAGTTGTCTTGGTTGAGTTATCCTCAACCAGATTAATCAATTTGAACCCTACGCGTTCCATTGCTTGCCTCGGGTGCGGCAGCTCTTCCAGCAGATCCACCCGGGCCTTTTTGATCGGTGCCAAAGTTCGGCACGAGCTCATGTAGCATTGCCTAGCTACTTTTTGATCTCCCTTAATAGAAATAACTTCATGAATGGAGGGGAACTTGAGCATCATGTGATAAGTAGAAGGGACCGCCTCAAACTTACTCAGGCCGGTCCGTCCGATAATAGCGTTGTAAGCCAAGTCGACTTCAACGATAATGAATTCCAGGTCTTTAGATCGGTCCTTGGATGGCTCTCCAAGGGTAACGGGGAATAACATCTTCCCACACGGAATAACACTTCTTTGGTCGAACGACCAAAGAGTTATGTTGGCGATCGGGAGATCGTGAGCAGCAGCTCCCAACATTTCAGCGACCCTGCGCTTCATCAAATTGCACGAGGCCCAGTGTCCACTAAGATTCTATGGACACGGCGATTCCCGATGATCCCAGTGATAGTAAGGGGATCGTCACATGGATCAATGATCCCTTCCCGATCAGCCGGGGTGAAAGTGATGTCCTCTCTGAAGAAGGAGGACCGATCCATGGGATCATATTTTACCAACGCCACAGATTCGGAGCTCTCAGCAGAGTCTCCGCGCGCTGTTCTCTTTCGGTCCCTGACCGATTCATTTATTCTCAATCCACCTGAGATAACATAAATATCTCCGGCCACTTCTCTGGGTGCTGCCTCATTTCGAGGAGGTTTGGCACCAGTTTCAGCAGGTGGGAGAGCAGCTTGCTCCTGTCTCCCACCCTCATTCTGCGGGGCTCTGCCGCCACGGCCCCGCCATGTTCTTCTTCGGCCCTGACAACGGTTCTCACGACTGTGTTGGCCTCTTTCTTGCTCTGGCGGAAGAGACCTTCGGTCCTCCGTCCGATCGTTGTAGTTTCTGGGTTGTCCCCGATTATCTCTTCCCCGTGGTCTATGACGATCGTCACCCTGATGGCCCATTCGGGGGGATTCCGCTCGCTTGCCCTTCTGACCATTCCGGTCGGGCTTCTCTTTACTCATTGTCTCTACTGTCTCTTTCAACAGCGGGCACTTCAAGGTCTTGTGATCGCGATTATGATGAAGCTCGCAATACACCCGATTGTCCTCCTGCTTCGGGGGAACGTCTTTTTCACTCACAGCCGCTACTTCTCGCGACTGTTTCTTCGGGTATGAAACCCTATGATCACCTGCGGGCTCATAATTCCCGCTAGGCTTCCGATAACCAAGCCCCATCGCTTCATCTACCTTAATATACTTGTTGATTTTCTGAAGAAGTTTTCCCAAGATAGATGGTGGGCTCTTCACCAAACTGGCCGAAAGGCTGCACGGTCCTAAGACCTGCTGTAGAATATCGATTTTATCCCGGAGCTCGAGTTTGATGCCCCGGGAGGTCCTGTTGAATTTCTCCATAAAGGACCAAAGACTCATTTTCGCCGGGATATATTTTAGCTGATATAGTTCCTGCCTGCTTCGAGACGGTCCTACATTTGGAGCGAATTGCTATGAGAAAGCCAAAATAAACCTGCCATACGACTGTATGGATCGGGCCGGCAGATTTTTGAACCATGTTCGGGCATCGCCTTGTAATCCTGCCGCGAAGATGCGACACTTTAATGAATCAGAGGCCCGAACCGTTCCCATACGTAACTTGAAATCAGAGACATGATTGATCGGATCACCATCGCCACGAAATGTCGTCAACCCCTCGGGGTTGCTATAATGCCGATCTGGGACTGCTGCCCAGATTTCCTCAAAAAAGGGGAGCATCAAATCTCCCAAGGCATCTGATACGCCTTCAGATTGTTGGGATGACGTTTGAACTGCATGTAAATTATGCCACCAATCGTCATCCTTACTTCGCCTGATAGGAGCCTCCATGGCCCTGTTAAATAAACCAGGATTACGTCTCAGATTCAGTTCGCAATCCTTCAATGCACGCATGTTCTCCAACTCCCTGGTGAGCTCATCTATTCGTCGCTGCATCTGCTCCTGGTTATTTCCAGGAGCGAGAGTTAGAGCTCTGGCTGGGGGAGGAGGTGTAGACCGATATCTAGGCCTCCCCATTGTCACTCCACGCCTGATGATTTCTTCATCAGGATCACTCTCGTATCCTCTGCTTCTGGGAATAGGGTTTGATACAGCCAGTGGTTCTGTTCCACTTTTCTCCGACGTAATTTCCAGTACCACC
Organism: Utricularia reniformis; assembly: GCA_009725065.1. Taxonomy (NCBI): domain Eukaryota; kingdom Viridiplantae; phylum Streptophyta; class Magnoliopsida; order Lamiales; family Lentibulariaceae; genus Utricularia; species Utricularia reniformis. The sequence continues at coordinate 657,155 of RWGZ01001181.1, read as the reverse complement.
TTCCTGACGATTGCTTCCAAATCCTGTAAAGTAAATGTTGGTGCTGGAAGACTGTCGGGAAGCACGTCACTATTATTTGTCTGAGTTCCAGTTGCCATGCCTTTGATTATCCTATCCCTGGTAGAAAACTCAAATGGGATTAGAGAATCGTCCCCACGGACGGCGCCAAACTGTTATGGTCCCTTTTTAGGGGGTACCAACAGTCGTCTGGTTCGTTCAACAAACGAACTCGGTTCTGATTTGTTTTAGATGTGGAAGATGATTAAAAGCTGGAAATAAATAAGTGTACGGCAATGTATAGTGGAAACCCCGAGAATTGGGGTGAAAATCACTTGACTAAGAGCAGATTATGCTCTTAGCGTGGTCACTAATCAAATAACTCATAGTTAATACAGCAGAAGCTAAAGAAAATGACAAGGAAAAGAAAGCGGTAAGAATTCCGGCAGGGTAACGGCCTGTTCTTCCGCGTCCAAAGGGTCCTGCTATTTCCGTCGTCTTGCCCTCTATTTATGGAGTTCATAGCGTATGTAGATCACGCTCCGTAACCGCCTCTGACAAGTTTGTTAGAGGTTGTTATCGCGGGATGTAAAACGAGGTTGGGACCGAGACGTGGTCTGCGTGATCGGGCCCGAAGCGTGGTAAACCTAGGAAGGCCCGAAGCGTGGAAAACGTGAGTTGTGACCGTTCTGTAACCGCTCGGACCGAACCCAGGTGCCAGCTGGCAGAAAATGCTTTATTTCGTTAAGGTTAGCTTCAGTCCTATAGTTGAATATAGGGTCGCTCTTCTTCAGAGGTGTAAATGGGCTGTAGAAATTTATTTTCGCTATTTGAATTGGTTCAACCGTTGCTGAGCCTTATCTATCACAAGGTACCCGATCCTAGAGTTCTCATCAATATTAAACTTTTATGATGTTATTGTCGTGTTAAATATTGTATGATACGATTGAGATATAATCATATAATTATTTTTGTATTTGTTTGTCATTTTCTTATGATTAAGTTATCGTGATATGATCGCTATTCTTTGCTATGTTATTATCATATTAATCTTTTATGATGTTATTATCGTATTAAATATTGTAGGACACTACTAAGATATCATCATATAATTATTTTTGCATTTGTTTGTCATTTTTTATGATTAAGTTATCACGTATGATCACTATTTTTTTACGATGTTATTATCATATTAATCTTTTACGATGTTATTATTGTGTTAAATATTGTATGATACAACTGAGATGTAATCATATAATTATTTTTGTATTTGTTTGTCTTTTTTTATGATTTAGTTATTGTCGTGTGATCACTATTTTTACTATGTGATTATTATATTAAACTTTTATGATGTTATTGTCGTGTTAAATATTGTATGATACGAATGGGATATAATAATATAATTATTTTTGTATTTGTTTGTCATTTTCTTATGATTAAGTTATCGTGATATGATCGTTATTCTTTGCTATGTTATTATCGTATTAATCTTTTATGATGTTATATCGTATTATATATTGTATGACACTAGTAAGATATCATCATATAATTATTTTTGTATTTGTTATTTTTTATGATTAAGTTACCTTGAAATTATAAATCCTATGATACGATATTATTATCATATTAATATTCTATGAGAAATAATTTTCAGTCTCGTTGACTAAACGGACTGAATGCGCGTAACACGGAAATCTTCATTTTGTTAGTTGACATTTAACTTTTGAAAAGCTTCCTTCAAAAGCCCACCGGCGGCGGCGATCTCCGATAGGCCTCTTTCAAGGGGTCTTACTCTTAAGAACGGCGGGAAAAACAGCCAGAAACCCGTTAACAACACGAATCCGATGGTCAGCACGGCGGATATGCTTCTCGGAAGAAGAATCCATCGGCCACCGGTGACTGTCTTCTTGACGGTGATCTCAAACACCATACAAACGCCGTGAAGTACGAAGAATCCGGTGACCTCCCAAGTCGGTCTCAGGCGACCTAAATAGTAGAAAATAAGCTCGTGCATCAGACCGGAGACAATGAACGTTGCCATAACCGCCGGTAGAGAAGCTTTTTCACGACTGATAAATCGGTTACACCAGTCACGTACTGGTAGGTATACAGTTGGCCGGAGAATACGTGTCGCCATGATGTTCCAACGGCGACCCCAGAAATCTTGTAGAGAATTTGAAAGGTAAGGCTCGTTGAATTGCGGCTCAAGATCCGCCGCGAACAAAGCTCTGGTTACGGCGGCGGTGATTGCTAAAATTATATCGAGAGATAAATAAATATGAATACTATACAAAGTCATCATTATTCCCTTATTAAAATTCATCCGATGATCGTAAAGCTTCACCAATAACCCAAGCATAATAGCTTTGACTCCATAGCTCCACAGCCCTCCGCCGCCGCGTTCCTCTTTCCGAGCCGGGTTTCTTTCCCGGAGTTTGATGGGGAAACAAGCGACGGCGATGAATCTGGGAAGAGATAGTCCTGCGGCGGCGGCTAGGGGTCCTTTGTCGACGGCGAACATAAGTAGCTTGAAATTTGCGAGCCAGGAAAGAAAGAAGGCTGTGAATCCGACGAGGTGAAGGGTGTTGAGCTGCAACGGTAGGAATAAAAAGATCAAAACCGCCGGGATTACGGCGGCCAGTGTCACCCAGCCTTTGGGCAATAATTTTCCGGCGAAGAAACAGTAGCAGATCGTAAGCAAAGCCGTAATCAACACCTTGATGAATCTGTTAACTTCACCTTCCATTAATTTCTCGATATCTTCATCCATTGCTTGCGGATAATATTCCTCTGGTGAATGACCAAAATCTCCGACTAAGTGCCGCCGCCTGCCGTAGCTGATTGTCGCCGGAATTAATAACTAATGTATCCCTCTTAAATAGCAATTAGGTCTAACCATAGCGATTGTTGAACTATTTATGAAATTCCACATTATTACATAAAATAATATACTAATTAAAATTCAACGTTAGATTATTGTCTTTTTAAAAATAAATATATAAAACTTGAAAATTAAAAATAAAAGGGAGATTATCTGATTATGAAACATTGCAGCAAAGCAGTTGAAGAACAACAGTTATTATTTCATGGCACTCAAAGAGTAAAGAGAACATATGATCTAACAATTCTACCCCATTCTCCACTGCAATAGTCCCGTAAAATCATGAACCCGAGATCAACGAGAATGTTTCAAAAACGAAGATGAAATCGAAAAAAAAACCGAAACCGAAACTAGCTATTGGTAGCTTCTACTATGTTGTAGATTTTGGCTTATGTTGGCAGCCATTCTTTCCTAATGTCGAATGTATAATTCATTTCCAAGTAGCATCTGTCATCATCATCAATAAACTACACAAATAGGATGCAGCGAAAAGTTACTTTTCGAAGCAAAACTCCAAATCCTTCTTAGATTCACAGGAATCAGAATGAAATATAATGCATTGCAGCTCACACATAGCTAGAACAGATTTAAACGAAACTCCGAATCATTCGTAGATGCACAAGAATCAGATTGAAAATATAAAGCATTGCACTCCGAATCCTTCGTAGATTCACAGGAATCAGATTGAAAATATAACGCATTGCAGCTCACATATAGCTAAACAAATTGAAGCGAAACTACGACACCTTCGTAGATGCACAAAAATCAGATTGAAAATATAATGCATTGCAGTTCAGATATAGCAATAACAGATTGAAGCAAAACTACGAATCCTTCGTAGATGCACAGGAATCAGATTAAAAATATAATGCATTGCAGTTCACGTATAGCTAAACTCCGAATCCTTCGTAGATGCACAAGAATCAGATTGAAATATAATGCATTGCAGTTCACGTATAGCTAAAACAGATTAAAGCGAAACTCCGAATCCTTCGTAGATGCACAAGAATCAGATTGAAAAATAATGCATTGCAGCTCACAAATAGCTAAAGAAGATTGAAACGAAACTACGAATCATTCGTAGAAGCACAGCTACTGTAAATCGATTATAAACGAGGTCGTTAGTGCGATTTACCTGCGTTTTTGCAGAATAAGAACCTCTTGCAAACATACCAGAAGGTGTAGTTTCTTCTGGAATCTCATGAGTATAAGGATCAGCCTGAGGACTAAACGTTCCAATCATCTCCTTTGTGTTATCAACTGAAACGAAACATTCCATCACGCGTATTCGTTTTGAAAAAGCTTTGCAAATAAGATATGGCGAAAAAAACTAACCTCGAAGACCAGTTTTCCAAACAGTGTTCTTATACTTGAGGCCTGATACAATGTTGTTGCTAACTTGGAATGTAAACAGAAGACTATATCGGCTTCCTTCTTTCAACACAAACCATGTACCTTTCGGGTTTCCAGTATCCGGAATCGGAAGAACAATATCAGTTCTACCATGAGATTTGATAGCAAGGCTTATGATCTTCACTTCGGGATGAAGTGTTTCTTCAACACAATTAATACAAAGATTATTGTCATTAAAAACCATTAAGAACCAGAAAATTTGCTGTAAAATGCAAAAATGCACAATCTGGACATGGTTAACTATACTAAGATCTTTCATTAGAACAAATTGAATCAAATTAATGTATAATTTCAAGAACAAAAGAGAGAAATTTAAATTACCTCCAACAGAGTTCATATCTACACTTCCAAGTAGCTGTTCTTTCCATCTTCTCAAGCTTTCATCATCCTGAAAATCTAAAGATTAACCATGAAAATGAACAAGAAGAAAAACAAACTAGATCTTAAAGACAACCTTGTCCATTTCAGACAATTCTTTGAGTGTGCATTGAGGGCCCAATTCAATCTTAGACTCATTCTCCTCATCATCTTCATCTTCAGTTGTGTAAAGAGAACTCTCACTCATTTGCCTGGTAACCGTAGTCTCAGTACCGTGCTCGATTTCTGTATTCGGGTTGGCGGATCCAGACCCGGAGATTGTTGCATCTGGGGCCGGATTTCCATCTTCCCCTTTGTTATCATCAAATCCCATGATGATTTCGAAACTCTGTATATGCCCAAGAGCCAATTAAATTAACGAGAAATCCCACGCATTCTTCAAATGATTGAATCAACACGGAGAAGAAAAACAGACCCGTGACTGGTAAATTATAGCAAATGAACGAAGAAGAAGAAGAACAACGCGATAAATCGAAGAATCCAAAATAATAGCGATGCTAGAAAATTACACAACCCGACAAAGAAATCAAAATGGAAAGATGCAAAGAAGGAATTTTTCAAGCGAAGTTTTGTTCTTGGGGATTGAAATAGTCCCGTGGTGATCCGCGAATTGTGTTTACGAGGTTTCTGTGAAGGGAATTCCCCGAAATAACGAAGCGGAGAGAGGAGCATCTAGGAACCAGCCTATCAGGTCGATACACGGACACCGGTACCGTACCCTAATCAGCCATATCATAACTTACGTATAACCTTATCCATGCCCAAAACAATTTCCGTTGTATAAATCTCTCTACACATCATCATTCTCTCACATCCACATCATATTCTCTTTCCACTTCTAAAATTTCTCACTCATCTACATCATTTTTTATTTCTCTTTCATCCACATCATATTATCTCTCCAAGTTTCATTTTATCTTTCTATCTCATCAATTTTCTATTATTTCTATTAATGCAAAAAATAGTGATCATTCTAATTATTTCGATGATCTTATTGTATATTAATTTATATTGTTCTTTATATTTCGTTTTGATTATATTTGTATTCAATGTTTTCGTACCGGATGGTATACCAGAGGTATATCATTCGGTATGTCAAATTTCAATCAGTATCGATATTTTTTTTTGTACCGCTCGGCACCGGAGATTAGTGTCGATTTGCGGGTTTTGTCAGGTCTAACACTAAAAAAACTAATTAATATTAATTTTTAAAAAATAAAATAAAATAAAATAAAATTTGGTATCTCGATCGGTATACCGGTCGTAACGCTCATATCGATCCGGATCGATACGTGATTCCTAAACGATATAAAAACATTATTCGTATTTCGTTTTTATTATCTACATTTCAAAATTATTGAATTTTAAATAAAATCATTAATTTAATTATCAAATAAATATAATTAATATTTAATATATATATATTAAATAAAGTAATAAAAAAATAAAAAAAAATTATTAAATTTGTGATTTCCGCGGGCAATAGACGTCCAAGCCATTGTACACGGAGTGTATTTCCGCGGAGGAAATTCAGCACTCATATAACCATGAGCGCGTAGAGGATGTAGGGGCGGACAAAGACGTATTTCCGTCTTTACAGACAGCCTAATTTCATACAAATGTTAGTGTTCCTCTTTTGTTAACAATAATTTAAACATAGTAAGTTTTAAAACAAAAAATTAAAGCCATTAAAGATGAGAAATTATTTTATCTAATTATTGTAAACAAATTATTAAATGAGTTTATGATTATTTTTAAATTGAACACATTTTCTAGTATTTAGATATCATTGAATTCACTTAAATATAATAAATGCAATATTTTCGTCATTTTTACTTAAAGTGTAATTTTTTACTACTTATACTATTTCGTTAATGATAAATCAAAATCTAAAAGAGATATAGAGATTAGGAGTGTATTTGGATCATATGATTTGATCCACATTTTTATGATCGTATCCTATATATATGAATAAGCAAAATAATTATATGAAATTGATCTATAATTGTTGTTGTCCCTTTTTAGGGGTACCAATAGTCATCTGGTTTGTCAGCAAACGAACTCGGTTTTGATTTGTTTTTTATGGGAGAACGATTAAAAAACTGAAAATAACAGCGAGGCACAACGATTTATAGTAGAAACTCCAAGAATTGGGAAGAAAATCACTTGACTAAAAGCGAATTAAACTCTTAGTCTGCTCATTAATCAAGCAATTCATTACAGAATATAGTAGAAGTTTAATGAAAATGACAAGGAATAAGAAAGCAGTAAGAACTTCAGCAGGATAACGACATGTTCTTATGCGTCCAAAGGGTTCTGCTATTTCCGTCGTTGTGCTCTGTATTTATAGAGTTAATGGCGTGTGTAATTCACGCTCTATAACCGCCTCTAACAGGTTTGTTAGAGGTTGTTGTCGTACGATGTAAAACGAGGCCGGGACCGAGGCGTGGTCTGCGTGATCGGGCCCGAGGCGTGGTAAACGTGTGAAGGCTCGAACCGTGGAAAGCGTGGGTTTGTAACCGTTTGGACCGAACCATGGAATGAGTTGTCAGAAAACGTTTTATCTCGCCAAGGTTATCTTCGGTTCTTTCGTAGAACATCGAGCCATTATACCTTAAGTGTACTAATGAGCTGCACAAGTTCGCTTCCACCATATGAATCGACCCAATTATTACTGGGCCTCATCCGTTGCAGGGTGTTCGGTCCTAAAGTTCTCATCAATAATAGTATATCATTTTATGAATTGGTTTACATATCGATTTTCTTATACCCTAAAGTTTATTTTGAATTTTAGTTTAAAACAAAAATTATTATTTATAACCAAAAAATAGTTATTAGTTGCATATGATCTTTTGAATTATAAAACAATAAATATATATTTCCTCATTTTTAATTTTCATATATTAAAACTTTTAAACATCCATTTGTAATAAAATATCGATGATTTGTTTTTTAAAAAAACTGCATTAAACCTGTAAAAATAATACACAATTTATTTAGAATATTTGCCATTAACAACATGATAGTATAAAATAGAATAATAGTTAAATATTATAATTAATCATATCCAATGTTTAAAATCAGTATCATCCTATATATTGGAAGAGTTCATTGTATTGTTATATCAAATTTGTACCGAAATAATAAAATAAAATAAGTTATTAATATAGAGAAAACATAATTTTTTTGCACATTATCAATTTATATTATTGTTATTTCAAAAAAATTTAACAAACTTCATATCTTTATTTCCTAAATTACATTTAAAATATATACATATGGATATTATATAAATATTAATATCGGTATACCAGAAAATTTGTAGTATACTTTAAAAAAATGATTATATCATAAATGAAATTAATTTACCTAAAAGAAACGCCGTCGTAGCCTCCGTTATCGTTGGGTTGTTTTAAATATATTTTCAGTAAATAAAAAACAAATTGAAGATTTTGACTTTCAATTTATTTACAGTAAAGAGAATTTAAAAGTGGAGAAGAACTGGTAGGTGAAAATGGAGATGCACGTGGATTAAGGTTCATGAACCAGTCATGAAACACGTATATGTAAAGCTTCTAAACAGCGTTAAGCTATGTGTTTCTCTTTTCATGGTCTCCACTCTACCCAACTACTCCTCCCGCCATCTTTTTCCTCTTTTTTCTCTTATTTAATACCCACTCCCTCTGCGTGAAACCCTAATCCTTTCAATTTGGGGATGGATCATCGTGTCTTTTACGTTGTTCTTCTGGCTCTAGCCGGAGCTGGGGTTTCTGGACAAACCCATCATTTTGTTGGTGGAGATGACGGCTGGGTTCCTGAAATGAACGTTACTTCTTGGTTAAACGGACGGGTTTTTAAAGTTGGGGATAAGCTCTGTAAGCGTCTTTATTGTTTATGTAACCTGTGTTTTTTGCTTGTGTTTGTGTTATTCCGACGTCGTTTTGAGTTGCAGGGTTTAAGAAGCTGTCGGGTCAGGAAGATGCGATTCTGGAGCTTCGTGGGTTCGATGAGTTCAAAGCGTGTGATTTTTCAAACCCAATAAAGATGTATACAGACAACGTTGATTTAGAAGAAGAGGGTTTGCGTTATTTCGTCAGTGCGAATTTCGAGCACTGCAACAATGGGTTGAAGCTTCCTGTTCCTGTGAAGTCCGACTTCGACCCGTTTGGTCCGCCGGAACCCGTTTTCCCAAGCCCTGGTTTCGGACCTTTTGATCCAGTTAAACCAGATCTCCCTCCCGTGAACCCGGGTCCGGACCCATTCCCTGTTCCCGAACCGCCCTTTGGTCCATTCGAACCTCCAGAAATGCCAAACGTTCCTCCGTTTGGACCATACGAGCCACCGAAAACGCCGACCGTACCACCGTTTGGACCATACGAGCCTCCGGAAACGCCGACAGCACCGTCTTCTGCGGCTAACGGCGTTAACATCGTCGCTAACTTGATGATGTATTTTGGGTTGTTGATCGGATACGTCGTCATAAGCTATTAACGGTGTGATTGTTGTTGGTGTGTTTTTATTTCATATGGGTTGCGTTTAGGAAGACGACGGAGAAGTTTCTTAGTATTTTAATGGCTTATGGGACTTTTCTGTGTGTAATAAAATGAACTGTAAGCAGTGCTTCTCAGAATTCTTTCTGTCCTTTGAAGTTCTGTAATGTTGATGAAGCTTTTTTATTCAAGAATTCCAGTCCGTACAACTTCCGGTACCGCAAAAATATTAAATTTTCAAATAAATTCAAAATCAAATTCAAATTCAAATTCAGTTTCTTCATATAAATATGTATATATAATTATTTTAAAATATTAAAATTTTAAGGCTTTTTTCTGCAAAATAATGCTGAATTTAACATGGTTTTTTTATTTGGGGCGATCAGCTTTCTAAGGTGCACTTTTTAAGAACGCGTTTAGTGTAGCAAACTTCAAATTATATGATTTGAAAATACATATATTTTAAATATTGTTATTCTAAATAAATGGATATTTATATTATCAACACTTTATTGACTTTTAAATTTGTTTAATGAGAAAATTGCATAATTAGTCCCTAACTTACGAGTTGTGTAAAGGACATATCCTCCAACTTACAAAATTACAAAAATGACACATAAAGTTATCAATACCGTTTATTTTTTACCCCTAATATTTAGCACCAGGTTTTTCGTAAGTTGAAAATCGTTTGAAAATTCATCATAAAATACACAAATATGACATGTTTGAAAAATTATATAAAAATTACCTTTGATGTTCGATAATTTTGCATGAAATATTAAAAATTTACGAATTCATTAAATTGTCAATCATAAACGGTATTGAAAACTTGAGGTGTCTTATTTGTATTTAATTGAAATTAGAGGGCTATAAATGTATATTTTTATCAAAAAATGTATCATATTTGCAATTTCATAACTTGGAGGACATGTCATTTAGACATCCCGTAAGTTGGAGGGCCGTGGGCAAACATCACCCTTTGTTTAATTGTATATGATAATTTACATATTTTTAGAGATATTAATCTATTATGAATCTATATATCTATAACTCTTATAATCCATGCACCAATCTATAATTCTTATAAGATAAAATTGCAAATTTTGTTGATTAACGCAAAAAACAACGATTTCTTGGCAATTGACATCAATCAATTATATGAAAAAAACATATATTCAAATTATATAATTTGAATATAATTCTAAAATCTAAAAAAATAATCTAAAAAATATATTCAAATTGTATAGTTTTACCTTATTATATATTCAAAAAAATCTAAAAAATATAATTCTCAAATTTAAAATATAGACAATAATTAAAAAATTAAATTTTGAAATAACGAGTTTATTATAAATTAAAAATGACACATAAATTATGTAAGTGGTATAAAATTAATTAAAATTAAGAAAAAAAAATTATTTTATTAAATCACGATCCCTATACAATTGTTTCAAAAATATTTTTTCAAATCACGATTATCTCGCATTGGTTATATCGATATTTGTTCAACGCTCTTCCAAAATGCCAAATTAAATGTAATAAGTTTTAAAATAATATTTCAAAATTCAAATTAAATAAATAATGGGGTGAACTTGACTTTGCCTAGACAATAAAGTTGGGCAGGCTTACACTTCATTTTCATTACATTAATCATCTCATAAAAGTTATTGGTATAATTTAAGTAATACTCTTCCTTGTCCGCACAAATTTTTGTGGTTATGTATGGGGACACCTAGTTAGGAATTCAATAAGGTAAAAATTTCATAATTAAAAACAATTGAAAATAAAATAATTACCAAACTCATTAAATGACATATCTTGTGTATTATGATTATGGGGTGATATTTATTGTTCATCTAAGTTGTTTTGGAATAATTAGATTTGGGCGATGCTCAAATTTGGTCATCGTAGTTTTATATTTTGACAATTTTGGTCCTCCTATTTTGATAATTGTGGCAGATTAAATCTCTTAACTTTATTTGTGGTAAAATTAGTCCTCCTACTTTGCCACATTTGGCAAATTATGTCCTCCAAATTTTATGTTTATGACAAATTTGGTCCCCGAAGTTTGTAATTTGTAATTTTTCATTTTTATATAGTACATAGACTAATTTTGCCACTACGATCAAACTACATGGATCGGTTTTATTCGATTTCGTTTGGAGAACTAAATATGAAATTTGAGAACCGATTTTGCCAAATATCCAAAATTCGAGGACTGAAAATACCAAAATAAATTTGGAGAACTAAATTTGCCAAAATGATCAAACTACGATGACTAAAAACGGCATTTTCTCAATTAGATTTTCATCATATATGTTTGGAAGAATGAAAAAAAACACACTTGTTATATTTTTTGTTGAATTTTAGTCATTACCGTTAAATAATCCATCAAGATTCTATAAAACAATTAACGATAAGTTAACGGTAAGTGACTAAAATATATCAAATGCTATAATATTTATGACTAAAATAGAACTTCAAAACAACTATGATGAAAAAGAAAATTGAAAACTTAAATGTGACTTATAGAAAAACTTTCCCATTATGATTCTCTTGTATGAGTATAAATAGTAACTCGATTCTTGACTAATTACTAGTTGAGAAACCGGAATTTATATTTTATTGTTGTGAAGATATCTTAGTTTAGAATACGTGAAAGAGACACGCATACTTAATGGCACGGAAGAATCACCAAATGAGATAGCTATCCAACAATCTTGACAAAAAAATCACGATATTGTATTTATATATATCTTAAAGGCCTTAAATGTCTTTTACTTATTATCGATTCATTATTATTAATAAAAATCGATAACGTCTATCATGATTGTGTATATGTCATAACAACCTTCGGTTTCCTTAAGATTCGTGTGTCTCATTGACCCGTCAAACCCACTATGAATCTATATGAATCAATCCAATTTATAGCATATAGACACAATCCAACCAGCCATAGAGACTGTTCAATTATTTGTAAGGTTTTCCTTTTCTTTTAAAGTGTTCCTGGACCGGGCCACATCGTGAGTCAAACGCATCGATCTTATGTGGATAATGTTTGTCTTGGGCCAAACCATTTCTTCGTACAACAATGTTGATATTGAACTATATCAAATTTTGCGTTGAACTCATTTTTCTGTACACGATTCGAGTGTCTTATTGTTTTAAAAGTAATATCAATTTAACTTATCAAATTTAATTTAATTTTTTGATAAACTTTTATCATTTGCTATTCTGAGCAACTGAATATAATGAAAAGTTTAGCTATTATAAGTATTTATTTAAAAAAATAATCATCTTTATTATTTATTATATTTATATTTTATTGAAGTCTCCATCAATAACTATCATGGGAAAATCTCGTGTGGGACGTCTTATATTTTACAAAGGAAAAGAGATGGCGTGACAGAGCAAGTACAACTACAATTCACAAAATGCCCCATCAGAAAATATTATAATTAAAAACTTATAATAATATTTGGGTCCACATTTTTTATTTCCACACGGTAATAATTATTACAAACTTATAATAATAATTGGGCCTAAATTTAATATGCCAATAAACATTATTGGACCGTATCAGCCCAAGAAAAAGAAAAGTAATGATTATTTATTAAAAAATGAATAAATGTCAAGTTATCCAACAAAAATGAAAATTTATATAATTTAATGATATTCAAATTAATCTTATAAAATAGCATAAAGTACTAAGGTTGGTCTGGTTTAGGAATTTTGTAGGATATGAGATAAAACATATGCTTATGCATATTATGAGTATAACATAAATTATTTGTGACTTTTTAACAGTGATAACGTAAAGTGAAATATGATTTTATGTGAATTATGAGTATATTATTCAGGATTAGATATTTTTTAAGAAATTATATATGACTTATGAGAACTTTAGGATCGGATACCTTGCGATGGGTAAGGCCCATCAACCGTTTGGCCGATTCAAATAGTGAAAACGAATTCCTACAGCCCATTTACACACTTAAGATAGAGCGGCCCGATATTCAACGAGAGGACCGAAGATAACCTTAACGAAATAAAGCGTTTTCTACCAGCTGGCCCCTGGGTTCGATCTGAACGGTTACAGAACGGTCACAAGCCCACGTTTTCCACGCTTCGGGCCTTCCCACGTTTTCCACGCTTCGGGCCTTCCCACGTTTACCACGCTTCGGGCCCGATTACGCAGACCACGCCTCGGTCCCAACCTTGTTTTACATCCCGCGATAACAACCTCTAACAAACCTGTCAGAGAGGGTTACAGAGCGTGATTTACACACGCTATAAACTCTATAAATACATGGCAAGACGACGGAAATAGCAGGACCCTTTGGACGCGTAAGAACAGGCCGTTACCCTGCCGGAGTTCTTACTGCTTTCTTTTCCTTGTCATTTTCACTTAGCATCTGCTGTATTGATTATGAATTATTCGATTAGTGAACAGGCTAAGAGCATAATCTGCTCTTAGTCAAGTGGTTTTCACCCCAATTCTTGGAGTTTCCACTATATATCGCTTTGCATTTACTTATTTCCAGCTTTTAATCGTCTTCCACATCTAAAACAAATCAGAACCGATTTCGTTTGTTAAACGAACATGACGACTGTTGGTACCCTCGAAAAAGGGACCATAACAGTTTGGCGCCGTCCGTGGAAACGATTCTCTAATCCCATTTGAGTTTTCTACCAGGGATAGGATAATCAAAGGCATGGCGACTAGAACTTCGACAAATGATAGTGACGTGCTTCCCGACAGTCTCCCAGCACCAACATTCACTTTACAGGATCTGGAAGCTGTCGTCAGGAAGGTTGTACTGGAAATTACGTCGGAGAAAAGTGGAACAGAACCATCGGCTGTATCAAACCCTATTCCCAAAAGCAGAGGATACGAGAGTGATCATGACGAGCGCAGTACTGATGAAGAAGAAATCATCAGGCGTGGAGTGACAATGAGGATGCCTAGATATCGGTCTACACCTCCTCCCCCAGCCAGAGCTCTAACTCCCGCTCCTGGAAATGATCAGGAGCAGATGCAGCGACGAATTGATGAGCTCACCAGGGAGTTGGAGAGCATGCGTGCGCTGAGGGATTGCGAACCTAATCTGGGACGCAATCCTGGTTTATTTAACAGGGCAATGGAGGCCCCTCTCAGGAGAAATAAGGATGATGACTAGTGGCATAATTTGCATGCGGTCCAAGCATCATCTCATCAATCTGAAGGCGTATCAGCCGCCTTGTGAGATTTGATGCTCCCCTTTTCTGAAGAGATCTGGGCGGCAGTCCCAGATCGGCATTATCGTAACCGCGAGGGGTTGCCGATATTTCGTGGTGATGGTGATCAAATCGATAACGTTGCCGATTTCGAATTGCGAATGAGAACGGTTCGGGCCTCGGATTCACTAAAGTGCCGCATCTTCGCGGCAGGATTACAAGGCGACGCCCAAACGTGGTTCAAGAATTTGCCGGCCCGATCCATACAGTCGTATGGCGGATTTATTTTGGCCTTCTCTAAGCAATTTGCTCCAAATGTAGGACCGCCCCGAAGCAGGCAGGAACTATATCAGCTAAAGTATATCCCAGCAAAGATGAGCCTTCGGTCCTTCATGGAGAAATTCAATAGGACCGCCCGAGGCATCAAGCTCGAGCTCCGGGATAAGACTGATATTCTACAACAGGTCCTGGGACCGTGCGGCCTTTCGGCCAGCTTGGTGAAGAGCCCACCATCCACCTTGGGAAAACTTCTTCAGAAAATCAACAAGTATATTAAGGTGGATGAAGCGTTGGGGCTTGGTTATCAGAAGCCTAGTGGGAATTCTGAGCCCGCAGGTGATCATAGGGTTTCATACCCTAAGAAACAGTCGCGAGAAGTAGCGGCTGTGAGCGAAAAAGACGTCCCCCCGAAGTAGGAGGACAATCGGGTGTATTGCGAGCTTCATCATAATCGCGATCACCCGACCNAGCAACCGTTGGGCCGATTCAAATAGTGAAAACGAATTCCTACAGCCCATTTACACACTTAAGATAGAGCGGCCCGATGTTCAACGAGAGGACCGAAGATAAGCTTAACGAAATAAAGCGTTTTCTGCCAGCTGGCCCCTGGGTTCGGTCCGAACGGTTACAACACGGTCACAAGCCCACTTTTTCCACGCTTCGGGCCTTCCCATGTTTACCACGCTTCGGGCCCGATCACGCAGACCACGCCTCGGTCCCAACCTCGTTTTACATCCCGCGATAACAACCTCTAACAAACCTGTCAGAGGCGGTTACAGAGCGTGATTTCCACACGCTATAAACTCTATAAATACAGGGCAAGACGATGGAAATAGCAGGACCCTTTGGACGCGTAAGAACAGGTCGTTACCCTGCCGGAGTTCTTACTGCTTTCTTTTCGTTGTCATTTTCACTTAGCCTCTGCTGTATTGATTATGAATTATTCGATTAGTGAACAGGCTAAGAGCATAATCTGCTCTTAGTCAAGTGGTTTTCACCCCAATTCATGGGGTTTCCACTATACATCGCTGTGCATTTACTTATTTCCAGCTTTTAATCGTCTTCCACATCTAAAACAAATCAGAACCGAGTTCGCTTGTTAAACGAACCGGACGACTGTTGGTACCCCCTAAAAAGGGACCATAACAATGACAATATAGTTTTTTTATTAATAATAGTTTTACTGTGTTGCACGGATTCGTAGGGTGTGTGTCTTGCAACGCACCCGATGTGGGGTGTGCGAATCCTACCGGATGTGTTAATTTTTTTTAATCCTACCGGGTTTGTTGGATTATTTATAATACTGTTACTTTGAGATATTTCACTCGTTAACTGAAGTTCACGTGTTCATTTTTTTACATAATCCGTTTAGTTTCTACGTATGACTATGTAATTTATTTGGTGAAGCAGAAACTCAAACTGGAATATTAAGCATTATGCAATAATTATATAAATGACTTAAAGTTATCAAATGTAGATGTCTGTCATTTTCTCATTGAAATTTTAACATATGGTGTTTTAATCGTTTTTTGTTGAGAATGTGTATCACATATCGAACATGAGATATCATGAGTAATTAGTTTGACGAATGATCTTATGTATTAGGTTATACATATATTCTTTTGATCCATTAAATACAGAAAAAATGATCTTGCTCGAATGTTACCTTTTGATATTCGTGTGTCGTATTCTATAAAGTTTTGCATAGTTTTATACATGATATAAATGTTCGAGTTTTGACGATATTTGTAGATTACAAATACACATGTATTACAGGAAATTAGGTTTACCTGATAATTTAATATATATTTTAATTAATTTAAATTAACGTACCTTTAATGCATCCTTAATTGAATTTGTAAAATTTTACGCACCATTGCACCCTCATCCTGCACCACGCACGGTAGTAGTTTTACTATTAAAGTATACATTACATCAAATTAAATTATATATTAAGCAAAATAATGAACAAACTTAATTAACTGTAAAATTATTAAAAAATTTCGGGTTGGTCCCGGGTTCAAAGAGCCCTTATTCTCAACCCACATTGTACTGAGAAAGGGAGGTTCGCGGTTCCGGTGAACGCCGATTTATGCCCCATGGATCCGGAAGCGCAGACGACGTCGATGCAGCGACTTCAGCTCGTTGAGAAGGTATTGTATTCTATTTTTATTTCACGAATGAACTGAAGATTTTTGTTCTCGTTTTTCAATTCAGTTTTGTAGCGGAGATCTTAAATTGCCCGATTTGTTTCCGTAGAGAATAGTGAGGATATTGGATCTGGCTGGCGGAGTAATGGACGAAATGGCGAACCCTAGCGGTCCTAGAAAAGAGCTCGTAGATAGCCACTGCAGTGAGTTCATGAAACATGTCAAGGTTTGGATTTTCGTTTACTTAGTTTGCTGAAAATCATGGCATTGGGCTTGACTTAATGTTGAAATCATGAATACGAAACATAGTTTTGGAATCGAAGCATAATTTGTATAGTGGAATTATGTGCTGTGAGATGTTAAATATCACAATTGCTTGAATAGGACATCCAAACTATGCTACGAGAGGAAGTTAAGGGTGCAAGTGAGTACAGGCCGTTTGAGAAATGTGACTATGTTCCTAGACTGTCAAACGAGATTTGCTGCAAGAAACTCGAATATATCATTGGACAGTTAGATCAGATGAAGCAATCCATTGAGGAATCTGCTTACACTGTGTGATGTTTTGTAGCAATAAAGATATATAAGTAGATGTAATGCTAAGGTAAACATTATCATGTTCATTGTCTTGCCCAAATTTGTGGGAAGGATTCTCTTTCGAAGAAACTGCAGGATCATATTTTTATTTTTTGCCTTGTCTCATTCAATTCCTATTTTAATGCACTGTGTTCACAGGCCTGAAAAACTGTCATCAAACACCCCAAGATTGGATTTATAATCCAGGGATGAATGATGCAATTGAAAACATTTGTTTCTGTTTCTTGGAACTGATGGTTCAAAGTTGTTAATTGAAGAGTTCTGACAATATGTTTAGATTTAGCAAGTCTTTTGACATAACAAATGTACCTCGTGGAGTTGATTTGAGACCCGAATGCGACATATTAAGCAAATATGTCCTGATTCAGTGTTGAGGACGATGAAGCAGATAAGAGCAAATGTAATTATGAGGACTAAACATTTTGGAGCAGCCATTGTGGTATGCTTAAGCCATTCTGAGGACGCTAACGTTCAAAATTTCGCAGAGAAGGTAAAACTTAAAACAACTTTTTTGACAGCTCAGTTCTTATTGTGAATTGAATTCTAATTACAGCTCTGATTACAGTTTTTGACAGGTGTGTGCTGAGTTTAATTCTCGTGTTTACTGCATGCTGATGCGCTGAAGCCAAGAGGGTACAAGATGCGATAACAGGTAAATGCAGTGTGAGTTATTGTGATAAATTCACTGTTGGTAAATGAACACGCTCTTTACTGCTTCCATTTATGCATCTTTGATGATAACTCAGTGCCATCATAATACTTGTTTTATTTTTTGAAAAAAGATAGCAAATCGCATGGAAGGACATTGGTTACATGCATAATAAACAAGCTGCACTGTTTTTTTCTGCATTTACTATGGGCTGAAATTACAAATCGAATGTCAAGTTCACATCTACATTCCATATTTATACTTAGGTTCAGAATCTTTTATTTTCCGGCTTTTCTCTGCATTGAATTTCATGCTCTTTGTCAAGTGAAACAGCGAAAATATGATGATCACATTGATGCTTTTGATACAATGAGTTCATTGAATATATTATGCAAATCTTCCAGAAATGAACAAATTTGAATAGCTCATGCTTGTTTTGTCTTACTTAGTCTTCTTAGATTGCCCAATTGCTACTGAGTTTTATTAATAGAATGAGAAGAAACACATACAATGAAATCCAAGCAAGGAATATCCTACACCTAGGACATACAGCATAAGCGAAAATCGAAACTTCAAATTCCTCCTTAATTGCACTTATTCTCCTTCCTTGTATAAATCTTTGGTTGAGTATTTGCATCATCATTTTCATTTTCAGGAAATTCTATCGTCATACGGCCTCTTCTATATCGCCTTCCGATCTGAGATGCTTGCATTTTCATCCCTGGTGAAGCACCCGGTCCACCCGGTGGATTCCCTTGCCTTATCGCACCATAACTCAGGTACGTTGCATCAGATTTGAAGACGAGGAAGCATATCAGAGTGATGAAAACTAAATATTTTAGAGCAGCCATTAAGGTATATATTGTTAAGCCATTCTGAAGTTCAAATATTTATAGGCTCTTAAAAAGAATCTCTTTGTGACATTGCGGATTGAACTGTTGAGTGCATCTCTTTGCCTACATATCTTTTGTTTTTCTCAGGTGCCATGGCGTTTACAGAATTTAATTTCAGGGTTTGCTTCTCAGAAAGTGCAGGTAAATACAATGTAAGTTGTTGTCTTATTCATTCTTATATATGCTAATTTATTTAAAGAGTAGTTTTAATAAATTTGCAATTATAGCTTTCATTTAAGATTAGTACAAATTAAATGGATCAACTTTGCATTATTGTCAATTTTAGTCAAACTAAAATAGGTAATAGTACAAAGTTATTGTATTTAATTTTAAGTATTTTTAGATGAAGGTGTAAATTACAAATTTAGAAAACTTGAAAATTAAAAATGAAATTAATTTTATTCTCTCTTTTTTACGGATGTGAAGCTATGTTGCGCCGAAGCTTCTGGCTATTGCCGCTCCCGCTTCGGAAGCGTGTCGAAGCGTATCGGAATCTATGAAGTTTCCAAGAAGCACTTCATTTCATAAAACATCTTTGAAAATTCATTTTTAAATGTTGTTGGTTATTAATAGATAATAGTTTTTATAAACGTAAGATTGATGAGGTTTCCAATGTCATGTTTCAATTTTCAAGTTTAAAATAATAATTATCATTATAATTTATATAATTATATTTATAAAATAGTGGGTTAGGAGTCGCTTCGGAAATCTGATTCTTCTAAAATTTCCGCTTCAGCGATTCCACTTCGGAGTTTCGGCGAATCCGTTTCGACGAATCCAAACATCATAGATGTGAAGACCCAACCTAACGAGGTTTTAAATTCCTAAACATCGTTAGATAAACCCGAGCGAGTGATTATAAAAAATCAATGTAAAAAAATTCTATGAAATTTTGGTTTAAATTGATTTCAATTAAAGTTTGTGAAATTTGGTAATATTGAGTTTTTTTAATATTATTATAAAATCCATTTATAATTTTTCATATTAAGAAATTTTGCATGATATTTTTGAATATTGAAATCAACCTAGTGGTCTTTTGTAGAATTGATAATAAATGTTGAACTAAATAATTAATGATATTAATTTTGTATTGTACATATTTTATATTTAATTTATATGAAAATAAATTTAATTTATTAATTTATGTTTGATGTAACGTAATTAAAATTTTCTTGAATTTATTTATTTTCCCCAAATTTCGTCTTTCTTTATAATCCGAATATCAAAATTTACCCTATAATTAAATCTGGTGAAAATTTGGGTAAATTTTATGACTGATGGTTTAACCAATGGTTAGCACTAGACCAGCTCTAGGCCTTGGACCAGCCGTGGCCCAACCTAGACGTATCCCTATCGTATTTTTTAAGTATTTGTACTACAGTAAGAATGTCTTGGTTTGTTTGGAATTTAGATTATAATAGTGGTGCTATACGATGAATGGGTAGGATTGTGATTTTGTTAAAATACACAACAAAATGATATTTGCAATGTGATTATCGTTAATAAATTACGATTCGATAGTCATTAAATCAAACTATATCTATATCTTGATTTTGAAAATTACTATATTGTCCTTACTATACAATTAAATAAATAACCTATGTTTTTATTATTAAAAATAAAAAGATATATTAGTCTTTTACAAAAATTAATATCATAATTTTATCAAATACATTTAAAAAATTAAGATTATTACATTTCTTCACATGTCACCACAACGCAATTTTAAAAATCTATATCAAACAAACCCATTATTAATTCTTGTGTTTCATCCCAAAAAAATTAAACCCTAAACCCTAAACCCTAAATTATTTTAATCCCGTCAATATTACACAAAAACAATTTTCATCATTTTTTAAAAATGAAATTAGATCTTTCATTTGTATTATATTATTAAATTTAATTCAAAATTATTCAAATATATGCTACTTAAAATGATAATAATCATTATTACTTTGCATTAGTCATTTTAAACATACGATTATACAGTTTTGTAAATACATTTAATTAAGTTATTTAAAATTTACACACATTTTATTAGGTAGATGAAAGTAATTTGCTTATGAAATGCAATGATTTCAATGGAAAGATATAATTATAATCAACATGCGACACAATGAGTTACATATGGAACTTTTGTTGATAACGTTATCACCACTGTCTGATAATGACAATTTTTTTAAATAATTAAATATAATATAAATTAATTTTCACATTGTTTTACGTAGTGGTGAATTACCAAATTGCACTTATAATAAGGAAATATTTTATACTTTATGGTAAATTCATCTTCAATCAGCGAAAACCTTCTCTTTCTCTTCATACGCAGACATACGAACTTCCTTCATTCACTCTCAGTTCCCGCACTCGGAGAAAGGTTCTCTGCCGCCAATAGGTCGACAATCGCCGGCCGAATGAGTACGCGTACGGGATCGCACCAGCTAAGCAATGGGTTAATGGTTTCCGGTAAGCCAGAACAGCTACCCAAGGATCGGAAACCCACATTAGGGTCACGTGCAGCGCCGTACACCGGCGGCGATGTTAAGAAATCTGGTGAGCTTGGGAAGATGTATGGTATTGAACTTACTGGAGGCGAAAGTCAGCATCACGCGCCTCCCGGCCCGCCGAAACTTTCTTCCAGGCATAACAGTGGATCTGCTAGATCCGGGCCGAATTCGGGTCCGGTTGGATCTAAGGGTCCGGGTTCGGGTGTCTTGAACAAGAAGTCTTCGTCTTCGTCGTTCTCCGGTCCAATGACTCCCATACAACCAACTGGACTCATTACGTCCGGCCCACTTGGTTCGACAAGTTCGAAGCGGAGGTCTGGACAGCTGGATAATACATCTGCACCCGGCTCGTTCAATAAGTCTGTTTATGGTTCTTCTGTTACAAGCTTACCGGAGGAGGTAAAGGTAATGTTTAGGGTTTCGAGGGTAGCTTTGTGGGTGCTTTTGGTACTTGCTGTAATGGGCCTGGTTGTTGGGGCATTTCTCGTGGCGGCGGTGAAGAAATCGGTTGTTTTAGTGGTGGTCGGAGTTGTTTTAGTACTTGCTGTGATGCTTTTGGTATGGAATTACTCATATAGAAAACACAGCGTGTTGGGTTACTTGAAAAAGTACGCTAATGCCGAGCTGAGGGGTGCAGTTGATGGGCAGTACGTGAAAGTCACTGGGGTAATGATAATTAATCCCTTTTATGATTCCTTTGCAAAATTTAGGATGTGACTAGTCTAATTGACGAAGTCTTTGCCCTATTTTGACTAATAAAACTATGGGATTTGCTATCCTTTTGCTGCTGGTAACTTGACTCAACTTTTTCTTCTTTTTGGACCACTTTGATTGTTTGTTGTTGCAGTATTCTCTAAAGCATCATGAGAATGAGTTTTAGAACGCTTGAACAGAAGGCTTTGTAATCCTAGTGATGAAAGCCTTTTGGGTTCCATTAGAATTTCTAGTACATAAGAAATTGGGATAGATTGGGTAACTGAGAAAACCTCTTGAGGTCCACTGCTTGGGGACTTAAGCTCACTTAGTTGCATAATGATGCTATAAAGCTTGATTGTTATTACGGTTTATTTCCTCTAGTTTCTGTTGAAATATTGTCCGTTGTGGAAGTAGAAAAATTCTAGTTTATAAGAGATGTGATATCATGAATAATTAACTTGGCCTAGTCTTTTCAATTTGATTAAGTTATCTTATGAACTGGGCTACACCGACACTCTTCCGACCCGTTGAATCTTGAATTTCTATATGGTATCATAGCTCCACAGTAAGTTTCGTTTTGGTATGTACTGGTTTAGATAAAAAAACTCGGGTAGAAAAGTGCATTGAATTTAGGTGACAAAAATAGATCGGCCTATGATTTGAGCAATACCGAACACAATGAAACAAGTCTGAACCGAACCCAGACTAGTTCGACTCGAGGGGGAGTGTTGAAATATTGTCCCACATCGATCGTGGAAGTAGAAAAATTATAGGTTATAAGGAATATGATATCATGAGTAATTGACTTGACATATTCTTTTCAGTTGATTCACTTCTCTTATGAACTGGACTGTGAGGAAACTGCCCAGGCTTCACCTTTTGCCA
This sequence comes from Utricularia reniformis, assembly GCA_009725065.1. NCBI lineage: Eukaryota > Viridiplantae > Streptophyta > Magnoliopsida > Lamiales > Lentibulariaceae > Utricularia > Utricularia reniformis. The sequence goes on along the minus strand of RWGZ01001181.1, from coordinate 634,123 downwards.
TTAGATTTAGTCATGGGCTCACAAGATTTTCGTCTTAAAACTTAATGTTGTAGTTTTAACTGTCAACTGCTGCTTTCTTTTTGGTTCCCTCGAAGGCTATTTGTTATGGCTATGGTTTCTTTATGTGATGTTTTTTATATGTAGACTGATTTCGAAGTATTTATCATATTGTTTGTGTTTCTTTGTTAGGTTGTCACTTGTGGGAGCATACCCCTTGAAACTTCTTATCAAAGAATACCAAGGTGTGTATTTTCTTCATCAGAACTCTACGAGTACAAGCGTTTCGGCATTCGATCAGCGAATTTTAACCAGCATTTCTCTTCTTGGGAATGCTTGCACTCAGAGGTCAGAATTTACATTTTTCTAGTGGCAAAATTTTGCATACTGATCTTGCTATTTCTTCATCAACAGAGATACGTTGCCGATTTTTATATATCTGATCTTCAGACCGGTTTAAGAGCTCTAGTAAAAGCCGGTTATGGTGCAAAAGTTGCAGCTTTTGTTAAACCAGCTGTAGTTGTTGATGTTACTAAAGAGAATAAAGAAGTTTCTCCAAACTTTTTACAATGGCTTTCTGAGCGAGGTTTATCACGTGATGACTCCGTTATGCGGTTAAAAGAAGGGTAAATGTGCTAAATTTTTAGATTCGGGTTAATTTCATATGGGAGTATGTTTGGATATGATGTATAAGGGGAAGATAGTACATCGTAAAAGATTTGAATAAGTCATTTACTATGGTTCGTATTTCCTCTTATAAACCAATCCATACGACTTTCCAATTTTGGTGGACAAATTTCATTATTTCAAAGAAGGGTAAATATGTTAAATTTCTAGGGTCCGGTCTATTTCATGTTGGGAGTGTGCTTAGATATGACGTACAAGGAGAGAAAACCACACCGTAAAAGATTTGATCAAGTCATTTATTGTAGTTAACATTTTCTCTTATAAACCAATCTACACCACTTTCAATTTCCGACATGAGACAAATTTCATTATTTCAACATATGACAAGTTGGGCTTGAGAATTTAAATCGGTGGATTACCATTCGATCGAACTAATCCCGATAAGGTCACTCAGGATTTTTTGAATTCGCTCCAATAACATGTTAAATTTCTAGAGTCCGTTCAATTTCATTTGGGAAATGTTTAGATATGATGTATAAGAGAAGGAGAACATACTGTATAATATTTGAACAAGTTATTTAGCATGGTCTATATTCTTTCTTATAAAGCAATTCATACTAATTTCTATTTTGGATGTGGGACAAATGTCATTGTGTGAGTTTTGTTGTATAATTGGATGAATGTGTTAAGATCACAGTACACTGTATAGTTCATTTTGTTTGCAGTTGCATCAAAGAAGGAAGCACAGTTAGCGTAATGGGAGTGGTTCAACGACAAGATAACGTGCTAATGATCGTTTCGCCGTCGGAGGTTTTGTCAACAGGCTGTCGTTGGCCCTTTTGTCTTGTCCCAACTTATATTGAAGGTCTCATTTTGCTGTGCGACAATACTCAGAATGAAGAAGCTATTCCTGTATAGAATTACAGATTGGACAAGAAACTCGAGGTAGAAATAGTGCTCCCTTGTAATCAATCATCGGTTTCTTGGATTTCCGATTCTGTATAGAAATTTGTGTTCATTAAACTTCTCAAGGTCTGATTTTTTGGACAAGGAAAGGAGAAGAGAAAAGCTTGCTTAACAACAGCGTTGTTCAAAATTCACCGTACACGTACACAGTGAAAAATATTATATATACAAGTCAGCTATAGAGAATGATCTTCATTCTTGAGGGTTGGATTTTTCTTTTTAGCTTGAACCCGTTCCAATTTCTACATGATCTTCATTCGCAGAGTTGATGATGGCTGAAGTCACAATTGTAAATCGCGATCTACGCGAAGATGCCGATCAAGAAAATGTAATAAGGCCTCGATTTCCCGTACCCAAATCGCTAATTTCCAATCGAGTTGACCTAGATTTGGCGACGCAATCGCCGCCGTCGATTCTTTCTCCAAATTCGTATGAGTTAAGGAATTGTAAGAGATCCAATGGAATGGGATCGTATGGGAAGCAAATGTCTATAGGGCTGATAGTTTTGTTTGTTTTGTTTCTGATTATTGACTGGTGGCTGCTTTCTGAGATGAGAGAACCAGCGAAGGATTATGGAAGTATCAAGGTGAAGTATTTGTTGTCAAACTCTTCCACAGTATTTATTCGGGTATGCTTTTCTTTCTTCTTCTTCATTTTTGCTCTTTTAATTTGATGATTATTTAGGGTTCGTTGTGGTGATCCAGTATATGTTGAAATATGGTTTAGATAATAGTTTTGCAAATCGTAGTGCTGCCATTGAAGTGACTATTTACAGCATCTTGGTACTTTTGAATGTGAAGGAAGTCATGTGAATAGGCATGATTACGTGCTAACAAATAAAGAAACATTCTCTTAAATTTCAAGAGTCGGGGAGTGTGTACGGATATGACGTAGAAGAGGAAGAGACCCCACCATAAAAGACTTGAACAAGTCATTTACTATAGTACCTCTTCCCTCTTATAAACCAATGTAAACCACATTCATTCTACAATGTGGGATAAAGTATATTTAACACATCCCATCAAGTCCAAATATCTGACAAATTTGGACTTGTGGATTGAAATGAATCGGACTTTCCCGGTATAGATAATCAGGATTTTGACTGAACCAACTTCGATAACATGTTAAATTTCTAGATTCGAATCAATTTACGTGAGGAGTGTGCACGGATATGACGTATGAGAGGAGAAGATCACATTGTAAAAGACTTGAACACGTTATTTCCTATTCATTTTAAAAGACTTGTCTACATTTCCTCTTATAAACCAATCGACACAACTTCCCACTTTGGATGTGGGATAATTGTCACTATTTCAACACTGATATTAGAGCATGTTCGATTCATTTCAATTCGTAAGTCTAAACCTTATGGTTGAACTTGAGGGGAGTGTTGATTTTGTCCCACATTGCTTATAGAAGTGAGATTGATTAAGTTTATAATGGTGAGTAATGCCATCGGACTTATTCAAGTCTTTTAAATGTGTCTTTTCCCGTTAATCTCGTTCGGTCACGCACCCTGTCATAATTTTGGCCAGATTCTATAATTTCAACACATTCTGCATCATTTGATGCCTAAACTTAATTCTCACATGGTATATGCAGGAGGATTTAAGAAAACTTGGTAGAAAAAAACCTTGGAAGACTAAATATGCAAAACTTCTGGCAAAGGCAGCACATGCTTTGGCTGAGGTATTTTTCAATATTTGAAGTGCAAATTTTCGTAGTTTTATATTTAAGTTTTTCGTAGTTTGCTGTTGCTTTCTTATAGGGAGATGCAAGACCTGAGCCTCGAGACTTGTGGATTGAGCCTTATGTTGCTGCTTCTTCATGGATCCCTTGTGCTCATACTCGTAAATCAGAATTCGGTGGTCAGTTTTTTTGTTTGCATATATGCTTGCACGAGTGTAAATCGTTCTATAGTTTACCGAGATTCTTTTTTTGAACTGTAATGTTATTTCATTTATGTGTTACCTAATGAATAAGGTATTAAAAAAAACCGAAAAAATGCATGCTTGTATGATAGTTTACTGGGATTCTAACTTGTGAATAATTATTTTCTGAACTTTAGAGAGTAAAAATGGCTACATAATGATCACTGCAAATGGTGGAATAAATCAACAGCGAGTTGCTGTAAGTTATGTCTAAAATTAGTATACATTTACAGGGATGACAGGTATTTTCACTTGCTTTTCTCAACAGGTCTGCAATGCTGTTGCTGTTGCTAGATTACTTAATGCAACACTTGTTCTTCCCAAATTTATGTATAGCACTGTCTGGAAAGATACTAGGTACCTGCTACTCCGGTAACTTTTTTTTCGCATTCTTTTAAGCATTTTAACGGGAATTTTGTCCCGATAACTCGTTTTCATATGATGAATTCTCCGACAAATCCGTCTCCTTACGAATGTTGCAAGATGCATATTTTTTATGTAGTTTGATATTGTGTCATGGTTGAAGATTGATGTTGTTGTTCCTGTTATTTCCTAGCCAGTTTGGCGATATTTATCAGGAGAATCATTTTATCGATTACTTGAAACGGGATATTATCATTGTAAAAGCACTTCCTGAGGAATTACAATCGTTGGATTTAGAAGCAATTGATAGTGTGGTAAGATTCTATTGATTAGTGTGTTTAAGATCCCAAAAGTTTGTATTATTTGACAAATTTGGTTCATAAATTTTCTTTATTTGGGCAAGTTTAGTCCTCACAGTTTTTTGAAAGCAAAACTAGCCCCCAAACTTTGTTTTTTTTGGCAAAACTAGTACTCATATTTTGTAAATTTTGGTAAATCTAGTCTTCAAAGTTTAATGTATTTTGGAGGTTAATTTTTCCACATGAGAATCAAATTTGCCAAATTTGGAAATCATAGGGACCATTTTTGGCAAAACCTATCAAAGTATAGAGACTACGAAGGTCAAATAAAAGTTGGGGATCAAAGACACCATTTTCTCATTGATTGATCTTCGAATATTACCGTCTTATCCATGTTTATTGATTATGATTATCCCAGGTGACTGATGTTGATATAATGAAAGAAGCAAAGCCAAGTTTCTACATGAAATACATTCTTCCGATTTTGCACCGCAATAAAGTCGTTCATTTTGTTGGATTTGGTAACAGATTAGCTTCAGATCCTATACCTTTTGATATACAGGTACTCTCTTAAACATTTGTTTTCATTGATCTCGGGTTTTTCGTAGATCAACACGAGTTTCCTGATTATAAAACTGCATATAGAGACTTCGTTGCAGATGCAATTTTCATGCTCTGAGATTTGTCCCAAAAATACAAGAAGCAGGTGCTTTGCTTATCAAAAGGATGCGTCAAAATGGCACAGATTTAGGATATTTAGACAGTCATCTTGTTGGACCATTTGCACAGTCGACGACGAGGCAAAAGCTTCATCGAGTTAAAACATCGAGATACTTGAGTTTACATCTGAGGTTTGAAATAGACATGGTGGCACATTCGTTATGTGAATTCGGTGGAGGTGAAGTCGAAAAACAAGAACTAGATGCTTACCGGAAAGTTCATTTCCCTTCACTTGTACAACTAACAACATCCAAAAGGTTTGTATTTACCTGCTTTGTCGAAGTTATAGAGTTTGATTGAAATTATGATGGGAGTGTGTCAGGATATGACGTTTAAGGGGAGGGGACACAGCGTAAAAGATTTGAACAAGTTATTTACTATGATATCCTTTCCGTCATATAAATCAATCCACACAACATTCATTTTCCAATGTGGGACAATGTCATATTGCAACCCACCCCTCAAGTTCAAATACCTTACGAATTTGGACTTGCAAATTGAAATAAACTGGACTTTCCGGGTATTGATAATCATGATTTTGACCGAACTAGCCCTGATGTCATGTTGAAGAGTCGGGTCGAAATTATGATGGGAGTGTGTACGAATATGACGCATAAGGGGAGGAGATTACAACGTAAAAGACTTGAATAAGTCATTTACTATGGTAGTCGTTCCCTTTTATAAATCAATCCAAACCACATTCATTTTCCAACGTGGGACAAAGTCATATTTCAACATGCTTCATCTTGCATAGTTTGATAACAATGAACTTTGTTACAGGCTTCCATCTCCGGTGCAGTTAAAATCCGAAGGGCTATGTCCACTGATGCCGGAGGAGACCGTGCTTATGCTTGCTGCTCTCGGTTTCAATCGTAGAACACACATATATCTCGCTGGCTCTCATATCTACGGAGGCGAATCCAGATTAGCTACACTAACTACATTATTTCCAAATCTAGTTACTAAAGAAAAGCTACTTTCATTGTCCGAAATCGAACCGTTCGTCAACTTCTCATCCCAGGTATGATCATTTTCACTCTTCCATTAACTTATTCAGAACCATATAAATTATGGGCGGATGGCATTTAAGGCTCTCAAATTTTATATAATTTGGCAAATTTGGTTCCTAAAGTTTCATAATTTTGGCAAATCTAATCCTCAAAGTTTTTGAATGACAAAACAAATCCCCAAACTTTGAGCTTTTGGCACAAATAGTCCTCATACTTCGTAAAATTTGGCAAATCCATCTCCGGATTTTGGCGAAATTGGTCCCAATTTTGGGACTAGTACAAAATTTGGAAACTTCTAAGACTAATATTTCCAAAACAATGGGACTAAGGATGTCAAATTAAAGTTTGATTATCAAATTTGTCAAAATCACAAAACTTTAAGGACGAAACATGATATTTTTCTATATAAATGATCCATTCTCCAATGCAGTTAGCAGCACTGGACTTCATAGCATCAGCAGGTGGTGATGTATTTGGTATCACAGATCCAGGGAGTCAATTCTCATCTTTGATAGCAGGTTACAGAATCTATTATGGACAAGGTAAAATGCCGACTATACGACCAAATAAACGAAGGTTAGCCGATATATTTGCAAAAAATAATACAATAGAATGGAAGGTTTTTGAGAAGAGAATACAAAAAGCAGTTCGTCAAAACAAGAGAGTTTTTTCTAGACCAATTGGAAGAAGTGTTTATCGATATCCAAGGTGTCATGAGTGCATGTGTCAAAGCTCATCTTTGTAGGGCATTTGTTAAAGGATATGTTGTTTAGTCGTCGTAGGGGTGGGTATGGGTCGACACAACCCATCTAACCAGCCCAATTTGTACAAACGGATTGACCCGTAAAAAGTAAATGTACGGATTGAGATGCAAAAATCAATTGTATGGATTAACGAGTTAATATGAATTAAATTATTTTTATTTTATTTTAGAATTAAAATTTAAGTTTATAAGTCATATTATATCAACATGATAATGATGTTGTGTTACAAGAAAATTTATTAAGCATTTTAAACAACCCATATGGGTTGATGAATTCGATGTGTTTAATCCATAATCCATTGGGTCGGATTCGTCCCTAGATGAACTTCATTGGGCAAAAATGTTGTATGTCAATAGAGTGATTATGATTCAATGATGGATTGTGTTAAGACAAACTTTTAAATTTTTGGTATACGAGTTTCTTGTACTGGAAATTGTGGGTATTGATTTTGGTCGATATTTAAACAAATACCGATCGGTATATGTTTTAAGTGAGTCGGATTGGATTTAATTTATTTCAATTGTGAAAATAAATATATGAAATTTGTATAATTTTTTCATTCTTATTTTTTTGAAATAGTGATAATATAAGTTGAGAATAATTTTATTTATAATTTTTAATATAAGTGATATAATTTAGAAATGCAATAAAATATATTCATATTCAATATAATTAGTCGAAGAGAGTTAGGAATGTAATTTCAGGATGTTTTTAACGGTCTGCAGACTGCAAATCCGGCATAACGGCATTCGCGATTCGAAAACCTAATTTGATTTTAAAATTCAAATCCCCCTTCTCTGGCAAGTACAGCCGTTGTCGGTTATTTATACGCGGAGCCTGAATCTGGGGTTATTTTGTGTTTGTTCTTGAATTCTTTGCCCAGTTGCGTTGCTTACCCTGGTATTCAGAAACTGGGGTGGGATGGTAATGTTACGGATTCATCTAACAACTCTCTAATTAACATTTCTCGACAGGAATTACAGAGGAAGAGATCAAACAGTAGAAGAATCGTCCCAGAATCCAGAAACAAGGCTCAGATTGAACAAAGACTATATGATGACCCAAGAACAGCACATAAATTTCAAGCCATTACATTTTGCTTACCAAAGGTCTTATAACAATCCCTCTCAACTTGAACAGATTCATATCCCTTGTACTTGAACATTGGGATCATTCCCTCTCAACTTTCAATCCCTCTCTTCATCTGCTCTATTCATTCCCCTCTCCCTTCTGAGTTTGTAACAGGTAACGGTTTGTAGATTTGAGGGTGTGCAAGTCTATTCATTCCCTCTCAATTTGCAAGTCTTGACTGCTGGTGTGCGGAGGACTATGATGCCGATATATATGTGGCGCTTAAAGAGGCTAACATGGATCCTAATGAGGTCGCCCAGCAATTGCTTATTCAAGGTATCGTTCTTGTTAATGTTTTTTTTTCTTTTTTCCCGTTCCCACCTATATTTTGTCTTTTCAGCCCTTTGAATTTCCTTGGATTTTACTCTGGGGTTTCTTGATTCATGGGATCATTTTCTTTATCTTTATGTGTTTGCTTCTGGGATGAGATAATTTTGTTCTTGAAGTCAGTGTGTTTTCATTTTCCCTTAATATGCCCGCTGTAGACTGGAACAGTGTGATTCTCTTTAAAGCTTGTTACTTTTTTTAACGTTAATTTGTTCTTGGTTTGACTAATTATGTAAATCATACCATGTTCCTATTAATTTCATCGTGAAATATCCTGGCACCAATGTCATGGTTCTTTTGGAAATGACATTAAAGATGAATTTATCTACACTGTGTGAAACTAGCGCGAAATGGCTCCTGGACCGAGAAGCTGTATGCTTTTACTTATTTTTTCTTCAAATTCATTTGTTTGTCCTCATTTCATTAATTTACCTTATATCGTGCATCTGCACTGTGATGTATTTCAGATCCCTTTCATGAAGTTAAGAAAAAAAAAGAGACAGGAAAAAAGAGGTATTTCATATATTTCTCAGTGTTTTTGAAAGGTACTCATTGAATTTTTCAGTAGCACATACCACTATATTCTGGTTAAGAGTTAGTAGTGTGTCATTTTTCTGTTATTTTAATTAGAACTAAATGCCTCTTTACTATCCAGAGAGATATTTGTGTGTTCATAGCTTAGCATCTATATAACATTGACATTGTGTTGCTCATAGGTCGTTTCTTGCAATTGTATCCCTTTTGCATGCATAATATTAGAATCCCACCTCCAAAGCTTCTCTTAGTTCATATACAAATTAATATTTATTTGATATAAATTTATCCTAGCCATTTTCTGTGGATCAAATAGCTTTTCCTACATTATTTTTGCTGGATTCTATAGCTTTTTTATAGAAAAAATCTAATAGATGTAGGTAGCAGTGAGCCTAGAATTCAGAGTAGTTAGAGATAATAGGGCTATTCATAGTGCTACCTCAAATTGTCAGTCCAATGTCTTATGTGTATCTAAATTGAGCTAATCCGTTTGGATGTTTTGATTCATTTGTTTGTGCTTATATTTTTAGTTGAGAATTTATATTGATTATCGAGGTTGGAATTGATTTTTTAGTTGATAGCTTGCTTGTGTTAACAACACAGTGATCTTATGTAGCAGATGATGGTGAAAATAAAGAAATGCTCGAGAATGATTCAAAGGTTTTTTTTCCGGCCCAATACTCGAAACCTTATTTTCACGTGGATTTTTGGTTGTTATTCCTATTTGCATCTGCTTCATGGGGAGGGAATGATAGTTTTTGGTTAGACATCAAGAAACCGGCTGTATTCGTCTTGGTTGCTAGCTTTTGGCAGGGAAATCTGAATTTCAGTTATAGGGAGAAAATGGAGATAGGGAAATCGACGAAAAAAATAGGCATAAACCTGTTCATCTCCTATGAAAGCATACTGCATGTTAATGAGCTATACTGGTTAGCTTGGGAAGTTGATGCTTTTCTCAAATTTTGATTGTGATGGGTCATTAGCAAAATACATGTCTTTATATTTAGGATATACTGTGCTGCGCATTTAAGAAGAATGTACAACTCACTGAAGTTTACAAGTCAATTAAGTTTCGCCTACTGTGACAGAAGTCAGGTTGATATAGTGTTGCATATTCTTGCCTCACCTCTATTTTGAGTTTTGGTTCCTTTCTTATTATGCATAACTCTTGCAACTTCATTCTGCTGTCGATTGAACTCCTTCTGATGCCTGTATATCAGTTTAGGAATACTTTTTTAAGGTTTCTGCATGTGATTCTGTACTCTTCTGAAAAGAAAACATTATCAGATGGCCCAAAAGCACGCCAAAAAGGTCATTTGCAGACTTTGGAAGGTAGTAAAGTGGGCTTCCTCTTCAAGGATTTATGTGTCCTCAAGGGAGACTCAAGAACATCGCTGTAAGCTGAGGTGATTTTTACTATGTCTTGTTACTGCACTTTGTTTTCAGTTCTTAAATATTGTAACCGATCCAGGTTAGGAATTATAGTAAATAAGAGTTTTGCTTTCGTACGTTTTTTAATTTACACCCATATGCCTCTTATATGAAGGGATATCTCTTATTTGAACAAGATCAACAATGGGATGTAGATGTGAAGTGTTTTAAGAGCTCAAGATATCATGTATTTTAATGTCAATCATCGGTCCATGCCCGGCGCGAGTCATGCGAATGTCATCGCTTGATCCAGCCGCTGATCCTGGCATCATCACTGCCATGCCAGCGCCTTGATGCGACCCATGGTGATTATCACCTTCGCACGACACCAAATTGGCATTTAGCACCAAAGCTCACAAGTGAGAGGCACAAGAAATGCTTGCTGACCTGTAACGTGTGTTTTCTCATGCTTCATGTTTGTTCTCTAGGTATTGCTAAAACTAATTAATTTTCTTTCGTTTCTTTTAAAGGAAAAAAATGTAATTATCTATCCTTTACAGTGCTTTTTGTGAGGAACATGGTAAGTATGGAGATCTGGAGAACCAGGTTTTGTGCAGGGAAGGTGTCGAGGAACTTGAACCTAGTATAAGGTACTGTCTACACAAGATTGGGGGATTCAAATTTCCAAACATCTGAATTGTTTCAGATTGGTGAAATGGAGAGACTTGCTCTGGATCTTCTTAGAGCTAAACTGGATGCTGCTTTGGAAGTTGCAGATTGCTTATCTTGCCAGGTTTTAGTTGTCTTATATTTTATATATTTCAGGGAAGAATTTGACTTATAATCTGATTTGAAATGGTTGATAGGCAGTCATGGCCGAGGCTCAATCTCAGCAAGTTGCTTCTATGAATTAATTCGAGTGGCTTGGGCATACATTTCCTATATTAAGTGCTAAGACCAGGGTTGCCATATTGAAAGGTTTGGTATCCTTTTAAAGTTTTTTGCATGGAAATTTACTCTAACCCTTGATATAAAATGATAACTTATCTTGATGGTGGAGTTCAATGTTCTTAGCTAATATGGCAGTCCTTCAAATTCTTGTCTGTTATAGTCACCCAAAAGAAATCACAAGTTTTTTCTTACATTTTTGTGCATATTACTAAATTTTGCTGTTTAAATTTTTTTCTTTCTATGCATGTACACAGCTAGCTTCATTTAGAGTTGTCCAGAAACTAATATATCACAATCATCTTGTTCTTCAAAATCCGTCAGCTCAGGAATTGGGAAGAGATCAGTGGTCCATGTGCGGAGTCCATTCATGCAGATAAAAAACTAGCCATTTTTGACAAAAAAATTGCTGCTTATAATGCAGCCCCGGAGTTGCTTGCGGAATGACTTGGTATACACTGTTACTTAATCTGGTTCATTTTGTTTTTCTTTTCCCAACACTGCTGGATCATTTATGCCCTTTTTGTTTTTGATTCTGTAGTTTGTTTTGTTAGGCTGCTGCTAATTCTGAAAGCATGAAAGATGAACTCAGTGGTCTAGACAAAGCTATTGGTGCTCTCCTAGGAAAGAGAACCATTGAATGCAATCAGCTGCTAGTGAGCATAACAAAAAGAAAACTGATTAAAGTTCGTGATGATAAGCATGAAAAGGTGACAAAACCTGAAGCGCTTATCCGGTTGTATGATCTCCTGCTGTTGGTGCATAACTCTTCTATTGTTCATTTCCTATTTTATTTCCACTTGATCTCATGCTTTGTCATCTATGTGGCCACAGAGTTTGTATTTCGCATCTTAAGTATTTGAATAATTATAAAAGCAATATGTACTCTTTCCATGCAGAATACTGCTGATCTAGTTGACCTGGTGAGCTCAGGAAGAGATCTGAAACCAGAGGAAATGGCCTTTGTTCAGGAACATGAGCTAAAAAGTGCTCTTTTCTGTGCACTAAGGTTTGTATTTGTTATATACGCCGCCTACCTTATTTCTTTTCCCTTTATGTCACAGGGAAATATATGTATGAGGCCTAAACCCTGAACCCTAATATGAATATTCACTAAGTTTTAGCTTCAAATTAAAAAATATGTGACATTCTGAGTTCCAGCACAGAAATTTTTGCACGACTCTTGTCAGTTGCCATATTGTTTGCATAGTGTGCATTGATTCAAAAATTCAAGAAAGCCTTCTACATCTACTGGCAAACTCTTGATTGAATACTATATTTGTGAGTGTTTGGCTATTCCATTACACTTCCTTTTTTTCCTTCAGGTTGAGAAAGTGTTGGTGGAGAAATTGGACGAGTATGAGTCTACTACTGGTGATCCCACCAGAAAGATAACTCCTCAGATAGCGTCCTTCCCACCTTCCTTTCAAGCTGTTCCTCGTAATCCTATTGTTATCGATCTGGAGTATAATTCATTGGAGTTCCCGGTGCTGGAGACAAGGATGGATAAGGAAGTTAAGGGGGACTTCATAAGCAGGCTGTGGAGATGAAGAATTTGATATAACTGAAAGGTTAGCTTTTTATTCAACTTTTTTTGACATCGTTATCGCTTGTTTATTTATGGCTTGGAAAAGTGAGGTTAAGTTTATGAGTATAAGCCAACCCAGACAAAACGAACAATATCGTACGTTCGAAGTTGATCAATGACAAAAGGGAAGTGAATCATGACATTTAATATTCATTCAGTAACTTGGAAGAATCATTTGTTGTTCTTGTTGGATGGAGCTTCTTCTATAATTTTATACAGCAATCCCTTGTATGTATTCATTCAACATCTATACTTACAGCTTGGGAGGATCGACCAGTAGTGGATTTCTTTACACAATCGGAAACACATTATACAGATTCTCTGAGACCAGATGAAAAGGATCTATGTTATTCAGTGAACAGTCTGAATTTTGGAACTTGCTTGTAAAAGTGGTTTTCTTATCAGTACCGATTTTCAGACGTCGAGAATTGGGAGGTCTCCAAGTTTGGAATTCATTTATAGAGAGATCCAGAGTTATTGAGCCATCAAGAGTGAAGCCTGAAAACAGAAACTGAACATACCAAACAAATAGAGGTCTTTGTAATACCCATAACATTTGTACCGGTCCTTATCAACTACGATCGATATTTACCGATATACAGCCAGATATATTACTGCAACTTCAGGAGCAGGACAAATTATATTTTGCTCATGGAATTTTATATTGCTTGTAGCCAGCTATGGAAACAAAATTTGTCATTATCATTAATAAGATACGTGTACAGTCCATAAGATTTTAACAGGTATTTTCATAGCCCTTTCTATTTCTTAAAAATTTGGACATTGTTATATTATGCCACCTGGGATTATTGTCTATTTGTGGTCCTAGTTTTCATTATCACCCTTGTGACATGAACATGACAGGAATCATTCAAAGACAAAAAACTTCGCATTCAGGCTCAAGCTCAGTTACATGATTACATGCTTATAAAACCACTTGTTTTAGCTGTTGATTCAAGCATAAGCCTTTTTACACTGAAATCCCATATGGAGGGAGAGGTAACAGAGATATTTTTGCCTATTTCTTCTGGAGATTCTTTTAATGATGTTGTTTCAAATGAAAAGCTATAACTCAAGCTTAAAATGGGTGTTTCTTGATTCTCCCAATTTATGGAAATCTGCTCTTTCATGGTCTATCTTTTTTCTGCTTAATTTTGGTGTTCCATTAGCATCCCACGTCATGTTTACGTGCAATGATTGTGATGTTAGTCATCAGAGACCTTTTAATCCAATTGTTCAGCTCTTTCTATCATCATTTGCTGCTATTTCTTACATCAGTCTCTTTTCTTTCGGGCATAAATATGGCTTTCGTAAGTTTCTGTTTCTTGATAAGTTATGCTATGAAAGTGAGAAAGTTCGACAAGGATACACGCAGCAAATTCAAGTAAGTTTCTGTTTTCATTTCTCTGCTTACAATCTTGATTATAATTTATGAGAAAATTACGACGGTAGCCCCGATGTTTAAAATATTGTAAAAGTGAGCAAAGCCCTCGAAGTTTCAAAAGCTTTCAAGAGTAACCCTCAAGTAAATAGTAGCGATTTTTTCTTTTCGTGTGAGTGGTTTTGACAATTTATATGTTATTTTAAAATTTTTCAAAGTTCATATTAAGGGTCAAAGTTCATATTGAGTGGTTTTGAAAAATTGCATCTTTTCACGGTTAAGCGGTCAAACACAAACTATAGATGCATTAAAAGTCAAATGTAAATGATTTTGGAATTTCGGAATCAACGATGCAATTATTAAACTTTGATGGCATGATATTTACAATTTTTAAAAATTGAAGGTCAACATGGATTATATCAATTTCGTGAGCTTTGCATGCAATTTATAAACTTTGGGGCACCGATTTTACACTATTTTAAAGTTTGGGGATACTGATAAACACCACTCGATAATTTATGCAGATTCAATGACCGTTTAATCTATTCTCATTGCAGCAATCAATGAAGCTTCTTTCAGCTTTTGTTCTACCATGTTTCTTTGCTGATTGTGCTTACAAGATTTGGTGGTTTATCTCAAGTGATTCTTCTCATATTCCTTTCTTTTACAACACATTCTTAAGCAGAATGATTCCTTGTGTGTTATTATTGTCCTCGTGGCTATACCGAATCTCGCTTTGTTTCCTCGTTTGCATCCTTTTTCGTCTCACTTGTTGTCTCCAAATTTTGAGATTGGAAGACTTTGCTCAGTCCTTTGAGAAATCTGATGTTTCATCAATCCTTATAGAGCATCTAAGGATTAGGAGAAATCTTCGTATCATAAGCCATCGGTTTCGTCTCTTCATTCTTTCGACTTTGATCCTTGTTACAATTAGCCAGATCATTTCATTATTTGTCACCACAAGGCCTAGCTCCATGCTCAACATCTTTGCAGCTGGAGAACTTGCTGTAAGTTTAGTTTCCTAATCTCTTAGAATTATTTCTTGCTTAAGTTTTAATCTTATGGTCACGTAGTTTCATGGTTTTGGTAATTTTGGTCTTCAAAATTTAAGTTTGTGACAATTTTGATTTTCAAAGTATGGAGATGGCAAAACGGTCTCCATACTTTCTATGTTTTGACAAAACCAGTCTCAAAAGTTTAGTTTGTATTACATATTTGGTTCCAATGTTTTTTAATTTTGACAAATGAGGTCTTCGGTCGAAATCGAATTTTGGGGATTGATTTCACCACTTTATTGATCTGATTTGCTAAATGTTGCAAACATGGAGGACCAAATCTGCCAAAACTCTAAAGCTTGGCAACAAAAAATGTCATTACAAATTATGGGGTCTAATTTTGTCAAAACCCTAAAAGTTTAGAGATGGGAGATGACATGTTTTCATTCTTTTCTTTCTTGCTTGCAGTTATGCTCTGTAACTTTAGTATCCGGTCTCTTGATTTGCTTACGGAGTGCGGCACGGATAACTCATCGTGCACAATCGATCACGTCTATTGTCGCTAAATGGCATGCTTTTGTCACAATCACATTGTTTGATGAAGAAAGTGGTGAATATAATAGCTTTAAGGTTTCTTCAGGGGAAATAAAATTTCCAATCCCTTGTGATGAAGAAGATACAGAGGAGGATGGAGATGGAGATGATGATCCACTCGATAATACGAGTCTCGTACCAATTTATACGAATACTATATCGTATCAAAAGAGGCAAGCTTTAGGTAAGATTTTTTTCTTAAATATCCCACATCGTATTTAAGTAAAGTTTGCGTTGCGTTCAACTTCGAAGTGTTTATTTGTAGTGACATATTTTGAGCACAATCGAGCGGGAATCACAGTGTATGGGTTCATGTTGGATAGGACATGGCTTCATACGATATTCGCACTTCAGCTTTCGCTTACCTTATGGATATTGAACAAAACGATCGGCATTTCTTGATATATTTGACTATCGTTGTGAATGGCGATCGGTGGCTATGAATTTTATAGAAATAGCATTGTTTGTGAATGTGTATAGATGGAGGTATGATCGGATCGTATGTATAGCATGATGGTGTATATCGGATCGTGTCGAGTCGATATTTGGGAATAATTATTGGGTGATGTTTGTATATGCCCCCAACTTACAGATTGTATAAAAGGTATGTCTTCCAAGTTACGAAATTGCAAATATGGTATACTTTTTGAGCTAAAATATGCATTTTTAGCCTTCCAACTTAAATTAAATGCAAATAAGACACTTCAAGTTTACAGTAACGTTTATCATTGGCACTTTAACGCACTCGTAAATTTATAATATTTTATGCACAATTTTCGAACATTAAAGATAATTTTTAGATAATTTTTCAAATGATTTTTTTGTACTTTGTTATGAGTTTTCAAAAGTTTTTTAATTTAAGGAAACTTGGTCCTAGAATATCAGGGGTCAAAAACAAATGATATTGATAATTTTATGTGTCATTCCTGCAATTTCGTAAGTTGGAGAGTTAATATGCAATTTTCTCAATAATTATTATTATATTTATCTGAAAAATATATTTATGTCTTCCCATATTCATACAACATGACTCTTGATAAATAAAATTATTTTGAATTACCATATGTTGTGCTAGTTAATTAATTAACTTTTTACAAAAAAATGAATCTCGCATGATCTTCCAATTTTCTCATGAGATTCTTGAATAATTATTTCTTTATAATATATTTAGAGAAAATAATGCTCTTAGTCCCAAATTTTGATAATTTTGATAAATTTGATTCCCAAGGTTTTTTTTTCCGTTTGTAGTCCCCAAATTTTCAATTTTTTCTATTATTCATCTTCAAAGTTTATAGAATTTGGCAAATTTAATCCTAAAAATGGCAAAACATATCATCAACGTTTGATTGTCACAAAACTAGTCCACATAGTTTACACACAGTGGCAGTGTAGGTCTCCAAAGTATTAATTTGGCAAATTTAATCCTCCGATTTAAACAATGTTATTTGACGCATTTACTATCGTTTGACATTTAATTTGACTTTCGTTCGACTTGTTTCATGTTGAATGGTAGTTCATTTTATAGGTAGAAAACAATCGGTCAAATTAGTTAACCGAACAAACAGAGTTATGACCGACAAATCGACTTCATTTTCATGATTTTTAATAAATAGAATATCATTTTCATAATTTTCATGAACTAGTTATGACCAAAAAACCGAATGTTTTCTCATTTATATGGATCCGAAAAATTATTTATATTTTAAAGTAACATACCCTCAAATCACAATCCGACCCTACTAACCGATATCATGTTGTAATAGACAAATTCTGGTGCCTCTCGTTTCACTTTCCGATCGGTTGAAATAATTGATTATGTTTGATTATCGCTTAAGGTTTAGAATCGTAATTATCTTAAATTCAAACTTTGAGGACTTATAAAGACATCAAGGACCAAATTTACCAAAATTAGTATACTACCGGGACCAAATACACATTTATTATAGTTGGGAGACTTCAATTGCCAAAATTAAAAATATTGGGGACTAAATTTGACACACACATTAAACATTGAGAGTCGGTTTTATCAAAATATGGAAAGTATGAGGACTAGTTTTGCCAACTCAAAACTATGGGATCATAATTGTCACAATAAAAAACTTTGAAGACCAAATTTGCTAAAACTATAGAACTATGGGGACTAAATTTGCATATCACCCATATATTTAAATGAACATTTAGGGTTATTACAAGGTAAGGGTGGCATGGTTGCACAATTCGTACAAACGGGTTAACTCGATGGTCGGTATGAAAAAAATAAATATATAGATTGGATCGCAAAAATCAACATGTGAAGTAGGTCAACTATTTGATATGAGCCAAGTTTGTATTTATTTTTTGATTTTAGGGTTAAAATCGAAGTTTTTTTTAGTTTAATGTTTATGTTATATCAATCTATTGATTAGTTGGGTCAGATTTCTAACTCATTGATGGATAAAAAAAAGTTTACTGATCCGTTAGGTTGAACCTGTGTCCACCCCTTTGTACATACAAAACAAAATGGGTTTTTTAGATGATGTGTGATTTTGATTACTCGAAAATGAAAGAGATGCAACGATAGTCTCATGATTACTAAAATTAAGAATGCAATCCAATTTTTTCGATTATAGGAACAAATCGTAAAACATCGAGAAAATTGATTGTACCGACATTCCGAACTTATTGTTATATATGACTTCTTAACATAGAAATGAGGTTGGACGGTAGAGTTTGTGGCAATGTTTTCAATTTTTTTTTGGATTTAAAAAATTTTAAAAATAATATTTAATTTTCTTGTATTAATTAGGAATACTTGAAATCTGGCCCTAAATTGAGTATATGAATACTATCCATTAGGGGTGTATATGAAAATCCGGTGATCCGAAAAACCGAGATAACCGAATCGATTTTTCGGTTACTCGAACTGCAAATACTTAATTGGATCAGATCGGATGTGGTTTCGGATCGAATACGGTTTTTCAAAATTTATATCCGATCCGATATTTTTATTAGATTAGATTATATTTTTTTTAAAAAAATTAAGTTAAAATGTTATATATGGTAATAAATTTTTTCCTTATTATAAATATTTGTTTTTTCATTTAATAAATTTTTATATTATATTCTAATTTTTCAAAAATAACCGATATGAAAGAATATCATGTAATTAATATCAGAGATTGATTTTTGAATTTCATATGTTTATATTAAGTTATATAATTTTTCGGATATTTTATATTATCATTTAAAAAGTAATTAATTTTACAATTGATTTTATTTTTATAGGTCTTGATTACGAATATCTAAGTAAATTATATTTATTTTTTGTAGATTTCTACACTTAGAAGAAAAAAATAATTCATTTTCAATTCTTGTATTGAATTCAAGTTTTACTTTATGGATGTTTGAAAATTCTGAATATAAGTTTTTTTGTTGTTTTATAATTTGTATATTTATCAAATAAGTAACTTTTTTTGTGATTAGTGGTAATTTTTCGTAATCAATTATAATTAAAAAATAAATATTATGATATCCGCAAATCGATCCGCAAACCGTTCAACTATTTCGGATCGGATAAAAAAAATGATAATAGGATCGATTACCCGATTCACGCACACCCTTACTATCCATATTACCTAGTATTTGAGTATATGTATGAAAATATGGATTTGTGGTCATAATTAGGCGATTAGTGGGTAATTAAAGAAAAAAAGTAAAAAGTAGTCTATGGGTAAAAGAATATAGGCGCTCTATTGGATAGATGTAAAAGTTGTATAATTTGATAAATTTGATCTCAATATTTCTTAATTTTGACAAATCTAGTTCTTAAAGATTTTTAAAGGGAAAATTAGTACCCAACTTTTGAATTTTTGGAAAACTAGTCTTCATACTACGTAAATTTTAGTATATCTGGTTCTCAAAGTTTAATCTGTGTGGAAAAATGATCCTCAAATTTTTAGAACTAGTTTTGGCACATGGATCAAATTTGATAAATTTAGAAACTATTTTTGTCAAACATTCAAAATATGAGATTACGGATGTAAAATTAAAGTTTATAGACCAAATATATCAAAATCATTTGGAGATTTTTTCTATTGTTGATCTATGTTGCAGTTAGGTAATCTCGGTAATTTTGTATTGTTCGTTTACTGTTTCTGGCCTCATAGCTGTTGGGCTATATAACTGGGCCTTTATATGCTTCGTGGGCTGGAGCCCGTATTGACTCTTACGTTGGACTAACGATGATTGGGCTTTGATAATAGATTTCGCTTGTTGGGCCTCTGGTAACAGTAAGACGGTTGGCTCGAACTATATATACGTTCGCCTCCTCACTTTTTTGTCACTTTTCATTTCAATTATTTACGTTTCTGCTTAGTTTCTCTCTACTGTTCTTGAGCGATTACTTACTGCTTAGCGTTGCTCTTACTGTTTTCCTTAGAACTCTGCGATTTTATGCGTTGTTCTTAGCTGTTACGATTTTGTGCTTATACTGCTTGTGATTAAGATCTAGAAACTGCTTACGTTAGTTATCGTTGTTTCTGTTTCTTTACTTGTGTTATCTTTTGTTTGTGTACGAAATACTTGTGTTCTTGAGTATTATTGGCTAATAGTTTGAGTTTCAGATAGATCCTCGTTGATCTGAGAAACTGTAAAACTCGACTTAAGACGAACACCTTGATATTGTATGTTCTTGATTTTCTTTGCCTAATAGTTTGAATTTCAAACAGATCCTCGTAGATTTGAGAAACTGTAAAACTCTGGTTAAAGAAATCATTAGTTTTACTTTCTGCATTTTACGCTTACGCTTAAACTGCTCGATTTTAGCCTAATATTTGGCTTCAAGCGTTTACTAAAAGATTACCTTCTGTTTTGGGTTGCGACTTTGAGAAAATCTTTGGATTTCTCAAAAACTTGAATCTATATAAGTGTTTTCAAAGCCAGATATGTTTAGATCTGAGTTTCTGGAAAACCATTGAACAAGATTCATACTTAAACCTTAAAACACTAAGTATATCTTTAATAATATGTTGAGCTTGTACGATAAGAACTGTCATTACAGATTCTGTCCACTGTTAAGGCTGTGAAACGTATAATCACAAACTTTTTGTGTGACTAACGTTTGTTTTATAGTTGCAGGTTATTTTACTGAATTCTTTGTGATTAAGAAGTTCAATATTCAAAGTACAGTATGAAAAACTGTCTAAAGAGCAGAAAATTACTGAGCATTTTCTATCCTTAAACTTTAGTTTAACTTCCTGTGCAGTAGTTGTATTATGTGTTTTAGTTGTGGTTGTGTTATGTGTTTTGAACATTTCGACTAAAATAGTGAATAAATTATAGGGTGTTGGATAGTAGATTGTCGATACGATCGTGTCTTATCTAAGACAACGTGATCGGATACCACTATAAATCTGAGTGTCATTTTTAATGCTTTCAGAATTTAATTTAACTAATAGGATTAAAAATAACAACAATCTACACGTAAAAGTTTACTAAATTGTAACTTGTAATCATACTTTTCTTCCTAATCACCTATTTAGTTTTTAAATGGAAATAATAATGCGTACATACAATTTCGTATTTTATTTTAAAGATTACGTTATTTATTAAAAAAAATATTTTATTCTAATATTATATTTTAATTTGTACAATTCATAAGTTGAATAGTCATTCAGTTCTACGTGTAATGAGTGAAACGAGATTAACGGGAATGTGCATTTCCAATTATGTGTATCCCAAAATTTAATTATCTCCATATTAACTTTCTTTTTATTTTTATTTTTAATATTAATATTAATATTTTTAAAAATAACTTTTTTTTCATCATTAGAATTATATCCAACCATTTATAATTTATAAATTTATTTTTTTGTATTATAAATATTCAAAAAAATATAATATTCTATTAATATTTAAAACATACAATATCGATTGTAACTGATTCTACCAAGATTATCAATATATTGAATGATTTATCCTAATATTAGTGAAACTATAAACAATATTGAGATATCAATTAATTATAATATTATCGATAAAATCAATTCGATAAATATTTATATATTAAATACTTATTTTAAAAACATAAGGAAAGTGATAGAAAAAACAATAACATAGAAAAAAGTTGAGACGCCCCCTGTTAAATTTCTAGAATCGAGTCAATTTACGTACGGAATGTACTTGGATATAATGTAGAAAAGGGAAGATACCACATCGTATAAGACTTGAACAAATCATTTAATATGATCCATTATTGAATATGTCATACAAAAAGGATGCGATTTGGAGTGGAAATGACTAGATTTCAAAGTTTCATCTAAACCGTCCAATTTTAATCCTACATCTAAAAAGACATCAAGATTCTCAACCACACCAACTTTCTTTGTTTCTTACTTAGAGCATGATTTGAATAGTCAATAGCTATATTTTTTCAGTGCCCTTTAATTTCGGAGATTAGAGTAAATATACGAGTTTTTTAGTGTTCAAATCTGGTATAAAATTTCAAACCGATATAAAAACATTGGTCAATAGCTCAATCTTAGATGTGGGACTTTTATGACCCACTCTAAAAACCTAATCAATACAAATCATTTGTATTGCGAAGATAGTTGGCTTAATGAAGATATCATCGAATTACAATCTAAAATAGTGTTTTTAAAATATTGACTAATTATTAGGTTAGACTTTTGAACAATCTCAATTTGGGTTAAATTTAATTAATTAGTATTTTTTTAAAAAAATTTATTCATAGGGGTGATCAAAAACTTTGAAATTTCAAATACCATACCAAAATTTTGTTATTTCGGTATTTGGTATTTGGAATTTAGTTTAGTATTTATTTTTATGAAATTTGGCAAAAAGAATAAAAATTTGATATATACTGAACTACCAAATTAGTTTATATAATATTTATATATTTTAAAATTTTTAATTGAGTCATGATTCTTTCAATTATTGATATTGAATTTTGATATCTTGACATATTAAAATGTCATTAGTATGAGGTTTCTCATAAACTCATTGATTTTTATAAAAAAATTTGTAGTTCGAAAAGTGTTGAGATATTTATATGCATTAATGATTGGTTTCGTGAACTACATTCTTATGATATTGATGAAGATCAATACGAGCAATATAAGTTTGAGAATGATAATTTAGATTCTATATGATTAAATTGATAATTTCTCATTTATTTTATAATAATTATCTTCGTATTTGATTTCAAAACTTTCATAAGATTCTACACTTATATTGAAGTATAAACTTGAAGAATTGAAATTTGTTTTATTATATGGACACAACAATATGATCAATGACTCAATCATTGTATTTTTAAGATATTTTTCTAATTATAAGATATACATGAGATGTTCATAATTATTTTTTATGTGCTTTAATTTTGGTATTTTGTTGATAATTTGATATTCGGTATTTTAATATTTTGTTTGGTTTGTTATTTGGTACCGAATGCTCACTCCTAATTAAAACATTAATTTTGTGTTTGTAAAAAATGGTATAGCATTATATTTAGAAACAATTGCAGGGATTTAAAATTCATATGACTTGGTCATTCTATTAGATTTGTTTGATATAATGAGATAAATTGTGGTAAGTTGAAAATAATTTAATCTTTCAAAATCATAATTTTTAAAGATTATTTTATTTCTTTTATTTAGGAAAAACGAGTTTTAGAAAAATATTATGAATATATTTATTTTATTTCACAACTAAAGGAAACAAATCTCTGTGTAGAGTTAAGGGGAACATTGGCCTTAAGCCCCATAATACCTGAGAGTTGGGCTTCAGGCCCAAATTTGGATAACATGCGTAGAAATGTTCAATCTCAATTCTTATTGGCACACGTTTACATTTTTTGTATTGATATTTTTTTAATAAATATTACATTTAGTGCATAATTATGTTACTTATAATTTAATACAAAGTGAAATATTGCTTGAAAAATAATGCCTTATACGGCACGTCCTTGGCTCTTTTAAGAATCCATATGCTATTCAGCGTATTCAATATCTCAAGCCTACGAGCCGTTCGATCATAAATCAACGTGTCAGATCTTGTTGTCCATCGTAACTACCTGCGACGCACCCCACAGATTACAACTCGTATTGCCCTCGTCACCAAAATCGGACAACGTGAGACGTGGCAGTCATCAGCAGCAACAATGCATACGATTTGATCTGATCAACGGCTACGATTTCACAGGAGCCTTCCTAGTGCAGGTTTTCTCGTCTATTTAGTTCATTCACCAGGAGTTCGATTTTAAATTCTTAACGTCGTCGCAACATCGTCTTCTTCGTCAGGTTTTTTGTTTTCTGGGAAATCGATCTTACGATTCCTTGAATTTGATTTATATTTATTTTCTATAGACTGAGTAGTACCTTTTGATATTACCGAATCAGTCGTGTATATCTGTTAAACTTGGGTGTTCTTTGAATTTAGGGTTTGTGTTTTTTCTTGCCATTTTCGCTTGTAACTTTTTATTCTTTAGGGATCTTGAGTATCCTGTTAATGGGAAGGTAACAAAGAAGTGTATTGTGTTTATTACTTTTGATGATGATCTTTAACATCAACACTCTTTTTTCTATAGAAATATGGGAATCGGATGTAGACCCTTCGCCCTCATAGTTTTCATCTCCATCCTTCTTCTCCCTGTTGTTTTTTGTGCATCGGGAGATGGGCTTGTAAGGGTTGGGATAAAAAAGTTGAAGTTGGATGAAGAAGATCAAGTTGCCACTTTTCGTGGGTCAAGGAATGGTGAGGCATTGCGTGAATCACTCAGGAAATACAACATCCTGCGTTCTCTTGGCGACTCTGCTGATACCGACATAGTTGCATTGAAGAATTACATGGATGCTCAGTACTTCGGAGAAATTGCAATTGGTACCCCTCCTCAGAAATTCACTGTGATTTTTGATACTGGAAGTTCCAATCTCTGGGTCCCTTCAGCCAAATGCTATTTTTCAGTAAGTTGATCATCTTAATTTCTCGAATATAAACTGACTAGAACTTGTACATTGTGTGCTAGGTTCCTTGCTACTTTCACTCCAAATACAAGTCCAGCCAATCAAAAACATATAAAAAGAATGGTTTGTTTTTGTTCAACGCTCTTCTGTTTTCTCTTCGCTTCTAATATGATCTGTTCCATCAACGCTAAGCATTGTATTTGAGATTTTTCATTCACATTTCGGGCATTTCTAACTCGATGCATTCTATTTTTTATATGTTTACCATGCTGTTTATCATTCATTCAGGAAAACCTGCTGCCATTCACTATGGAACTGGATCCATCTCTGGGTTCTTCAGTGAGGACAATGTCAAAGTTGGTGACCTGGTTGTAAAAGATCAGGTTGGCCGTCTCCTCTTTTAGTTTATGAACTTTGATACTGGCTATTTATTTGGCTTATATAATCTGCATGTTCGTTTAGGAGTTTATTGAGGCAACAAGAGAACCTGGTGTGACATTTCTTGTGGCCAAGTTTGATGGTATACTTGGACTTGGTTTCAAAGAGATCTCAGTAGGAAATTCAACCCCTGTGTGGTATGGGCTATGGAGTTTTATTGCAATTTTTTTTGGAAATAGGTTTCATTTACTTTTTCTCAAATCATAGCTCCATTGCATTATATTTCCCGTTGCCACTCATAGTTGAAGTATACATTCTATCTGTATCATGCCTTATCTGCTATGGTTGAATCAGGTATAATATGGTGAAACAAGGCCTCGTTAAAGAACCTGTCTTCTCATTTTGGCTGAATAGAAATCAGAAGGAACAAGAGGGGGGTGAACTTGTCTTTGGTGGAGTTGATCCGAGGCATTATAAGGGCAAGCATACATATGTACCTGTCACACGAAAGGGTTACTGGCAGGTTGGCGACAATCATTTTAGTTTTAATGTCATCCTCTGGGGCATTTTTTAAGTTTACCTTGTACTAAGTTTATTTTCTTGATTATAGTTCGACATGGGTGATGTCCTCATTGATGGCAAAGCAAGTGGTACATACCTTACATCCACATACCACTCTTGAACTGGTTTCTTTTATAAAAACTTCATCTGTATGACCTGTGTCTTGTAATGTATTTGCTTTCAGGGTACTGCAGTGGTGGATGTTCAGCAATTGCGGACTCAGGCACCTCACTTTTAGCTGGCCCAACTGTGTGTATTCTTCTGTTTAAAGCATTTTGTTTTATTTTTGGCATCAAATATTTTGTCTGGATCTTGAATTCCCAATGTTTTACACTGCTCAGATGAAAACCCTATGTGTCTCTCTATGGAAGAATCCCTTTCTGCTCGATCAGATGTACTAAATGCTCTGCATTATTTAAACTGCGTTTTTTCTTGCATGTAGACTGTAGTCACAATGATAAACCATGCCATTGGGGCTGATGGCGTTGTTAGCCAAGAATGTAAGGCAGTGGTTGAACAATATGGGCAAACTATTTTGGAGCTTCTTTTGTCTGAGGTACATATAAGAAATTTATTTATACTTCTCTTACTTACTGGACTAGTAGATATCTAAATTGACACAAATTCTCTAGCTTTGTTTTGTACTAAATCAAACTGTATGCACAGACTCAACCAAAGAAAATATGCTCCAGTGCTGGCTTGTGCACATTTGACGGAAATCGTGGTGTAAGGTTTGTTCTCAGTTTCTTGCATGTTTCTTTTGCTGGGATTCTTACTTCTAGAGAATACATTCAATTTATATTCCTTTTCTAGTGCGGGTATTGCAAGCGTAGTCGATAAGAATGATGATGGATCAAAGGGTTTGCATGACACAATGTGCTCTGCTTGTGAAATGGCTGTTGTTTGGATGCAAAACCAACTCCGACAGAATCAAACACAGGATAGCATTCTGAATTATGTCAATGAGGTAAAAGTCTCAACACTTCTGTTTATATTGCAGTAAAAATGTGACAATTTGGAATTGAAAAATTGCAGCTTTGTGAAAAACTCCCGAGTCCTATGGGAGAATCTGCTGTCAACTGTCAAAGAATTTCTACTTTGCCAAAAGTTTCGTTCACTATTGGTGGAAAAGTGTTTGATCTCTCCCCTGAAGAGGTACATACTTCCAAAACCTGAGTTTCTTATCGGTTTTGACATGATTCTTGACATGACGTTAAATTTTGCTGCGGCAACTATCAGTATGTGCTGAAGGTCGGTGAAGGCGCAGCTGCACAGTGCATCAGTGGGTTTACTGGTCTCGACATCGCACCGCCTCGTGGGCCGCTCTGGTAATCATATATTCAAAAGGATTAATTCTTCAGCTTATGTTGAATGAACATGATATTCCCTACATGAATGGATTGATGCAGGATACTGGGAGACATATTCATGGGGCGTTACCACACAGTATTCGACTATGGCAATCTTAAAGTCGGATTTGCTGAAGCTGTGTAGCTTCAATGCAATCAAAAGTTGAAGAGCTTTCCTTATGTAAATATTTATCTGTAATGCCTGGTGTGGTTCTCATATTATCGTTAAACCCCCATGGATGATCATACTTGTTTACTCATAATCATGGTTTCGGACATTATTATGGTTCTTATGATTATGTCTTAATGATTATTAACGTTTCTTGTTAGAGAAGTGAATCTATTCTGTTTTGAGCCAGAAAAATGGATCCAGGGACCAATGTTTTAAAAACCAGTATCGATCGGTATACCGGACAAGTTCATTGGATCGTTATATCAGATATGTTTCGGGTATATCGGATATATATCGGAACCGTACTGGAATATTAAAATAAATTTAATTATAAAATATTTATATTTTATTTTTTTAAATATAAAACCCGATCGAACCCGCTAATAATCCGACTTGACCTGACCTGCAAAAACTGGACATGACCCGAAAAAACCCGTATCGGTTGGTATTTTACCAAAATACCTAGGGGTGAGCATTCGGTACCAAATACCGAACCAAACTAAATATTGAAATACCGAATATCAAACCAAACTAAATATTGAATACCGTTCCCGATCCAATAATTTTTTGTTTCGGTATTTCGGTATCGATACCAAAATTAAAAGCAAATAAAAAAAATATTTCGATCAATTATATATAAAAATATTTTAAAAAATCATTGAATAACCAATCAAATTACCCTATTTATATAATAATACAATATTCATTCTTCTAGTTTATAGTCCAATATAAATGTAGAATGTTCTGAAACTTCAGAAACAAATACGAAAAATAATTATTATAAAATAAATGAGAAATTGATAGTTTACTCATGTGGAAACTAAATTATTATTCTCAAAGTTATCTTGCTCATATTGATCTTCTTCAATATCATTATAATGTAGTTGACACAGCCAATCTTGAGTGCATATAAATAACTCCACACTTTTCAAACTCAAAGAACTTCTATAAAAATTAATGACTCGTCTACCTATTATAGTAATAATATGTGGAAATTAGAATAATGTCGTAAAACCCTACATTCAATCCAATATTAATAATTGAATGATTTATGATCAATTTAAATATTTTTTTAAAAAAAATATTTTTTAAATATTAATTTGGTATTCGGCATTTATCGAATTTTTATTCTTATTACCGAATATCAAACCAAATATAATAATTTCATAAAATCAACTACCAAACCGAATACAAAATATCAAATACCGAATATCAAATATCGAAATAACAAAATTTTGGTATGGTATTTGATATTTCAAAATTTTTGCTCACCCCTAAAAATACCATCGAATCCGATAAATATGAAATTTCCGTTATACCATAAATTTAAAGCAATGCCACACCCGATTACAGGGCCTTTTATTTAAATTCGTGGCCCCCCGTGTAAACCATTTAGATTCTTTGGTTGCCTTTATTTCATTCATTGTGTATTTTTTCCTCTAGATAACCCACTTGTTTCTCTTGAAGATTCGTCTTTTGCAGCTTGAATATTCCTTCTTCAATCAGTGGGTTCTTGCAAGTTTAAAGTAATTTGTGTTGATTTTGCTTCTGGAAAATCTCGATTCATTACAGGTTTTAGTTAATAACAGCACTTGATGAAATCGAATTTCTTGTGGCTTGTCGGAGTAACTTTCTGTGGTTCTTTTTTGATGCAGTTCAGAAGATTGCCCAAGTTTCCTTTAGGGCTAAATATGAACGTGCTTCAAGAGACTTCTATCTTCAATTTGGTGCAGATTAACCCTCAATTTCATATTGCCAATTACATCTGCCCTTCAAAGGTCTTGTTTCATAAGGGATTGTCTAGCGTTCCATCCTCATGGAACTTCAATAACCCTTTGAAGCTTCATTGTGCTTCACATCAAATTAGCTCCAAGATATGGCTGGTGAGTTTCCTTCTTCATCTTATAGTTTCCCTTTGTGACAATTCTCTGGTTTTATAGTGTCAATCTCAAGATTCTTCATCGTCCTTTGAGAACGAATATCGATCTTCACGGAATATAGCTATCAGTTTAATTAGGCGATACCGGAATTTTATCGAACGTGGAGGTGGTGACAAACTAAAAGTATGCACTTCTGGTTTATGTGATGCAACTAGTTTACTATTCCTTTTGCTATATGCTTACAAATTGTGTGCTAGGAGTTTATTGTTTGTGGGGTGAATGCATATTCATTGGGATGTACTGATGAAGGATTGAGGAATGAGCTAAATGATATGAAGTCGACCGGAGTCGAAATCGAAGCTATGGAAACATATGCTGGTAGCACAGGCCTCAAATCCAAGATTCTTTCTCAAGATGTAATAATAACTCTACATCTCTTCACTGATTCTCTTACAATTCAGTAAACATTTATGTTTCTGTTCGAATCTATAGGTCGATGAATGCATAAAGTGGCTGAGTCTTATTTTCATTACGATTCTTTGTACGCCTCAACCGACGATAGTTCGATGGTCATCGACACCACCTGTTTCCAAAGAAATGTTGATTCAATGGAAGGGGTTCTGTGCAATCATAGCAAATGCATACTTCATGAGAGGAATGGCTTGGTGAGTTAACCGAGCCTTCGTTTTCGTATTCCCGAATCTGTTTTCGACTGTAATTTGTTGTGTATTTTCATGGCAAGGCTTCCTGTTAAGACTCTGCAGCTTGAACAATTAGCAGTATTTGGTCATGCTGAAGAACCATCTCTTGTAGCTAGCAGAATGAGACTCGTGTTTAGTACACTAGAGGTTCGTTTTCGATGTCTTAACAACGAAAATCGACCGTAATACGATTGATTTCAGGTGGTTAGTCCACAGTGGCCAAGAACGTGACAAAAAAGCTCTTATTGTGTAAGGAAGGCAGAATATTCTCTTGCAATAACTCATTTTTTATCATGTTCTTACAAGAATGTAAATGTTGCTAACAAAAGAAACAGTCGCAAAACTTGCAGGAACTGAAATACTGTAACCACTCACAGCTCGAGTTGAGCTGCGTCAGTTATTTCATATATTGAAACAGTTATCTTGTTCGACGACCTCTAGCTCGACCACATAACAACGCATTCCGAGGAATCGGGAGCTCATCTCTAAAAGAAGTCGATGGTGTGTAAACTCTCAGGTACAATTGTTGTCCTAAATATTGCTTAGCCCAATTCTCTGATCTTATGTTCCACATCCCAACATTATCCAAAGCAACATAGATTGATGTCCAAGATTTCGGATAAACCTTCATTACAACAACAGAATGTCACAAAATGATCATACTTTCAAATGAGTCGAGACTCGGAGTACCTGGACGGTGCACCGAGCAACTGTATCTCTCAAATTATACCGTAATCGGCTTTCTTGACTCCATTTCCCTTGCTCTGCTCCATTCTGCACAAATTTGATTGAAACAGTTATTATGATGAGTTGTAGTTTTGCAGATTTGTAATGCTTTACTTACCCAACAACAAAGAAGGAATATCCATCAACATGCCATGATTCAACAGAGTTTTCCCAGTTCTGAAATACGATCTCGACGTACGATCGGTAATCGGCATTCATAACAGAAGTCGAAAGGTACACGTTTCCAAATGAAGGATTATCTGCAATACTTCCAATACTGAAAACTCCACCAATTTTAAAGTACTCTGCAAGCTTCAATGGAGTATCAGGAGCAATATAAGAAGCACCATTAACAGCATATCTTCTTTTGCCATTGATCAATGCAGCAGAATTAGCAAGAACAATAGTTCTTGCTGGTTTGATCAGTCCGTAGTGGTACGAGCCTTGTGGATTAGGTCTCGGCCCACTCGCCGTAAGATTCCACCTGATTCGAATAAAAAACATCGTAAAATTAGCATGATTATACAACTATCGATATCTTGATGCTTACCGAAATGATCGAGCTTGGTTCACGGACCAATCGATCTCGGTCGTTGGTCCACCGGGAAGGTAACCGGAAACTTTAGTATATGAGTTACGGTAATGAAGTGTCGCAGCTGTGGAAAGAACGGTATCGGTGAAACGACTAGATACTGCAACATAATAGTCTTTGGATGGTTGATCTGCTGTGACTAAAACTGAGTATGATTGACCAAGATGAATATCGAGAGATGAGTATGTGTTTTGGACTGTGTGTGATCCTTCAACTTCAACAAGCTTCATCGTATGTCCTTGGATTCGGAAATTAATCGAAACCGAAAGCCCAACGTTCGATATCCGGAACCGATACGTCTTTCCTGAAAAAACCAAGTTTGGAACCAAGAAAATGAATGATAAATATAAAATTACGAGGGTAGTTCAATGTTTATAAATTGCATGTAAAACCCTTAAAGTTTCAAAATCATTCAAGCACTCGAATGGTACAATAGAGAAGATGGTGAAGAATGAATACCTGGTTCAACAGTGAAAGTATATCCGTTCCATCCATGTCCATTGATGATTAGTCCATCAGGGAAAGGAAGATCATTACCACTATCCAAAATATACTTCAATTGCTGCAAAAACACACACACAAATGTAACCAAAGACATGAACTAGAAATGTGTTGTATTTACACTTACTCTGTGATCTCTTTTGAACCAATCTCCGGCAAGAACAACGAAATCTCCGGCAGGAGGAGGAAAAGGAACCGGGATTAAAGGCCGACTGTAGACTTTGATGCTACCGTATCCTCCTGCCGATTTATGTAATGCAAGTGATGGGAAATAAAAGTAGGTTCCAATTTGATCTTTTGCTTGAAGTGCATATGTGAAGTTTTGGGCAGGAGGGATTGGACAAGTAGTGCCAAATACACCATCTTGCCATGAATTCCTTCTTTGTTGCAAACCATTCCTGTACATAGAATAGAGTTTCTGAAATCCCGATTGTTAACGACGATTACCATGTCTACGAGTAGATTACAAGAAAATGACGTTTCATCCACATAAATTGTAATGACATATATGTAGTTCTCAAAGTTTAAGGTTGCGATAAATTTGGTTCTCCAAGTTTGCAATATTTGACAAATCAATTAAATGAAGTTCTTCTCTCCATAGGAACAATAATGCCATACAAACTAAACTTTTGAGATTAATTTTGCAAAAGCTTACAAAGCATGAGAATCGGTTTTGTCATGTTAATACTTTAGGATCAAAATTACCAAACCATGAAACGATTGAGACCAAATTTATCTATTGCCTATGAATTATAGCATCATTGTTCTATAAACAAACATGCTTACTTAAACAGGATCCCTTACACATAATAACCATTTTCAGGCTCAGAACTAACACAATATTGTAAGGAACCAAGCAAAGAAAATAGATCTACTGCAAAACAACCAAAATGCCAAGATTTGAAGAGGAGAAATTATGGTTACGGCTTACCAAGAAATGAGAAAAGGCTCGTTCAAGTAATTGTAGACATTGATAATCAAGTTATCATTTGTAACACAGTCAATCGTCGGACCAGGGAACTGCCCATTTATCAAAATTCCCTGCACCACAACACCGAATAAAACACGAAGTCGCTAAAACAAAAGGCATTCAAATTACCTGTTGTTTAACCCCAAGAGGATAAATATCACCGTAAGTCACCTTCCATGTGTAAAACCTATACGGGTTATCGCCATTTGCAGAATGTAGAACAAGCAACAGCGCAAAACAACTGAGCGCAGAATACATAGAGTGAAAACCCATTTCACTGTCGCTCTTTGCACAGAGATGACTACGCTTGAAGATTGTGCAGCTTTCTACAGTCGAAGTTTCCTAATATAAATGGAAATGGAAATGGAAATCCAACATATCCTTCATGTAGAAATGACTTATTTACCCATTTTGAGGTTATAGAGTTTAACTTAATTATGTAAGAATGTGTATGGATATAATAAAATAGATTATACACTAAAAAATTAATTTACTATCGTACTTATTTACTCTTATAAATCAAATTAAATCATATCCAATTTCAATATGGGATAATATCATATTTCAACCCATGTTTTCATACCACCGATATGCTGAAAATAGGACGATACCGATATTTCGGCCGATACCACCCGTTATCGGGTTTCATGGTCGACCTGGAAAAATTTTTATTTTTATTTTTTTAAATAAACAAATATATATCGGTCATACAGGTCCAAAATGAAACGGTATGTCGGATCGATATGAAAACAATAATTTCAACAAACCCCTCAAGTTTAAATACCTTAGAAATTTGGATTTACGAAATGAAATAAACTGGATTTTTCTGGTAATGATTATCATGATTTTGACCAAAAGAGCTCTTATACCATGTTAAATTTATAGAATTTAGTCTAAATCATGATGAAGTGTGTACGGATATGACATATAAGAAGACGAGATCACATCGTAAAAGATTTAAACAAATTATTTAGTATAATATATATTTCTCTTATACACCAATTTAAATTTCATCCAAATACCTGACAAATTTGGAGTATCGAATTGAAATGAATTTTACATTTTCAATATTAATAATCACGATTTCGACGGAATTAACTTTTATTCATATTAAAATTATAGAGTGCAAGGGGAACATATATTTATATAAGAAATAGAGTATAACTAAAATAATTTCATATTTGAATAGCCCGTCACGGATTTCTCTTCGCTCAGCCACATAGCCCGGCCCGTGCTCTGTCACTGCCACCGCTGTCATGTTAGAATTGAGTAAGTGGGGTCACTCTTCCATGTCCAATTTGATGATTTTCCTTGTCTTTATCTTCTTATTTTTTAAAAAATTATTATTCATCACATACATATTATAGACAAAATTATATAAATAGTCCCCCAACTTACAAGTTATGTAAATGCTATAGCCTTCAACTTATGAAATTGCAGGAATGACCCCTCAAGTTATCAAAATCGTTTGTTTTTTACCTCTATTATTTAGCATATAATTTTCTGTTAAATTTGCAAATATTTTTCGTTAGCAGTTTTCATTCTCAATGTTCACAAATTATGTAAATAAGTCTTTTATACGAAAAATTATACAAAATTGATACTTCAAGTTTGAGAAATGTGCATCCGGACGTAAAACAATAACAATGTCATATAGGGTCAATATTAATCGATATTGTTTACTTGAGGTGTCGTACATGCATTTAATTAAAGTTGGAGGGTCATGTGTGCATATTTTTATTAACTTGTGGTGTCATATTTGCATATTTTTGTTAACTTGAGGTGTTATATGTGTAATTTCGTAATTTAGATGACATGCTCTTTACACCATCCGAAAGTTGGAGGATCACTTTAAAACGTCAGCCTTATTATATAATACTATATTTACTAACATTTTAAATAAATAATAAAATTGTTTCACTCTTCCCAATATATTATACATGATCAAATGTATAAACATTTTGTAGGGTAAGAATATACATTAGTATTCAAATTAAAAAATATTTCATAAAATATACATATTAGAATTATAGAATTTGATCGAAATTATAACAAAAGTGACACATATGCATATATAAGATGAGATAATATAATAAAATACTTAAATAAATCATTTATTATGGTACAATTACAAAGGACAATTGTATTTTCAACAAAATATTTGATGTTTTATGTTAATTGTTGAAATTTTATTTGAAGTACATTAGAAATTTAAATTTTAGGATTTAGAATTTATTCGACGAAATATTTGGATCCTGATTTTGGGTATTAAGATATAAATAAATAATTATTTTTCATTAGGAATATAAAGTATGTTAGTTATGTTAGGTGAAGTATCTTTATCCATATAAATGTAAAATTGGGACCTCAATGTAAATGAACTATCCAACGTGAAATTTATGGTATTGATAAATTCATGATGTTGATGCTTTGATTTCTCGTATAAACCAAACTTAATATATCTCGCTATAATAAATAATGTTGAAAATATACTTTTAATATATAAGATTATGAGTTTATATGGTTTTCCGATTAAAATCACGGAAGTCATACCAGTGGTATACCACCCGGTATACCGGTCATATCGGTAAATATCGGTCATAACCGGTACACCGGTATTTCGATATATCGTCTGTATACCAACGGTATATTGTAAAAATCACTCATACCGGTTGGGACCGGTATGAGCGGTACCCACCAGTATGACTTCCTTGATTAAAATAGCGATAGAGTGCGGTATAATTATCAAATCATGATTTTCTTAATTCACATAAAAAAACAATTTTTTTGTATGTTTATCACTAAAAACGCAGGCAAAAGTGTGATGTTTTCATCACTAAAAAATTATAATTTTATCAATGGTGCTAAAATGAGTTTTGACATCATTGTGATTAAATAAATGACTAATTTATCATTATTTCTAATAATTATCATATTATTATATTTATAATTTTTTTATATATAAATTATATTAATATTTTTGCATAAAAATGATCATAATATCACAAATTTACCAAACACATTTAAAAATTCATGATCATTATATTTGATCACGTCTAGACACCGTCAATCTTATATGTTGCATTTAATGAAAATTTACTTTTATTTGCTCAGAATATTGAAGAATGTTTCGCTAGATTAGATTACAATTTAGTGTGTAGACTGTAGAGTCTATTAAATTATACAAGGAGTGTGGGCCTAGTATACTAATTACAAACGATAAAATTGCATAAATAACCCACAAACTTACGAGTTGTGTAAATGCTATGCTCTCCAACTTATGAAATTATAGAAATGACTCATCAAGTTATCAAACCGTTTGTTTTTTACCCCTGGTATTTAGCACATGATTTTTCGTTAAATTTGCAAACATTTTTCGTTAGCAGTATTCGTTCTCAATGTTTACAAATTATGCAAATAAGTCTTTTATATAAAAAATTATACAAAATTAATACTTCAAGTTCGAGAAATATGCATCCGGACGTAAAACAATAACAATATCGTAGAGGGTCAATATTAAACGGTATTGTTTACTTGAAGTGTCGTACATGCATTTAATTAAAGTTAGATGGTCATATATGCATATTTTTATTAACTTGATGTGTCATATTTGCATATTTTTGTTAACTTGAGGTGTCATATTTACAAATTCGTAACTTGGAAGGTATGACATTTACACCATCCGAAAGTTGGAGGGTCACCCGCAAACGTCACCCAATTAGAAACTCCAAGCAACTTTATATTGAAAATCAGTCAATTTTGTGGACTAATATTTTAATATAATTATTGTATTCATAAAAATATAATAAATTTGACTTTCAATCAAAAGCAAGCTTACTTATCAGCCTAATTTTAGAGTATTACAACTAAACAATTTAAAAATTATTTTTTTATATATTTATGATACATAAATATAATTGAAACGGGTGTTGATTCTGATTAAATTGAATATTAAAATATTAAAAATTGAAAAATATTTCTGGTTTTTTTATTTGATAAATCTTTGCTTATATTAAAAGTTAGTAGGTTATAGATAATAGGGAGGCTTCTACATACTTGTGAAATGATATTCTAACATGAATAAGATATTAAATTTTTAGAGTCGGATCAATTTACATGAGGAGTGTGCTCGAATATAACGTATAAGAGGGATGAGACCACATTGTAAAATACTTGAACAAGTCATTTACTATAGTCCACATTCCCTATTATAAACCAATTCATCTCACTTTTCATTGGGACAAATTACTCTTATATTTCAACATAAGAATCAAATTATATTAAAATAAACATTAATTTACTATCAATTTTGATCTCTATAATTTATAAGTATATTTAGTTGATAAAATTTAAGATGTTGACAAATTTACTTATCAAAGTTTGCAATATTTGATAAATCATATTCCTAAAGTGGCAAAATAAATTCCCAAAATTTAAATTGATTGAGGATCTCACTTGTCAGAATTGAAAATATTGATGATTTATTATATCATAAATACTAAACTTTGAGATTTATTTGTCAAAAATACAAAATAATTCAATAATTAAAAGCAAAAATCATCAAATTATAAGCCTATAAACATGAAATAATTCAATAATTAAAAGAATAAAAAAGTCAAGATGCGTAAATGCAATTAAAGTCTAAAAGATGTTTGTTGAAGAAAGAATGCAAGGCAACTGACAAACCGCGTATTTCATTGACTCCAGTCTAGTGAACCAGACCCGTCGAGATTAATTATAATAATATAATATTTATTTTATTAAATAGTATCATTAGTAGCCCACCTAAATTGGATCTTTTATTTTGATTTAATAATATTATGGAAAAATATATTTATTAGATTATCTAACGTGTGCCATGTCAGTGGAGCTATGGTTTTTTAATCGGAAAATGACGATTTTAGTCCCCAAATTTTGTTGATTTTGACAAATTTGATTCTTAAATTATTTTTTTGCGTTTACAGTCCCCAAACTTCAATTAATTGGCAATATTCATCTTCATAGTTTGTAAAATTTGGCAAATTCAATCTCCAAAGTTCATAATTAGTCCACAAAGTTTAAAAAATGCAAAACAAGTTCTCATTATTTACTTTTCGTGGCAAAACTAGTCCCAAAATTTGGGTTATTTGGCGAAATTGGTACCTAAATTATTTAACGACCGTTAGGGTTTGCGTTTTTCAAAACGTTGAGGACCACCGTTGCAAAATTATTTAACGGCCGTAATTGCCATTTTTCAAAACGTTGAGAATCTCTAACACCGTTAGGGATCTTTTTTGCCAAAACTCTGAAATTACGAGGATCAAATACGCAATTTTTTTTGTTTGGAGACTAACATTGCCGAAATTGAAGAGTTTGAGGACTAACATTATCAATTTTGGTAAATAATGGGGACTAGTTTTGCCAAATCATACAAAAGTCGTGGACCTGTTTTGCCATTCTAAAACTTTGGGGTTCAAAATTGCCAAATTTTCAAAATTATGGGAACTTAATTTACCATAACCCCTAAATTATGGGACCATATCTAAGCTCGCCTTTTTTAATACAAATAGAATATTTTATACAAAATAAAAAAACTATTTTTAATAATATTTTTTAGGAAATATGGATCAAGGCAATTTAATTAGGCCCAAATTAGGCCCAGGCCTGTTTTCATTAATGACGATTTAATCCCCCACCCCAAAAATTATAGTTTTTGAGCACTTCCGCTAAATTTAAAATAAGAATACAATATGAGTTATGTAACAAAGTAGTATATTAAATTAATAAATCAACTCGTTAATGTATAGATTCATTGGGTTTGAACATTAATCCAATGTGCCCCAAATGATTTAAGTTAAAACATTTTAAATTATGCAACTGATTCGGTGTGACTAGACTCGATAAGATTATAAGAGTCAGATTTTCGATTCGATTTGATTTTTTGAATAAAATAATATTAAAAAAAAATTAATTTTGTTAAAAGTTGCATAAATTCCAACTTCCAAGTACACAACGACAAATCTTTAAGTTTATTATACTAGATTATTTAACTTCATTAAAAACGATGGATTATCGATTCCATCGCCTCCCCAAAATACATGTACCTTCCTATCCATTATGGATTACACAAATAATACATAAATAGATCGATCACATAACAACATTGTGAGACCATATAAATCATTTCTCAGACGAAGAACAATCGTATTAATGACAAAGTTGAAACAATGGTGATGTTTGGAAACCTAGTCCACCGCCCGGTGCGGTGAACGTACCGTAGTTGTATTCTATTTTTACCAAACATCATTAATAACTGCGTTCGTTTGACCGCGGAAAACAGCGGTGAGTTCACAGTTGGGTTAACCCAACGCCCACCAGAATGCACCTACCAAATGTTAATTTTACCATTGATAAATTATAGTTTATTTTTTTAAAAAAATAATTTTGATCAATAACTTCTTTTATTCTATCAATTACGTGTTCAAACTATAAAAATATATATAACAATTTTAAAATATAGTTTTGAAATAACGAATTTATCATAAAATAATATGAAATATAATTTTTAAGTTATAAACAATTATTTAAAAATAAGGGCAAAAAAATTATTTTATGACATCACGATCACTGCACCGTTGTTTCAAAAACAGTTTTTTAAAATCACGATCAATTCACCTCACAGCACAGTACAGTCATGTCACCTCACCGCTAGTTGTCAAACGATGTTCCAAACGTATCCAATATCATTTTGTGTCAGATGTCAAGCGTATGAGCGAGTGATAGAAGCCGATTCGATGTGAGTGTGTGCGGCATATTACAAATTATTTTATTTAATCTCATGGGCCTATGGGCCTCAATAGTGGACCAATTCAACAGACTGAGATCTCCTTGGCCCACTATAACCTACGCCAAAATCGAACTAGTCCTTTGTGGGCTTCGGATTTATTTATTTGACCCAATCCAATACAATCTTACATTAGGCCCGACCCAACTTAAGGATTAGCCTAGTGAAAGGCAATCTCTACTAGTTGTGGTTAAAATATTTAATGCATAGCTTTAATGGTGAATTAAAAATCTCTTCTATTGATTTAATGGTTTTACTAAGTTATTAGTATTTAGATCATGATCGAATCAATTTTTTTGGTTTGCTTATGAAATGATTTTTCAGAGTGAATCAGATGGATATTAACACTATGTTGTACCAACAAGGGTCTGAGATGCGAGATTCAAGGTGCGAACGTGAGAGATTCATTAATTTTTTAATAATCCGACATTAATGATTTGTTGATTAAAATAATATAAATATATTATTTTTTTTACAATTTACTCAATACTCCAATAATATTTCAAATCATTTCGATTAATAATATGATCTATTGTATAAAATTTTATATAAATTAATTAAAATATATATTTTTTCAATTTTTTTTTAAATATTTTTATTTTTTAAAATTTTTTTACGCATATGTACTCACAATTTGCACCCCGCACCCAGTGCACGTGCGTTAGGTTGTACGAATCTAATCGAATCGTGTAACCTAGTATTAACATCTACTCCGATTTCAAAAACCATGATTTAATATAAAACAGAATAATAACTAAATTAAGAATAATAAATGAGTGCCAAAAATACATTAAGTTTTACAACTCACTTGCCTTCCCCTCATTACCTTCCCATTTGAATCATCCATGGCATCACTAGCAAAGCAGCCAAAAAAACACAATACATCCCTCCAACGTCACCTCCTTCGCCAACGATCCAAACTCTCCCCGAACCACTCGAAACCGTCGAGTTAACCACTTCCCTAGTTCTGTTACTTACTCTTTTACTGAAACGTAAAACGAACACCAAGTAAGAAGAGATATCGATTCGAATTCGCTTTGGAGCAACAATTTTGTGGATTTGTACATACCTGCTTGGAAATATGCAGCTCCCATGACCTAAAACGATAAGAAAAAGCAAACTTGTAAAGAATATTAATGTGTTTCAATGAAATCTAGGATTTATAGTCTTGAAATTATACAGTCTTGGTGAAATTACGATGGGGAGCGTGAACGAATGAGATTAAGGGGAAGAAACCACACATTTAAAAGACTTGATCAAACTATCATGTAATGACATTCTATCACTTTATAAACCTAATCAATCGTACTTCCCTAAGTAAATTGGGTCAAATTCAACACTCTCTCTCAAGTCCAACCATAAGGTTTGGACTTGCGAATTGAAATAAATCGAACCAGCTCCGATACCATATTGAAATTATAGAGTCTAACTGAAATTACGACGGATAATCATGAACGAACGGGATTAAGAGGATGAAACAACACATTTAAAAGATTTGATCAAACCATTATATGATGACACTCCACCCCTTTATGAACATAATCAATTCTACTTCTCTAACCAATGTGAGACAAATTCAACCCTCCCCTCAAGTCCAACCATAAGATTTGACTGAAATTACGATGAGAGCGTGAATGAACCGGATTAAGGGGAGGAAGCCACACATTTAAAAGACTTAATCAATACATTATGTGATGACATTCCACCCCTTTACAAACCTAATCAATCTCACTTCTATAACCAACGTGGGACAAATTCACATATAACATACTTACTTGGATCAGAGGTTGTGATCATAGCTGCGCCATTGAAGTCACATGAACCCGAAGACTTCCCTTCTTTCAAATAATAGCTATCAAATGCATATGAAGCATGGTTCTTGACATTGTTAGGCTGGTAACATCTTTGTCCCGGTTGAATCTCGGAACAGTTTGCTCTCCCGGGTCCGCATGCCCAATCTAAAGCAGCTTGTAATGTTTTAGAATCCAATCCATCCATAGCAATGCAGAAAGTTTGATTTGTAGTATCATTTGCCAAAAATGATCCAATCTCAGAAATATGAAGCAAGTAAACTGGAGTTGTGTTTCCATAGAACAAACCCCAATTCGCTTCCGAAACTGGATTCGATCTCAAATCTTCGTTAAATAACTCGTAAATGTAGATACTTGAAGTGATTTCCGGGTGTAATGGTGTTCCGCTTCGCTGAAAAATGTGTCGAATCAAGTTCGAGTTGAATGTATCTGCATTGTCAATGTTAGCTGAAGGCTCTTTTGTGTCTCCTTTTGAAGGCCAGCCAGTTTCAGAAACAAGAACAGGAACATCAGTTATGTTAAGATTTTTCATTGAAAAGTAAACAGAATCAATCATTGCATCAAGAACATTAGTATAATGCAGCAATGTATTAGGATCAACCATTTCTTTTGAAGGTGTTAAGGATTTGAAAAGAGAGTTTTCTAAAGGAACAACTCCTTTGTTCTGCATGTAAACGTAGTAAGGATATAAGTTCATCATCAATGGAGATTGTGTTCTTGAATGAAACTGTAACAGTTGTGTTAAAACAGAAGTAAAAGTTCGATTAAAATACGATTGTGAAGGTGGGAATGGATCAAGAACAATTGAAGCTGAATTTGGAGTTGAAATTTTGATTTCTGAGTGCAAATTAGCAGCTACAAGTGCACTGTAAAGTGACTCAATTGCAGGGATAAGTAAAGGGATTGAATTAGGAAGAGATGTGAGGACTTCATCACCGACTGCTACGGCGGTGATGAGAGTTTCAGGGTAAAACGCCACCACATTCCGGCCAACCCAAGCGGCGGCGGTGGCGTTAGAAGAGCCGATACCGATAACTTGGTTGTTGGGTACACTTACAATCACTCTAATCTTAGTATTAGCAAGTGCTGTAAGAATTTCAGCATTAGAATCGTAAAGACGGACATGGGTTATCTTCTGAAGCTGTAAAAATGATACTAAATCAGAAGGAGAAAGCAAATTTGAAACATCTGTGCCAATGTTAACCCCAACAAAGGGTTCATCTTTCCCTTGCTGTGCCCTAATTTCTGCAACACAAAGACCCACAAATATAAACTGCATTTCTGTAAACCCCACAAACCCAAAATCGAAACAAATTTAATACCTGAAGAAATAACAGCAACAAGGAGAAGAACTAGCAAAGGAAAAACTGTAGAAATCTCCATTACCGACTCAATTCAAGCTCATGGGTAGTGACAGTCAGTAGATTACTTCAAAGTTTTAGCAAATTTCTGGGTAAGTGGGCACGCCATGGAGCATTGAGGGGTCACTGAATCAGAAAGCTGCTTTTTTTCACCATGGAAGCTCTGAGACAAGAAAAGTAATTACATATTGGACCCACAGTAAAAAAATTCTGCAGTAGGGAGAGAAGATTGGTTGGATGATGTGCAGAGATTTATGAAAGTGCGATCAAATCCAATGTAAAGCAGCCGACAAGTTGTTTTTTTTCCAAATTAGTTGATGGGTTCATCAATTTAAGATCCAAATCATTGGTTACGTTTGTAATAGCGTTTGGCAAATAGTGATAATATGAGATAACTATACTGTGCTGTGAGTTGAACTGTTCGTGATTTTAAAAAACTGTTTTTGAAACAGCGGTGCAGTGATCGTGATATCATAAAATGATTTTTTTGTTCTTATTTTTAAATAATTGTCTATAACTTAAAAATTATATTTCATATTATTTTATGATAAATTCGTTATTTCAAAACTACATTTTTAAATTGTTATATATATTTTTATAGTTTGAACAAAAAAATTATAATTTATCATGTGTAAAATTGACATTTGTCATGTGCGTTTTGGTGGCCGTTGGGTTAACCCAACTGTGAACTCACCGTTGTTTTCTGTGGTCACACTAATGCATTTATTAATGATGTTTGTTAAAAATAGAATACAACTACGGTACGTTCACCGCACCGGGCGGTGGACTAGGTTTTAAGACATCACCATTGTCTTATGATGTAGAAATCTGTCATAAAGCATCTAAGATGTCTGTGTTATTTCTTGCTCCTTTCATAAATCTCAATATTGACGTTTCTCATAAATAAAGCCAAGTTTTAGGGATATCAATTAACCCAAAATGTCAGATTTTGGATCCGCATTATTAAGTTGAAAAACCTAGAAATTTTTACCTACCGCGGACTTTTTTTCAAATTTATATTTATTTTAAAATAAAATTTGAGAAAATGACAAATTTTGATAATTTTTTAAAGTTTTGTGATTTTGATAATTTTGATAACAAATTTTAATTTGTTATATGTAATCCCGTTTTTGAGAACCCTTAAACCGGGTACCAAAGATGCGTTCTTGTTGAGAATCATTAAATCGGGTATCAACGATGAGTTCTAAACCAAGATGAAGGCAGTCAGACTCAAGTGAGGATTCAACAGCTGAAATTACCAAATATAGGATCGGACTTGACATACAGCTTAGGGCCGGCAGACTGGATATTGACCTATTAACATGTGTTCCACGCTTCAGGTTCAACCACGTTTTCCAACATAGGAAAACGACATTGTCAAAAGTGGTTACAGGACGTCATCCACATGCGTTTCCCCCTTTATAAATACAGAGCTAAAAAATAAGCCCAAGAGACTAATTTCTGTAAACCCTAATCTGTTGTAAATTCATTTTGCTATTCTTATTTCTTTTGTACATTTTCATTGATTTATTAATGAATTTGTCGTGGAGGTTCTCCTCTCGATAACGTAGTTTTTTTTTCTTTTCATAAGGAGTTTTTCCACGCTAAAATCGTATGTGTTCTTTTCATTTTCTGTATTTCAAATTGTCTCCACAAACAACAAATAAAACCGAATTTTGGTCATTAATTACGATCAGAATCCGGTAACTATTGGTACCCTATAAAAATGAACCACAACACCCGGGCTTTGAGCATTTTGGCAAAAACTATCTTAATGTTTCTCAAATTTGATAAATTCAATCACCGTTTAGCAAAGCTATTTCCCAAACTATGAGCACTAATTTTATCATATACATTAAACTTACTTTTAGTACTAATTTTGCTAAAAGTTACAAAGTAATAACTAATTTTACAAAAAATTCAAAATTAGTAGACCAGTTTTGCTTTACAAAAATTTGAGTACTATATTTGTTAAAATTTAAAATATTTCAGAATTTATTTACAAATCTTACAAATTAATGAGACCTTAATGCCATTCATCCTAATTTTTGAAGGATTTTTAGAGCAAAGGTATTTAAGGTCTCAATATTTCTTAATTTTGATAAATACATTTATCAAAGTTTGTAAAACAAAACAAATTCTCAAAATTTAATATGTGTAACAAAATTAATAATCAAAATTTGGGAAGTAGTTTTA
The DNA here is from genome assembly GCA_009725065.1 of Utricularia reniformis. NCBI lineage: Eukaryota > Viridiplantae > Streptophyta > Magnoliopsida > Lamiales > Lentibulariaceae > Utricularia > Utricularia reniformis. The sequence continues at coordinate 589,596 of RWGZ01001181.1, read as the reverse complement.
TACTTTGTGAAACGTATTTGAAAAATTTGGGAAATATTGAATAAGGCGATGCGCAAATATAGTCCCCACTGTTTAGGCATAATGGCAAATTGAGTCCCCGCTGTTTTAAAATTTTGGCAATTTTGAACCCCAAAGTTTTAGATTGGCAAAACAGGTCCCCGACTTTTGTATGATTTGGCAAAACTAGTCCCCATTGTTTATCAATTTTGGCAATGTTAGTCTCCAAACAAAAACAATGGCGTATTTGATCCTCATAATTTCAAAGTTTTGGCAAAAAAGGTCCCCAACGGTGTTAGAGATTCTCAACGATTTGAAATATGACAATTACGATCGTTAAATAAATTTGCAACGCTGTTCCTCAACGTTNTGAAACAATAGTGCAGTGATCGTGATATCATAAAATGACTTTTTGCCCTTATTTTTAAATAATTGTCTATAACTTAAAAATTATATTTCATATTATTTTATGATAAATTCGTTATTTCAAAACTACATTTTAAAATTGTTATATATATTTTTATAGTTTGAACACGTAATTGATAGAATATAAGAATTTATTGATCAAAATTATTTTTTAAAAAAATAAACTATAATTTATCAAATGTAAAATTGACATTTGGCAGGTGTGTTCTGATGGCCGTTGTATTAACCCAATTGTGAATTCACCGTTGTTTTCTGTGGTCACACGAACGCAGTTATTAATGATGTTTGTTAAAAATATAATACAACTACGGTGCGTTCACAGCACCGAGCGGTGGACTAGGTTTCCAAATATCACCATTGTCTTATGATGTAGAAATCTGTCATAAAGCATCTAAGATGTCTGTGTTATTTCTTGCTCCTTTCATAAATCTCAATATTGACGTTTCTCATAAATAAAGCCAAGTTTTAGGGATATAAATTAACCCAAAATTTCAGATTTTGGATCCGCATTATTAAGTTGAAAAACCTAGAAATTTTTACCTACCGCGGACTTTTTTTCAAATTTATATTTATTTTAAAATAAAATTTGAGAAAATGACAAATTTTGATAATTTTGATAACAAATTTTAATTTGTTATATGTAATCCCGTTGTTGAGAACCCTTAAATCGGGTACCAAGGATGCGTTCTTGTTGAAAATCATTAAACCGGATATCAACGATGAGTTCTAAACCAAGATGAAGGTAGTCAGGTTCAAGCGAGGATTCAACAGCTGAAATTACCAAGTATAGAATCGGATTCGACATACAGCTTAGGGCCGGCAGACTGATTGTTGATCTATCAACATGCGTTCCACGCTTGGGTTCAACCACGTTTTCCAACATGGGAAAACGACATTGTCAAAAGTGGTTACAGGGTGTCATCCACACGCGTTTCCCCTTTATAAATACATAGCTAAAATATAAGCTCAATAGACTAATTTATGTAAACCCTAATATGTTGTAAATTCATTTCGCTATTCTTATTCATTTTGTACATTTTCATTAATTTATTAATGAATTTGTCGTGGAGGTTCTCCTCTCGACAACGTGGTTTTTTTTCATTTTCTTAAGGAGTTTTTCCACGCTAAAATCGTCTGTGTTCTTTTTATTTTATGTATTTCAAATTGTCTCCACAAACAACAAATAAAGCCGAATTTTGGTCATTAATTACGATCAGAATCCGGTGACTATTGGTACTCTCTAAAAATGAACCACAACACCCGGGCTTTGAGCATTTTGGCAAAAACTATCTTAATGTTTCTCAAATTTGATAAATTCAATCACCGTTTAGCAAAGCTAGTTCCCAAACTATGAGCACTAATTTTATCATATATATTAAACTTACTTTTAGTACTAATTTTGCTAAAAGTTACAAAGTAATAACTAATTTTACAAAAAATTCAAAATTAGTAGACCAGTTTTGCTTTACAAAATTTTGAGTACTATATTTGTTAAAATTTAAAATATTTCAGAATTTATTTGTAAATCTTACAAATTAATGAGACCTTAATGCCATTCATCCTAATTTTTGAAGGATTTTTAGAGCTGAGGTATTTAAGGTCTCAATATTTCTTAATTTTGATAAATACATTTATCAAAGTTTGTAAAGTAAAACAAATTCTCAAAATTTAATATGTGTAACAAAATTAATAATCAAAATTTGGGAAGTAGTTTTATACTTTGTGAAACGTATTTGAAAAATTTGGGAAATATTGAATAAGGCGATACGTAAATATAGTCCCCACTGTTTAGGCATAATGGCAAATTGAGTCCCTACTGTTTTAAAATTTTGGCAATTTTGAACCCCAAAGTTTTAGAATGGCACAACAGGTCCCCGACTTTTGTATGGTTTGGCAAAACTAGTCCCAATTGTTTATAAATTTTGGCAATGTTAGTCCCCAAACAAAAATAATGGCGTATTTGATCCTCATAATTTCAAAGTTTTGGCAAAAAAGGTCCCCAACGGTGTTAGAGATTCTCAACGATTTGAAATATGACAATTACGATCGTTAAATAAATTTGCAACGGTGTTCCTCAACGTTTTGAAAAACGTAAACCCTAACGGCCGTTAAATAATTTAGGGACCAATTTCGCCAAATTCCACAAATTTGGGGACTAGTTTTGCCACCAAACGTAAATAATGAGGACTAGTTTTGCATTTTTTAAACTTTGGGGACTAATTATGAACTTTGGGGATTGAATTTGCCAAATTTTACAAACTATGGGGATGAATATTGTCAATTAACTGAAGTTTGGGGACTCTATACGAAAAAAAAAATTTGGGGACCAAATTTGCCAAAATCAACAAAATTTGGGGACCAAAGCTGCCATTTTCTCTATTGAATATCATTTTTACCAAAATGATTAAAATAAGAGATATGTCAAATTAAAGTTTGAAGATTAAATTTGAGAAAATTGCATAATTAACTCCCCAACTTACGAGCTGTGTAAAGGATATGCCCTCCAACTTACGAAATTGCAAGAATGACACATAAAGTTATCAATACCGTTTGTTTTTTACCCCTTACATTTAGCACCCAGTTTTCCGTAAGTTGAAAACCGTTTGAAAACTCATCACAATTGTCGAAAATATGACTCGTTTGAAAAATTATACAAAAATTACCCTTGATGTTCGACAATTGTGAATGAAATATTAAAAATTTACGAGTTCATTAAAGTGTCAATCATAAACGGTATTGGAAACTTGATGTGTCTTATTTGCATTTAATTGAAATTGGAGGGCTATAAATGTATATTTTTTATCAAAAAGTATATCATATTTGCAATTTTGTAACTTGGAGGGCATGCCATTTACACACCCCGTAAATTGGGGGGCCCGTAGACAAACATCACCCAATGAAATTTATCAAAATCATAAACTTTTAAATCAAATACGTTATTTTCTCAAATTTTTATCCAAAAAAACTAATATTGGTGGGGGCCAGACTCATAATGATAAATTTGATTTACAAATTTTAATTTGTTATGGATATTTAGGTATATTTTTAAGAAATATATTTAAAAAATTGGGCTAGATCAACCTGCTTTCATTAACTAAAATTATGGCCCAATTGTATTCATTGATATGCAAAATGTTTCTGAAATATTAAAATAAAAAAAAACCCAATCTTGTAAAAAATTGGAACTCGTACACGTGTCATTTTTACTATCAACCACGATAGACGCTTTTTGACCATTGGATGGTTCGTTCTAGAAGAATTCCATTCCCTCGTGTCGCTAGTGTGACCGGCAGAGTGGCATTGTAAATTGTACCTCATTTTCTTTCCTGCTATCTTCATTCTGATCAGAATTCGCCGTGGTAAATTCTCTGTATGTCTTCCGATCTCACAGCGATTCCTAGTTATTTCGTTTTATTTTAAAGCATTACTAGGTTGATTAGGTGTTTGATTCTGAAGTAGGCGATTTTGCTTTCGATTAGATGTTCTATTTGGCGCAATTGTTCAGTATCTGGTTCTCTGTGACTACTGGGTTTTAAAATCCTAAATCCTGCTTTTCTTTTCTGCAACCGCGATTTTGTGCTTTAGAAGTTTTATGTAGTGGAGTTATTTTCTGTAATCATGGCTTCTTTTACATTCCGTGCCGGAATTTTTCTTTGGATATGGTTCTTGTTGTTTACTTAAAGTGATTATCATTGTTGAAATATGAATAAATTTCCCACATCGAAATTAAGATGGGGTGGATTGGTTTGTATGATTGATTGTGGACCATTGACATCTTCTAAGTCTTTTCTATTAAATTTCTAGAGCCGGAAGTGTGCTCGGATATAACGTATAAGAGGGATGAAACCATACCGTAAAAGACTTGAACAAGTCATTTACTAATTACTATGGTTCACTTTCCTTCTTATATACCAATCCAATCCACTTTGATTTTCCAACGTGGGACAATTTCATTATTTCAACATTTTCCGGTGTGATCTCTTCCCCCGAGCCCACTCCCCACATGAAATTGATTAGAGTCTAGAAATCTAATAATCATGGTATGTGAAAGCTTTCAAATTCTGAAAATAATCATCAGTGTGTCAGTATCCTGTGTTTGGGGGTCAGTTTCTTGGTCCTAACTCCAATAATTAGAGTTAACCCTAAGAAATGACCCCAAGATCTGAATTTTTGTTTGTCGTGATCCATATTATTTGAGTGGTTACATGATCCTGATCGTAGATCAATGGCCGAGGGAGTACCAGCTCATGAGATTCTTGAATGGACGAAGACGGACAAGCGTAGATTCTTACATGCTGTTTATCGGGTTGGAGACCTTGACCGCACCATCAAGTATGTATTATCCTTGTGTACTTTTTGGTATATTGTGATATAGGTTTTTTCTTTTCATGTGACGTTTTCTTGCCTCCCCCTTAGGTTTTATACCGAATGTTTAGGGATGAAGCTACTCAGGAAGAGGGATATTCCAGAAGAGAAATACTCCAATGCTTTTCTTGGATTTGGACCAGAGGACTCTCACTTTGTAGTGGAATTAACATACAGTATGTTTTATATCAGTCCTCGTGTTCATATTTTATCAATTTATGGACCTTTTGGCGTGCCGGACATCATACTCTTTCCTGTTCTTCATGCCAATGACGGCTGGCAGGAAACTTAAATTCAAATGTCGAGAGCCGGGATTGATTTTTCACTTATTATTCACATCATTTTCTCTTGATATTAATGATGTTTTTTCTCTAACAGACTATGGGGTTGATAAATATGATATTGGAAGTGGCTTTGGACACTTCGCCATTGCTACTGAGGATGTAAGCTCTATCTGCTTCTCATTCGAAAATTGACTAATGCTGCTTGCTAGCTGTTGCAAGATTGGGAATTTAATTGTTTTCTAACTTGGCATTGATATTTTTAAAGGTGTACAAATTTGTTGAGAATGTTAAAAGTGGTGATGGGACTGTTACACGAGAGCCAGGTCCGGTTAAAGGTGGATCATCAGTTATTGCGTTTGTTAAAGATCCAGATGGTTACCTTTTTGAAATAATTCAAAGAGGAACAACCCCTGAACCACTCTGCCAAGTGATGCTCCGTGTTGGTGATCTTGATCGCTCGATCGAATTTTATGAGAAGGTTGCATCCAATTCGATAGAAGCAAATTATCCCAAAGTTTTTTACAAGTGTTTTTTAATGCAGGCATTAGGAATGAGGCTTCTGAGGAAAATTGACAGACCAGAACACAAGGTAATAGTGTTGAATGGATCTAACTATAAGTGCTTGGTTTATGACGCATTATGATTTCTCGTATCATAGTATACCTTAGCGATGATGGGTTATGATGATGAATATGTCACAACTGTCCTAGAGTTAACGTACAATTACGGTGTCACTGAATACACCAAGGGAAATGCATATGCACAGGTGATTCCTTCATTCGTGAGCTTCTACATTATGCTGTTTATTTTGGACGGAACGCAAATTTGGTCCCTAGTGTTTTATGGTTTTGACAATTTTAGTCCCCAGAGTTTTATGATTAGACAGTTTTAGTCTCCAAAGTATGAAGATAGCAAAAACGATCCTTATACTTTCTAAGTTTTGGCAAAATTAGTTCTCAAAGTTTAGTTTGTATGACATTTGATCCCCAAATTTTTTCGATCTTGGCCAATGAGGTTATCGGCCAAAATCAAATTTTGGGAATTGATTTTGTTGCAAATTTGGAGGGTCAAATCTACCAAAATTTTAAAGTTCGATGACTAAATATGTCATTATAAATTATGGAGACTATTTTCGTCAAAACTGTAGAAGTTTAGAGACTGAATGCTTCATTTTCTCGTTTATTTTATCGAAACCGAAGCCATATGTGCAATTTCTTTCGCAGGTTGCGATTGGGACTGATGATGTGTACAAAAGCGCTGAGGCTGTGAAACTTGTGACTGAAAAGCTTGGTGGAAAGATAACTCGTGAACCAGGTCCAATCCCAGGAATCAACACTAAGATCACATCCTTCCTCGATCCTGATGGTTGGAAAACTGTGAGTTTTTTAGCTTAGTTACTTCAATATTGTTTAATAAGAGAAAATGATGTGTTTGGTCTCAAAGTTTCGTGATTTTGACAAATTTGATCCTCAAACTTTATTTCACATCCGTAGTCCCCGTACTTTGGTAGTTTTGCCTCAATATTTCTCAAATTTAGCAAATTCGGTGCAAAACTAGTTCTCAATATTTGAGGATCAATTTTGCAACTTACATTAAACTTTCTGATGATTAGATTTGCCAAAATTTACTAAGTATTAAAACTAATTTTATTTTTAAAAATATTTGAATATTAGATTTACCAAAATTATGAAACATTGGGGACTAAATATGTCAACAGTTTGATAGGTAGTCTTTGACTCACCTCTCGAGTTACACATGAATCCTAAATTTGTATGATTATTTCAAGAGTTTGATATTTTTATTCATGCCATGGCCGTTTTATGTTGTTGTGCTTGTAGGTTCTGGTTGACAATGGAGATTTCCTCAAGGAACTTGAGCCAAAAGAGGAGGGTGGCAAGTGATGATCGTAGTAAATTAATAAATGGAATAATTGACAAAGATAATCAATAATTATTTCTCTAGTTTTTTAAAGTTTCATTAAAAAAAGAAGAAAAAAAACAAAAATATATTTTGGTTAAACTTTATTGTTTTTGTATCCAAAGGTTCTTCATTTTGAGAAATTTTAGATTTTGGATGGAAACACAAAAAAATTGTCTGAATTTTGCTTAATATAAATCTTAGTAAAAAATCATGTTATTTTTTAGAAAAAAAATTGTTGGTTGGTATTTTGGCAAAATGATTTAGGAAAAAAAGGGTTGAAAGTTATAGATTTTTTTATTTTTTATTTTTAGAATTATGAATATATAAATTAAGAAGTATAAAAAATTATATATTTTTTCTAAATTAATAATTTATTTTATTATTTTGATATAAATATAATACAAATCTGATATACCGATGCAATATATTTGTATGGTATATTGGTCGATAATGGTTTGGATATACAGATTGGTACATCAAATATAAGATAATATCGGAATTTTATTTGGTGTTATTCGATATCATGTTTTTAGGTCGAAATTCAAATTTTTTGGGTGTTTTCTTTTTTTTAATATACAAAAAAATAAATTAATATATCGATGGGTTTGGATCCGAGTGAAATTTTGAATCATTATACAGTAGTTATAATTTTTGTTTCGGTTAAAACAATAAAATGTCATTTATTTAATATAAAATAGTTTTTTAGACGAAATTTTGAACATTAATTTGTTTACACTATATATGATTTAATCAAATTTAATAATGAATTTGAAAAACAAATTAAATAAAATTCATAGAATATGAGAACTGGAAAAGAAAATTATAATTAATAATGAAACATATTTTTGTAACTAATTTTTAAATACTATCTGTGAAATGTGAATACGGGTGGGCCAGGCTCATGTGCTGGCTGGAGTCATCATCTTCGTTTTCTTCGCCAAGTCCCCCCTGACGAGGAATCTCTCTCTCACCTCAAACGATCTCCACCCTACGATCTAGGAGATTGACTGGGTACCTAGATTTCTGCAAAAATAGTGTATTTTTTCGGACTCAAGATTTCTGGCTGTTATTGTTAGGTTTATCAACATCACCGGGAGGAAGCACAAATTTTTATGGGCACCTCACTAGTGTAGTACACAATTAGTGATCAGGGAGGATGAGCTAACGCCTTTCCGTAAATTCTACTCTAGGGTTTTCCAAGTTCATTTTTTTATACCATTCTGCCAATGATGGAGATTCCCTTTTCGCTGCAAAGGCCTTTGCGCTGCGGAAAGGTCCTGCGTGAAGGCCAGATCCAGCCATTTTTTGGATTCTTAACTCGTGGAACCCCAAAAGTAACTTTTTTTACATTTACGGAACTTGCTTGTATTTTTGTGCATGTTTGATCAATCTATTTTCTGTTTGTTGGAGATGGTTTTCGTTGGTTGGATGTTAGATCATTGATTGCAGGAGAGTCTGCAAAGTGGTTGTCTCCATCGGCTTAATGTTATTTCCATTGAAGTTATTATCGATCATTTTTTTCTTAATGCTAAAGCATATCTTGCAATCAGCTATTCTCCAACTGCGGTTATACAAAAATTTGAGCTTTCATTCACTTGAATGTATATTATTGTTATTTTGAATCTTATTGTGATACCTTGAAATATTGCTGATAATGTATAACCTTTATGCAGTCTTTCAAATGGAAGATAGAACATTTAGAGAAGGTTGCTTGTCGAATTTCTGCGAGTGCAGGTTAGTTGCTTTATTAATGTATATTATGCACCTTTCCCCACTACTGAAATTTCTAATTTTTGTTGTTTGTATTATCATGAAGACTTTTCTAGAAAGTGTCAAAAGAAATTTTCAGGGCCAACGTCTAAGGGTTTCCCATCCAGAGGCTTTATGTCCAAAGTACAGGTCCCTGCAAATAACCAGAAAAAAAATCAGACTAATGATGAAAAGGAAAACCGAGGAACCTCCCCAACTAAAGATGTTGGGGGTTCTTACATTACGAACCAAGAATTGAAAACCAAACCTAATATAGAAGAGGTACCCAAAGTCAATGCAGTAGTAGAAGATGAGGAAAGTGGTGAGGAAATTAATGGTCTTGCCCCAAAGATTGCCACAAAACGTGCATCATTTATTGCAGGTCACTTGAGCCAACTTGAGCAAAATGGGAGCGTGCATAAAGTTTCTGGCCAACAAATTGAGTCTGCAATCATAGGAAAAATCACCAGGAGTGAGGTCAGTAATGATGAAGGTAGAATATAAATTGTAATTGTCAATTATACAACATAGAATAAAGGCGATGTGGTAAAAACTTCGTGGGAAATATTTGCAGGAGAAGACGCAAGAAACAGATGGTAGTGATTCTTTTGTTTCTTCTGGAATTTTTGGAGGCAAAGAAAAATATAGTGAGGGCCAACAGCATGGGAACATTGAGAGGACAGACTCCCTTGGAGAAACCATGACCATCAGTACTAGAATTAGTGCCGTAGATGCAGATTCCAGTGAAAATAAAAATAGAACTTTTAAAAGAAATATGAAGTCAGGAGGAAGTCAAGAAGCTGTTGTTAATGCGGTTGGTGATGCTTATAATTCAGCAGGGCAGGCTAAACCAATTGTAGATTCTTCACTCAGGCTAAAATTAGTGAGTGAAGAACTTTTACGTGAGGAAGAACTAAAAAAACTCGCGAAGGATAATATTGAGAAGGGCAATAAATTGTTCTATTATCCCAAAGTCATAAAGCCTGATCAAGTAGTAGAGATTTTTTTCAACAGAAGTTTTTCTTCTTTGAGGAATGAACCGGATGTCTTGATGATGGGTGCATTTAATGGATGGAGATGGAGATCATTTACACTGAAGTTGAGTAAGAGCCATCTTAATGGGGATTGGTGGTCTTGCAAGCTCCATGTCCCTAAAGAAGCATATATGATTGATTTTGTATTTTTTAATGGTAAAGATGTCTATGAAAACAATAAAGAAAAAGATTTTTCCATCGTTGTGGAGGGTGGGATGGATCATTCAGCTTTTGAGAATTTCCTGCTTGAAGAAAAACACAGAGAACAAGAGCAGTTTGCTCGAAAAAAGGCTGAAATGGAAAGGCAAGCAGAGGAAGAAAGGCGTCTAGAAGCGGAAAGAGTGGCCAATGAAGCTGATAGAACTGCAGCCAGAGAGGAAGCTGCAAAGAGGAGGACTGTGCTGCAAGAGTCAATGAAAAGGGCTGTGACGTATATTGACAATGTCTGGTACATAGAGCCCAGTAAGTTTGAAGGAAATGAGAAGATTCGGCTGTATTACAATAGGAGCTCAGGATCACTTTCTCGAGCTAAAGAAGTATGGATCCATGGAGGGCATAATGGTTGGATAGATGGCCTATCAATTGTTTCAAAGCTTTTAAAATCTGAAAAATATGGAGACTGGTGGTATGCTGAAGGTGAGTGTGTTTATATATTCTTGATGACTCTCTTTGCATATGCTTTCAGTTTCTCTGAATCCTATATTTATACAATACATAACTGACTAAATACTTTGTTCTTTATGGTCTTGAATGTTCTCCTGTTGAATTTAAATGTCTGTAAAAGGTGCTAGCTAATGTAGATCACACTTTTTAATCTAGTAGGGTGTAAATTCTCCGGATGACGACTAAAAGAAACATTTGTGTTTCCAATGCTATGTATTATTTTTAAGTTGGTTCCATCTCTGTCTCTCTTATAAAGAGAAAGCTGTCCTCTTTCAAAGAGGACAGGGATAGGTATCCAGCATAATTTATGCTTAGTTGCTATATTGAAATTTTGATCAATTTTCTCACAATTCCCTTTTTGTCACCACTGAAGGTTATTCAACTTAGTTATGAGCATATGCATGTCAAGAATTTGCTTTTTTGTTATACCTGGATTAGCCACTGTGCAGCTTTACGTGTGTAGTTATTTTTGAAACATCTGTACCCTGCAGTTGTTGTCCCAGATCGAGCACTTGTATTGGATTGGGTTTTTGCTGATGGCCCACCTAAGATAGCAAAAGTCTATGATAACAACCATCGACAAGATTTTCATGCCATTGTCCCAAAAACCACACCTGATGAACTTTATTGGGTTGAGGAAGAAGAGAACATATATAAGAAATTTCGAGCGGAACGGAAGTTGAGAGAAGAAGAAATACTGGCAAAGGTTAGTAAAGTGAAACCCTTGTGCTTCATTCTTCAAAGGTTTTAACATTCTTATGATTCATACTTATTCTAAATCACTCTAACTCAATTTACAGGCTGAAAAAACTGCATGTCGGAAATCAGAAACAAAAGAAAATACTTTGAGAAGATTTTTGTTGGCTCAAAAGAATATAGTCTACACTGATCCGCTCAATATTCAAGCTGGAAGCATGGTCACACTTTTTTATAATCCTGCCAACACTGTTCTGAATGGAAAATCTGAAGTCTGGTTGCGATGTTCGTTCAATAGATGGACACACAAGATTGGCCCATTGCCTCCTCAAAAAATGGTTCCGGCTGAAAATGGTTCTCATCTTAAAGCAGTTGGTGAGGATATTTTTGTCTACATTCTACTCAGACATGTTCTTTGATGAGTCTCCCCCCCAAAAAAATGTTTGCTGATCTTAACAACGATAATATACTAATCCTTGTTCTGCAAAATGGGGTTTGCTAAATAGGTTTTTACATTGGCTTTTCATGCAAATTCAAATCTTTTCTTTTTGACGGAATCTACTAGCTAGGTAGTGCTTCTTTTATAATTATCATTATCATTTTTTATAAAGGTAGTCTTCATCGACTCTTAACATTTTATGCTTATTCTCATATTAAATGTTGTCCATCTATTTTCTGACCTTTACACCCCATTCCATTTCTCTCCAGTCAAGGTTCCACTGGATGCATATATGATGGATTTTGTCTTCTCTGAAAAAGAAGATGGTGGTCTTTTCGATAACAAGAATGATATGGACTATCATATACCTGTAACAGGACTTGTTAAGGAGCCCCCATTGCATATAGTACATATAGCAGTTGAGATGGCTCCTATAGCCAAGGTAATATTTTGTTAGCTCAATCACTCCGTGCAAATTGAAATGTTGACTGTTTTCTTGCAGGTGGGAGGCCTTGGTGATGTTGTCACTAGCCTTTCACGAGCAGTTCAGGACATGAATCACAATGTGAACGTTATCCTTCCAAAATATGACTGTTTGAATCTATCTGGCGTAAGTTTCGATGATCGAAATAAGTCTGTACAGTTGGCAAAATCAGTTCTTTCAATTTTGGAAAAATATGTTTCGATTTACTTAGTCGTTTATTTATTTTCCTAAAAACATTGAACTGTGGAAATTAGATAATGATGGTTGTGAGTAAAGAGATAATGTAATCTAGCCATTTATTTTATCACACTGACTTTGCCTCTGAATTTTATGTTAAAATAGGTGAAGGACTTGAATTTGCATAAGAGCTTTTTCTGGGGTGGCACTGAAATCAAAGTTTGGCTTGGCAAGGTCGAGGATCTTGCTGTTTACTTTCTGGAGCCTCAGAATGGGTAATTTCTGGCTGAATCTTTTTTCACCAAAATCTTGAATTTTTCATTTTTATTCCGTTTCAAGCCATGTTTTCATACTGGTCGGTACTGCAAAAACAGAGCGGCACTAGTATTTTGATCGATACCCCCAGTATTGGGTTTTCGGGTCGGAACCTGGGTTTGTTTGGGTATACCGGCCGTATAGGTCATACTGGTCCGTACTAGTATGACCTACTTTTCACCAAAATAAAAAAAAACTAATCAAGTCAAGATTCATATCGCTGCAAATTATTAACCAGAAGATAATATCAATATATGTATTCTTTAAAGAGACCATTCGTACTATGTTTCATTAAAAAGATTGTTCTACCAGTAACTTTTAATATTATGAAATTTCCCATCTTGTTTTTATTGTTCCAGCAATCTTGATTTGAGCTTGTACGAATAACTTTATGTTGTCAAATTCTTTTACAGTTTGTTCTGGGTTGGCTGCATTTATGGTCGTAATAATGATGGACACAGATTTGATTTCTTTTGCCATGCAGCACTTGAGTTTCTGCTACAGAGCGGATTCCATCCTGTAAGTCACCAAATTTTAAGCTTTGTGCCTCACTTCTTTACCTTACACTTGAGCACCGTGATCGTACAGTTTCGATTTATCCAGTTATTGAGATCACTCGCTAAGAGCAATGCAAGCTTCACTGCCTGTTGTGTTATATTGTTTTTTGTTTTCATTTATATGTATTAGTTTATTTTTTTCAGGACATAATTCATTGTCATGATTGGTCCAGTGCTCCAGTCGCATGGTTGTTCAAGGAACAGTACATGCATTATGGGCTCAGTAAAGCTCGTATTGTTTTCACCATTCACAACCTTGAATTTGGGACAGCTTTGATTGGGAAAGCTATGGCATTTTCAGACAAGGCTACTACTGTTAGTCATGAAATATTTTGATGCAATTTTTATGTAATGTCTGATTTTATTTACTTAATTTCTATAGGTATCACCAACTTATTCAAGAGAAGTTTCCGGGCATCCTGTCGTCGCTCCTCATGTGCACAAATTCTATGGTATTCTAAATGGGATTGATCCGGACATATGGGATCCGTTCAATGATAAATTTATTCCTGTAAGTTTCATTGCTCTTGACTCACTTCAAAATATTTTGGACATATTATTCCCTTTGGCTTGTTTACGTAGAAATACTATATATTTTTAATTTTGTCTATGAAAAATATTCCATTTTTATGCAATATTCATTGTATTATAATGAAAATTGAATGCTGATTGCTACAGGTCTCTTACACTTCGGAGAATGTTGTTGAAGGCAAAAGAGCTGCGAAAGAAGCTTTGCAACAAAAACTTGGCCTTAAAACGGCTGATCTGCCGTTGGTAGGCATCATTTCTCGTTTGACGCACCAGAAAGGAATCAATCTCATCACACATGCCATTTGGCGCACGCTGGAACGCGGTGGACAAGTTTGTCATTTTTCCTTCCGCAACAAATGACTCTGAATTTATTACATGTTTTTTCTTAATTGCAACATGCTTTACTGTAATATTTTGCTGATGGATGAATTCCCCGTAGGTTGTATTGTTGGGTTCAGCTCCCGATCCTCGAATCCAGAATAGCTTTGTTAATCTAGCAAATCAGTTGCACTCTTCACATAACGACCGTGCACGGCTATGTCTGACATACGATGAACCTCTCTCGCACTTGGTATTCATCATCTCGAAGCTCTCATATATTTCGGTAAAATGCATTGTTTTTAACTATTTATGAATACGCAGATATATGCTGGTGCTGATTTCATTCTGGTTCCTTCAATCTTTGAACCTTGTGGACTTACTCAACTCACGGCGATGAGATACGGTTCGATTCCTGTTGTTCGTAAAACCGGAGGTTGGTAATTTTTTCTCTAGTGATCATTTCAGACAATACGGTTACGTTACTTGTGATTGCTTCAGTTATTATTTTATACATATTCGAAGTTATTGTAATCATTCTCGCTTCTTTTCGATTCCTATTGTTCGTAAAACCCATAGGTTGGTATTTTTCCCTAGTGATCATTTCAGACGAGGCGGTTATGTTACTTGTGGTTGCTTTAGTTATTATTTTATACACATTCGAAGTTATTTTCATCATTCTTGCTTTTCGATTCTTGTTCGTAAAAGAGGTTGGTAAATTTTTCCCTAGTGATCATTTCTTACGACACGATTATGTTACGGTTGCTTAACGCATTCGAAGTTATTTTCATCATTCTCGCTTCTTTTCTATTCTCCATGCCTATTTTCTTTTGTACCATGACTAAGTTAAGCGCTATCATCTTTTCGCCTGGCAGGTCTCTATGACACAGTCTTTGACATTGATCACGACAAAGAAAGGGCGGAATCTCAAGGGATTGAAACCAACGGTTTTAATTTTGACGGAGCGGATGCCGCAGGCGTCGACTACGCCCTCAACAGGTACTCTCTCATTGCCAAGATCGTATCTCCATCGGTTAAACTTCTAAAGTCGAGTCAATTTACGTATATAAAAGATTTGAACAAATCATTTACTATGGTCCACACTCCCCAATTTCCGATGTGGGACAAATTTCATTATTTCAACACCATCGACTATTTTCATCTTCTTCATGTGTATTTACACGTAACCAGAGCGATATCGGCATGGTACAACGGAAAGGCGTGGTTCAATTCGTTGTGCGAGCGTGTTATGGAGCAAGATTGGTCTTGGAACCGCCCGGCTTTAGATTACTTGGAACTCTATCATGCTACGCGCAGGCACTGAAGTCTGGTTCCTGTACAGGTTGGTTCCACTAGCTACGCGTATATATATAATGTATTGGATTCGTGTTTAAAATTAAATTAAACGACTTTGTTATTGAAATCATACTCTTTCATTTTAGAATTTTAGAATTTTTTTGTTGGGGATTAAACACATGTGCGAACAATCTCGATAGATTAAATAGAACCCAAGAATTAAAACAAAGAGAAAATGACACAAGAAATTGACTTGGAAACACGAAAAGGGAAAACCACGTGATCGGCGAAAACGATCAAATTCACTATCACTTGAGAAAATTACAACACACACGAAGAGGAAAGCTCGGAATACAAGAGTATTAAAGTACGTAACAATGAATCCTAAGACCTCTTTATATAGATGAAGTGGTTAAGATATTAAGGTAACAAACCAATATTTCTAATATTTGATCATATCTCCATATATGATTATCCATAATCAAATGATATATATATGCGTCCATATATATAGATTTGATATGATATTATTTCATTCAATATATTATTTCATAACTGTCGATATCTTTGATCAATGGGCCCCATCATATCTCAGTTCGGTTCTCGACCGATTGCCTCCATCTCATATCTTTGGATCACACGCTTCGGTCCTCTACCTATTGCTTCGGTCTCTTTGTCACATTCGATATTGCGTACTTCAGTCATAAACTGATCGGTACCAATACCGACCATCTCGTCTTCCATGTGTACCCCGATCGACCACATTGTCGATCGTCATCCAAGTGTGATCGATCAATATCAATACCAATCTCCACACTTAACATTTTTATCTTCCCAAAATACGCTAACTTATAATTGACTATTTAAGATCAATAGTTATTATAAAATATGATAAAATGAAAAATTCAGTTCCAAATTTTTATAGTTTTGATCAATTTTCCCAAATGTGCCATAATGCTTCTCGAAATTTGATTTTGAATGCGGTCAATCTCAAGTATAAAATTGAAACTTATTGGGATCAATTATGTGAAGCAACTAAATTTTGAGATTGATTTTATCAAAATTTATAAAATATGAAAATTAATTTTATCATTTTAATATTCTATAAATTTTAATTATAAAAATTTAGATATCAAATTATTAAAATATAATAATTAAATTTGTGTGTCAACTATAAAATATAGATACAATCATTTGAGTGGAGTTTAGTATTCAAAATAACTTCATTTAAAGTTTTGAAATATGAATATACTCATAATTTCTCGTTTGCCCAACTGATCATTAAAGTTTATAAATAATGATAATATTCGTTTAACATTAGTATTAAAATATTATTTAATATATATTTGAATATGCATACTGGGTCGGGTCTCTCACCTTTATGGGCCAAAACCGGGGTTAGGTCGACGTCTGGGCCGCGTAGACCCAAAATTGGATTTGACAAATTAGTTCTGCGGGTTTAAGGAGTTTTGCCGGCGGCAGAATAAGTTCATTTTATTTTCTTTCACGGCAGTATAAGTTCTGTTTCTAGAATCAAGCGGTGTTACGACAACGCTACTATTCGAAAAGGTTTCACCGGTTAAGGTAATTAAGGGTTTGAGGTTTCATTTTTCCCTAATCCGCTTCTTTGAGTTAGCCGCAAACTTTAAGACGTATTGCTCGGATTGCACTATCAAACTCGACCTGCGACGTAAACCTCTAGAATTTTGGCATGTTTTTTTTCATTTATAAAATAGATTTTTGCTCGTTTTGTGGTTTCTCTACTTTGTTTTTGCACCATCTCTGACTTATGCTACTTGTTCAAGCTTTGTCTGACCCATCTGAGTTGAAATTGAAATTTTGCTTTCTTTTCTGAACTTGAAGCGACTGGCGATAATAGTTTTAGGCTCATTTGCAGTGTGTTTGTTTTAATGGCTGTCTATTGTCATTTTATCCCCTTTTGGGTTCATTTCTTCATCTTATGCCCGTTTTTTACTTTTGTTTATTCGAATTGTTATCTTTGTGGCTTTCGTTGTTCATGTGGAATTCACGCGTTACTTATGGCTATAGATTCATATGGTGTTTCCAGTTTTATCCTTCTAGTTGTTGATTGCATGGTAGTTATTCAGACAGATATACTGGTCATAACGGGTCTTCCTGCCGGTATGAGTTATTGTAAACCCGCCCCAAAGTGTTTTTAAATCCCATCAGTAGCCTACCGGATCTTACTGGTGTTGACCAGTATGGTATCTATAATACGGGTCACTATAGATCTTATCCAAGATAACTAGAAATTTCTAAAGAAGTTAATCTCTTCTAGTTTAATATTTATTTTTTTTCTTTTGGATCCACTTGCTAGCATTTTTTGTGATTGGCCTTAAGCAAACTTCATGTGTTTATTGTAGAGATTTTCGAGCTCTAGAGCAAGTATGCATGCGTGCGGTGGATCTGCGATGATGAACTATATTCAACATCCATTCAATGTTAGAGCAACAGCGTTTCCATCGAAATCTATTGTTGTTTTTCGGCAAGAAAAGTATGCTGGATTAGGATCAGTGAAGCCTTGTAGGTCATCTGAGCTTGATGGAAGCATTATCACTGCCAGCATGCCTTCTTCTGTGTCCATACCTGTACGTAAGAATGGAGGTGGGATGTTATAAAATCTACGCATTTTCCTTATTTCACTGTTATACATGATTATACTTAAGCAAATAATATGTTCTTTGGAGTGAACATATTATCTGCAGCAACACTTATTGCTTATTCTAATGATATCTCTAGGTGCTGAAATCAGCTTTGAAGACTTTGGTCTGAGTGAAGTTGATCCGGAGGTTCGTTCCATTATAGACAAAGAAAAGAACCGTCAGTTCCGTAGCTTAGAACTTATTGCTTCAGAGAATTTCACATCTCGGGCCGTGATGGAAGCTGTTGGTTCTTGCCTAACAAATAAATATTCCGAAGGATTGCCCGGAAAAAGGTATTTTTAAGTGGTTAATGATTTGATTTATTATTTATCTCCATCATCTTTAATCTTAGAGCTTCATTTTAATCAGATATTATGGTGGCAATGAATACATTGATGAACTTGAGATTCTCTGTCAAGAAAGAGCTCTTGCTGCGTTTAATTTGGATAAGACAAAATGGGGCGTGAATGTTCAACCGTTATCCGGTTCTCCTGCTAATTTTGAAGTGTACACAGCAATTCTCAAGCCACATGACCGTATAATGGTACATCAACGTTTTTCACGCCATTTTAATTCTCGAAACTGTCGTAACTTAGATTTAGTATTGTACTACAGGGATTGGATTTACCCCATGGTGGTCATTTATCACATGGTTTCATGACTCCAAAGAGAAGAGTCTCGGGAACATCGATATATTTCGAATCTATGCCTTATCGGCTCGATGAATCTACAGGTCTTGTTGATTACGACATGCTTGAGAAAACAGCCAATATTTTTCGTCCAAAACTCATTATAGCTGGTGCTAGTGCTTATCCTCGTGATTTCGATTATCCTCGCATGAGAAAGGTTTGTTTAAGTTTACAATTTATTATCGAGCATTATTTATCCACGTGAATTCGAATCTTATAATATCTTAAACATCGAAGATTGCAGATTCTGTTGGTGCTTTTCTTATGATGGATATGGCTCATATTAGTGGACTTGTCTCTGCTTCTGTCGCTGCTAATCCGTTCGAGTACTGTGACATAGTCACCACTACAACACACAAGGTTTATTTTCTTTTTTCTCGTGTATCTAGAATCTTCCGCTAATCGTAAACTCTTCTCCAGTCTCTCAGAGGTCCAAGAGGCGGAATGATCTTTTTTAAAAAGGATCCCGTTTTGACTGTCGACTTGGAATCTGCTATAAACAACGCCGTTTTCCCCGGAATGCAGGTCCGTACGTAATGTCTTCCTTATATATTCTTCATTCGAGATTAACAATTATTTCTACTTTGCCTAAACAGGGAGGTCCCCATAATCACACAATCGGAGGGCTAGCCGTTTGTCTGAAGCATGCTCAATCTCCCGAGTTCAAGTCTTATCAGAAAAAGGTCTTTTTTATGTTCTCATCATTTGTTGTTAAATTTTTAGAATCAGGTCATTTTACATATAAGGGGAAGAGACCACAAAGATTTGAACAAGTCATTTACTATGGTCCATAATCTCTTTTATAAACCAATCCAAACAACTTTTCGATGTTGGAGAATTTTCATTATTTCTACAGTTTTTCCCTATCCGACACTTATTTTCCGATCTTTTAGGTGGTTTGTAATTGTAAAGCGCTTGCTACTCGACTAATCGAATTGGGATACAAACTTGTCTCCGGTGGAAGCGATAATCATTTAGTTCTCGTCGATTTGCGGCCTTTGGTCAGCAAAATCTCTAGTTTTTACTTCTTATCATCAAATGAAACAAATCATTGAGCTTATGTTATCATATCAGGGAATTGATGGTGCTAGAGTCGAAAAGATTCTCGATATGGCTTCCATAACCCTGAACAAAAACTCCGTCCCCGGTAAGTAACCATTCTATTGATATACGGACAATTATCTCACATTAAATGTGAAGTTTTCTGGATTTGGATTGGTTTATAAGAGGTATTGTGGACCATAGTAAATGATTTGTTCAAGTCTTTTATTTTGTGGTCCTCTCCCCTTATACGGCATATCCATGCACACTCCGGTCATCATTTCGGTCAGAATCTATAATTCCATCATATTCTTTCTTTACGATGCACGAAACTATATGTTCATACATCGTAATGTAGGTGACAAAAGCGCACTTGTTCCCGGAGGGATTCGTATAGGAACACCCGCAATGACAACAAGAGGTTTCGGTGAAGAGGAATTCGTAAAAGTTGCGGAGTTCATTAGCGAAGGAGTTGAAATAACTCTAGAAGCAAAGAAGTGTGTTTCTGGCTCTAAACTTCAAGATTTTATGACCTCTGTGAGTTCTTCGAGTTTTTCTTTGATTGATCGCGTTGAGGATCTTCGAAGAAGGGTACAGTCTCTTACAACCAAGTTTCCTATACCTGGTCTGTGAGAGACTCGTTTATGTTTGTTGTTACTTTTAGGACAAGAAGAGTATTTTTATGATAAGATGTAATAACGTGTATGATGTCGTACTGTTGTCCGAACAATCACCATTTTTAGTTTAAAGTATGTTTTTATACCTATCCGTAATTTTATTTTGATTTTGATTTTGATTTTGATATGATTGTAATGGTTATTTTGGAACCATGGTGAGATAATCATTGGAGTCACATTATATTTTTTTGAGAAAATGACGTTTTTGATACTCGTAGTTTGATTATTTTGTTAAATTTAATCATCCAAGTTTATTTTGATATTTTCAGTATTCGAATTTTGGATATTTGGCAAAATCGATCCTCAAATTTTATATTTAGTTCTTCAAATGAAATCGAACAAAACCAATCCATGTAGTTTGATCGTAGTGGCAAAATTAGTCTCCGTATTATATAAAATGAAAAATTACAAATTACAAACTTTGGAGACCAAATTTGTCATAAACATAAAACTTGGAGGACCTAATTTACCAAATGTTGCAAAGTAGGAGGACTAATTTTGCCACAAATAAAGTTAAGGGACTTAATATGCCACAATTATCAAAATATGAGAACCAGAATTACCAAAATAAAAAACTACGAGAACCAAATTTGCGCGTCGTCCTATTTTTTTGAATAATCAAATATCAATACAAATTGTGTTTTCTATACACAAAAAACAATGATTTTTTAATCATATATATTTTCCCCAGAAAAACGCATGTATTGTCATTATCATCAATATTGATATCATCAATAATAAATTTAGGATTGTTATCCATGAATTTGTTAAAAAATACAGTAATTATCAAATTATATTTTACCCCTTATTTGATATTCAAAAAATCACAAAAATATGAATATCAAAATATATATAATAATTTAAAAATTTATTTTTCGAGTTCATTATAAATTAATAATAAAACATAATTTAAAAATAATGGCACAAAATTATTTCATGGAATCACGTCCACTCTATCCTTTGCTTCAAAAACATTTTTTTAAAATCACAATAACTTATATGACTATCATCTTACAGTACATTAAATTGATCTCACCTTATCATTATTTCTTCAACATGTTCAAAACATACCTAATACTTGATGATATAGTAGTCTTACCAAATTTGAAATTTTTATATCAAGAAATTTTTTTTAAAAAATTAATTAATTTTAGGGTCGGATCACAAAAATTTGGAATCTCATCCTATTTGATAATGGGTGATATCTAAAAAATATTGATACTAGTCAGTGCATGGGTGGTAATTGAAATGGTTTCAAGAATGCACGCACGTGCTATTTCATCAACATTATATCAATAAAAAAGGAGAAAATTATGTACTTAATGTTTAAAATAATATGTTGTGCTAAAAAAATCAGGGGTATCAACAATCGTCCGGTTCGTAATAAAATGAACTCGATTTTGATTTGTTTAGGATGGGGAGACGATTGTAAAATAAATGGAAGTAAATAACACAGCGAATTTAGAGTGGAGAACCTCTAGAAAAAGGGAAAAAATCACCTGATTAAGAGCTGGAAACGCTCTTAGCCGATATATTGATTGAATAGTTCATATTACAAACAGCGGAGGCTAAATGAAAATGACTCAGGTAAGAAGAAAGCGCGAGAAGAGAAATCGGCAGGGTAATAACCTATTTCGTGCATCCAAAATGCCCTAATGAGCTTGTCATTTAGCCCTATATTTATAGAGGGGAAGACGCGTGTGAATTATGCTATGTAACCGCCTCTGACAATGTCGTTTTCCCATGCTGGAAAACGTGATTGTGCCCGAAGTGCGGACAACGTGAATAGACTCGAAGCGTGAAACGCATGCATGTGTCCGGAGCGCAAAGCACGTGAGCTGTAACCGTTTGGACCGATTCAATGGATCGGTCCCCGGGTGTCTTAATCTTAGTTACGCCTAGCTCCATCTTCGATCCTGCAACATAAATGGACCTTCGAGCCGGTTATTTCAAATTAGTCAAATTAAAGATCTTAGGCAGTGTAGGTTTGTTTCTTGTCATTTAGGTTGACCCAATATGACTGGATCTCATCCAATACGGGATACTCGATCCCGGAACCCTCATCATAGTGTGAAATCAATACCCAAAATTTATAAATTGCATACAAAAATAATTGAAATGGGAGAAAGTTAGTTTCTAACCAACCTACCAACCTCTTTAGTTGTGTTTTAACTACTGAATTTAATATATTTTTAATGCACCGCATTTTATGCATTAAAGAGAAAAAACATTAAAACATAAAAAATAAAATAAAGAGAGTAGGAAAATTATAAAACAATATCGGCTATGTTCTGCATGTGTTTTGAAAATTAGAATGCAGTTTGAGAATGTGTTTTCAGAATATGATTATATATCAAGAATGCATTGAGTGTTTTGTAATTGATAAATTAAATGGCAGAACAATAATAATGTTCTGTATAAAATTGGATTTATACAAATTAGAATCATCGTCGCTACTATCTAAATGACGAAAGAAATTATGTATGGTTATAATTGCACGTTAAAGATACATGAGAATTGACATATTACAAATATGTACAATTACATTGTAAACGTGAGATTGTTGAAGGTAAAAGAAAATATGATTTTTTAGAGGATATATTTATAATTTAAATAATGAGAATACATTCTAATTTCCAGATCCAATCTCCTATCACATTCTGTATTCAAATAACAATTTCAAAATGCATTCTGTTTATAATCAGAATGTAAATATTGTAGTGTTTTGTAA
Source organism: Utricularia reniformis (assembly GCA_009725065.1). Taxonomy (NCBI): domain Eukaryota; kingdom Viridiplantae; phylum Streptophyta; class Magnoliopsida; order Lamiales; family Lentibulariaceae; genus Utricularia; species Utricularia reniformis. The sequence goes on along the minus strand of RWGZ01001181.1, from coordinate 566,544 downwards.
AAACTGCAATAATATATTATAATATCAAAATACAATTTTAGAATGTATGCAGAATATAGTATAAATATATATTCATATAACAAACACAAAGAAATCAAGAATACTATGAGTCAATGACGGCTATTTTGGTTAAATAATGCGTTTCGAAAAATCTAATATTGTTTTAGGGCGAATAGCGGACGCCGTCCGCGGAAAGCTGACGTGGCTAGCTATAGCGGACGTCGTCCGCGGAACACGTNCTTTTTATTTCACATGTTTTTTCTCGCTCGGTACTGCAAGCTTCTCGAAGAAAACTGCTTTCGTGGGAGGACAGCCGATTTCTTCTATATGTTGCTGTTTGGAGCAAGTGTTTTAACTGGAATTGTTCTTCTTGGAGGGATGATTCCATACGTCTCAGCATCATTTGCAAAGATTATATTTCTTAGCAACTCACTCACATTTATGATGGTTCGTTCCCCAGTTTTCGATCCCGCGGTTATTTCCATTCTCCTTAAGTCTTGTTTTATTCTCTTAATAGGTATATGTATGGAGCAAACAGAACCCTTTTATCCACATGAGCTTTTTGGGACTTTTTACCTTCACAGCTGCATATTTGCCATGGGTAAGTGATGCTTTTAAACCGATGATGAGACGAGATTATACGAATATACGATCTTGTTTACATGATTATATTGTGCAGGTTCTTCTCGGGTTTTCGGTACTTGTAGGTGCAAGTGCTTGGGTAGATCTTTTGGTATGTCGTTATTATGTGTATAGTTTGGTATTTTGGTTAGTAATTCGGAGTTGTGTATTAGGGAATGATTGCGGGGCATGCTTATTACTTTCTCGAAGATGTGTATCCACGAATGACAGGACGACGACCTTTAAAAACTCCGAGTTTGATAAGATCCTTGTTTGCGGATGAACCGGTAGTCGCAGCTCGGCCTGCGAATGTTCAATTTGTTGCTCCACCAGTGGAACCAAACTAACTCTTGTTGCTAAAAAAGAGTTTTTTGTTGCTTGTTTATTACCACTAACAATGCAATGCTGCTACTATGAATACTACTTTAGATGGGCAACGATGCCCCTACAAAAATCATATGTTGTATTCAATGTTTTCATACTGTCCGGAATTACATACCGGTATGAGTGGTACGATCGGTACCAAATTTTATTTTATTTTATATTTAAAAAAAATAATATTTAATTAGTTTTTTAGAATCAGACTCAAAAAAACCTGAAAATCGATCATAATATCCGGTACAGGACGGTACGAAAAAAAATACCGGTACCCAACGAAATTTGACGTACCGGATGGTATACCGGTGATATACTGTTCGGTATGAAAACACTGGTTGTATTTTAGCCTATTTATTTTAAGGGTTTTTTTCTTAATATAGAATTCATGATCCTAAAATGGTTATGAAATTTTAAAATTTGTTTAATCTTTTCTAAGTAAAATAATATAAATTGAAAATAAATTAAATAATTATATATTTTTTTTGTTGATAATTTATTTTATTAGTGTTGTGGTTCAAAAACCGAGGGTATCAACAGTCGTCCGGTTCGTTGCAAGACGAATTCGGTTGTAATTTATTTAATGTGTGGATGACGATTATAAATCAAGTATAAAAGAGATAAGGCAGTTTTAGAGTGGAAAACCTCAAAGTTGAGGAAAAAACCACTTGACTAAGAGCTGAAGATGCCCTTAGTCGATTTAATAAACAAGGTGCTAATCACAAATACCATGATTGTTCTTTAGACAACAAAGGGGAAGAAAGCTTATAGAAAATAAATCGATAGATGGCTAAGTAAGAAAACTCGAAAGGAGAATCGGAAGATGATCCTTTTCTTCGCATCCCAAGTGTCATTTTTATACACCTACTGTGCTGCGTGAATAGTAGGATGTCGTTTTGTGCTTGTCCTCTGCGGTTAGGTCGGCTCGTGTCAGGCAGGACAGCCGCCAGACATGACTTCATAGGGCTGCACGGCGCTAGGCCTTTCGGCGCTACTAGCCGGCTATCTCCAGACTAAGGGAGGCTCATATGACTCCGCCGGACCATGCCTCTGACAGAATTGTCGGAGGTTGTTGTCGCACGTTGAAGAATGTGGATGGCTCGAAGCATGGCCTGTGAGATGTGGACCGATCGGTCCTGGTGAGGGGAAGAAAGCTGGGCCCTATCGATCGGGACCGATCAATATGAACGGGCGGTCGGGCCCGACTGGCCTGGCTAGGCCGTCCATTCACGTGAGCTGGATTTGGGCCTTCAAGTTTGACTTATGTTACTTGGGCTGGTCCGATTAAGCTTGGCCCTGATCAAGTTCGGGGTACCGGGTTCCGGGGATCTCATCACTAGCCCCTCGGACTCTATCGCCACCATGGTGGTGATGTGAGTTTGATTATCAGATTGAGAGTGTTTGAGGCAGGAGTGCTCGATCGCAACAACGGAAAACTGTATCCGAACTGGTCGTAATGGCGTCCTTGGGGACCGATCTTGCACTTAGAAATTTCAGAGTGAGAAATTTCAAATTTGAAATTCGTAACTGTTAAGGATAAAAGCGCAATTCTGGGCTCTATAATAGCCAGCGTCTTTCCGTATTCCAAATGAGAGACAGACTGTCAGACTACAGTCGCCTGCAGTAATGACGTATCGCCCTGTGATTGGGTAATGCGCTGCTATAAAAGTCGGGATTTCTGCCCTGTGTAACCATCGTTGTAACTTTGCGAAAAACTCTCCGAGCCCTAGAATTCTCTGGCGATTTCGCTCGACAATCTTCCAACTCCAGGTATCTCCCAAAACTTAAGGTAACCACCATGACACCTCGTAGGGCTAAATATCCAGTTGTTTCTAAAATGGACCTTGAAGTATTTCGGGCCAAATATTCAATCACTGCCCATTATCCTATCTGGAGGGGGAATGAAGACGTTCTCTGCTTCCTTCTCACCGAGATGAATGTTCCGGCTAACGCCATACCCGTTAGCTATGCCTCCCTAAGGTCTGGCCTGCGTTTTCCCCTTCATCATTTTGTCGCAGCCGTACTCCGGGAGATCCATTGCCCAACCTTTGCTCTTCTCCGAGACAGTTATGTCTATATAATCGCATTCATTTTCTACTGCTATAAGCAGGGGGTAGAACAACCCTTAAACATTTTTTCAACCTGTTCCTGGTGAGATCCCGCATGGGAAGGAGGTTGTTAGGGAGTCGCAGGTTGTATTATCTAGCGACCCGAACGAAGGATTGTATTATCGTTGATAAGGAAGATTCCCTTCATGAATGAGAATCTTGATATGTCTGGATAGACATCCCGAGGGAGGACCTGTTGAATGTTACCTTCTTAACCTCCCATCCCGACATCGGGAAGTTGGACCGAAACCAGTTCAATCCATCCCGCCAGGATATTGCCAACACATTGGCAATGCTTCCTCCTCCCGAAAGGCGTCTGAAACAAATGGATATACTTCAAGAGAAGAAGCTGCTAGAGATCGGGGTAGCAAGTAGAACTGGCGTCCTTGCCCCGAAGAGCATCGTCTCTAGCTCCGACTCGTTGGGGTCAAAAGAATCGGGTACGACTTTGGTTTTCATTAGTTCATATCTCCTAATCCTTATTATTTTTCTTTTGCAGTTTCCACCAATACAATGTCTGGAAACCGACTTGCCGCGCTGGCCGCTGCTGCAAATGCCAAAAAGGACGCCCAGCTGCAAGCGTCCAAGCCAAAGTCCAACCCCGCTGCTGGGTCTTCACGATCCGCGGGGAGCTCCAGCAGCCAGAGGCCTGAGCCCCGATCGATGGATGAGGTGAACGAGGTGATTTCTAAAAGAATTCGCTCGTTAGGCCTTCCCGCTATGTACAGAATCGAGAATAACTCCCCTCTGGATCTTAACGTCGTGCGGTTGTTGCTGCAGGGGTCAATTTGGGTGGAGGATGTCCGCCCATCCTCCAGCTTAGGGGACAGAGTGTCAAAGCCTAATGTTCCTGCATCGATGAGCAAGCGGGGCCCCGAAGAGGAAGCCTCGAAGCAATATAAGAGCTTGCGGTCAGCCGTGAGTAGACCTGCAGCCTCGATCCCAGTGAAAGGGATCACCATCGGGGAGAAATCGGCCCCCTCTTCGTCGAACCCCGAGTTCATTCGGGAGGCTATCCAGGAGATGGTAGCCTCCGTTTCTAAAGCCCAGTGACCGAAAAGGGTCCCCCACCCCATGGAAGGACGCTGCTCTTGAAGAATACTGGCTTTTGGGGAGAAAAAACCCACCCTGTATTGACGGCGCACTTCCCGGCCTGGTGCTATCCTATCTGGAGTCTCAGGCTGTAGTAAGCTATCTTCAACTCTCGCCGCCCCGATCGGATCCTTGTTTTCATATCAAAGTTGTTTCTTGCAGGCACATAGAAGGGCTCTGGACCTTGTCTCTGCCGTCCAGCTAAGCAGAAGCATCTCTTCGGCTTCTGAAGATCTGGAAAGCCGACTTGCTTTAGCTCAACGCAAGTCGAGATCAAGCAACAAGAGCTGGAATCGGTCCGGGCCTATCATGATCGCTTGAATGGAGAGCTGTTTGGAACCAGCACTGAGCTTTCGATAGCTGCCTCTAAGGCGGGAGAGGCCCAAGCAGCCTATGCTGCATCGACTCGTCCGACCGACTCGGTGCGACTCGACTCGACACAACTCGGCAAGAGTACAAGAGTCAGATTTTCGACTCGGCTCGGATTATTAAATATAATAAAATTAAATAAAAGCAAAAATAAAAAAAGTAATTGTTAGAATTTGTAAAAAATTGCATAAAATCAAGTTTAAAACTACAAATATTTATCAATTCATTATATAAGAAGATTTAACTTATAAAAAACGAATATCGTTCGTCGATTCTACCATCTCCCCAAAAACAACCACTTTTTGATCTATCATCACTTGTACAAAGAATTCACAAGTATATCGACAACATTAAAAAGTCGTTAAAACACATAAGATATGTTTCCGATGAATAAAAAAATCAAATTAAGGAAGAAATCAAAACGACGTCATTTTGTATCAAGTGTCAAGAGTCGGAGCGAGTCGAAGAGTCCGACTCGACTCGACACGGGAAAATGTGAAAAATTGAAGAGTCGGTGCCGCATAGCAAGCAGTTGCGAACTCCACAACGGCCCGTGTTTTGGAACTGGAGCGTCAGATTCAGGAGTTATCTGACGAGAGCAACAGACTTCTCCTTCGGTCCCAGGAAGAAAAAGATGCCTTAAGGGAGGAAAAAGAAGCATTGAAAGAAGATTTGGTTAGGGTTCAAGGTGCAACTGAGGGGGCGGTCCGGGAAGCCCTTCTGGGTTTTGCCCGATCGCCCCTGATGTTTGCCTTAGCGGCAAACGTTTATGGACCGAGTGTCTCCCAATATATGGATAACATGAAAGACCAAATGATCATCAAATTTGGTATGGATCCCGAAGATGAACGTTGGGAGACGATCGATCCTCTAACCAAAGATGGAATTTTTCGTGAGATCCCATAGATGGAAGATCCCCCGCTGGAGAACGATCCCAACTATCTACTCTTTGACCTAATGGAGAGATCGGTCAATGAAATAGTTGAAGAAAGGGGCAAAGAGGTAGAGGATCTCAAGACATGGATCACGGAGAAGTCTGGAGAAGCAGACAAGGAAGAAGGACAGATAGACTAGGCCTTTAATTTTCAGGTCCCTTCCTTTCTGTATTTGCTTTGTAAACTCCAATTCTTCAATAGAATGTTTTTGCTAAGTGTAAGATCGGTCCTCTTAACTTAACTTTGAGTCTTGTTGGGTTTAATAAGTTAGGGGATTTCAACTGCGCCAACAGATCACACTTGAATCAGTCCCTGTAAAATATTATGAAGTTGGCGGCGTTGCCTTGGTTCTTTATAAGTCTCATGACAAGCTTAGCCGAAGCCCCGGTTCTGAGGACAGTCCCATGGCGAGCTTTGGCTTGTGCTTTGACTGGCTAACTCTGTCCTTGTTATCTCGTTCATGGCTAAGCACAAGAAAGCAAGGGCCGTTTCTAGGTGGTGGGTGTCATCGAAGGGGAAATTATGTTCGTAGTGAGTTTTGGGAGTTTTGCGATCCATCTAAGTACTCAGCAAGTGTGGAAGCAACTGACTCGTAAGAGCGGTCACACTACTTGGGAGCCTTATGGATGGGCCGCCACAGTCACCAGTCTAAACTCGTCCAGAAAATCCAACTTCAAGATCGGTCACTCACCTAGCTAGAAATAGTTTGTATTGCACCCATTGTAACTTATTCATGTGTGAGAAACATTTTATAGTTCAGAATTGCCAAACAGCGTCAAATGCTTTATATAAAATATCGCCTCAAGTTCATAACATTCCAGGTTCGGAGGATCTCACTTCCATCCAAAATTTCTAACTTATAAGCCCCAGCCCCTATGTTCTTCAGGACTCGATAGGGCCATTCTCAGTTCCTGTCAAGCTTCCCAACGTTTCTCTCAACTCTCACGTTTCTGAGAACGAGGTCACATTCTGAAAATTCTCTGGGCAGAGAATTTTCAACCCGTTTGTTATGAGCCCGCTTCATTGTTCGTTGATAGGCACACATGCGCGCATAGATGACGTTCCTTTTCTATTCAATCATTTTCAAATCTAAGGATCTTCGCTCATCATTCAAATGCTCGTCATATTGGTTATTAAAGGTGATCATATGACCACCTCCACTGGACTGACCGCCTCGGATCCGTATACCAAAGAAAATGGAGATTCTTGGGTCGTTAAACGGGGAGTAGTCCGGTAAGCTCATAGAACCTCGTATATGTGATCAGGCCACTTTCCAGCAAAATCTTCCAACTTAGTCTTTAATCCATTTAGGATAACTTTGTTGGATACCTCCGTCAATCCGTTAGTCTAGGGATGAGCCACCGATGAGAAATGCTGAGCAATACCCAATTTGACGCAAAGATCCCGAACGGCTTTACCGCGAAATTGAAGTCCATTATCTGATACAAAAGCTCGAAGTACTCCAAAGCAGCTTATGATGTTCCTCCATAGGAAGTGCTTCACAACCTTTTCGGAAATAATAGCCACCGCTTTAGCTTCGATCCACTTTGTATAATATTCAACTGCGACAATGCAGAACTTTCGCTGCTGGACCGATCGAGGAAACGGTCCCAAGATATCAATCCCTTATCTGTCAAATAGACAAGGAAATGGAGTCATTGACAAGGATGCTCCTGGCAGTTGGGGGACCGGAGAATGGTGTTGGCAAGTAGCGCAACGTCTTGTGTACTTTTTAGCATCCTCGAGGAGCGTTGACCAAAAATACCCGGCCCTAATAAAGCGATCGGACCCCAAAATATATACCGCATATCCCTTCATGAACATAAATCATGACGGCCTCAGCCTCGATAGGGGATAGGTATCGCAAGAGCGATCCTTCAAAACTTTTCTTGAATAAGTGCCCGTCATTTACCACATATCGCGTCGCCCGGGACTCAATCTTTCTGGCATCTGATGCATTTTCAGGTAGATGGCTATCGGTCATATACTTGACAAAAGGGGTCATCCACGTGGTCTCTACTGGTGAGTCAATGGTGTTTATCTTCAAGTTATGGAGTTCATGGCATAAATCCCCAACTTCCTCGAACGACTGTTCAGTCACAGAGATTTCGACCGAAGGTCGGTCCTGAATATAGACCGATAATGTGTCTGGTCCAATGTCCGGTAAGCCTGCAGCCAGTCTGGCTAACGCCTCGACCACCTTATTTTGTTCTCTAGGCACATGGTCAAGTGAGAATTCACAGAACTTTTTTGACATCTCCAGGACCTTTGCATGGTATAGCTTCATGGTTGACTCATGTGTTTCGAATCGTCATGCGAATTGCTCCACCACCAACTTGGAGTATGAGAACATTCGCACCTTAGCAACTCCCATCTTTTGGGCTAAGGTCATCCCCAACAGCACGGCCTCGTATTCCACCACGTTGTTTGTTCCAGAAAACAACAACTTGATCGCGGAGTGGATAACGTCGCCTTGAAGTGTAGTAAGGGTGATGCCCGCTCCTTTTAACCCGAAGGTTGATTCGTCAACATAAATGACCCATCGATCGTCCTTTTGGTTCAGAAATATGACTGCTCGGGTCATCTCGACCACGAAATCCACGAGGACTTGAGCTTTGATCGTCCTTCGGGGAACGAATTCCAAAGGTTCGGCACGAGCTCATGTAGCACTGTCTTGCTACTTTCTGGTTCATCTTGACAGAAATCACTCCATGAGTGGAGGAGAACTTGAGCATCATGTGGTACATAGAAGGGACCGCCTCAAACTTACTGAGGCCGGCCCGTCCAATAATGGCGTTGTAAGCCAGATCAACTTCAACGACTATAAACTCCAGGGTTTCCGATCGGTCCCTACCTGGCTCCCCCAAAGTGACCGGGAAAGTATTTCCCCGCACGGGATGACACTCTTCTGGTTGAATGCCCAAAGGGTTATGTTGGCGATAAGGAGATCATGAGCCGCGGCTCCCAGCATCTCACCCACTTCACGTTTCATCAGATTGCATGAAGCCCCGGTGTCCACCAAAATCCTATGGACCCGTCGGTCGGCGATGATTCCAGTGATGATGAGGGGATCATCACATGGATCGGTAACCTCTTCTAGATCGGCTGCGGTGAAGGTGATATCGCCCTCGAAGGTAGAGGACCGCTCAGCCGATTCACATTTGACCAACGCTACAGATTCAGAGCTTTCGGGAAACTCTTCACGCGCTGCTCTTTTTCGGTCCCTGACCGACTCATTGATCCTTATTCCGCCGGAGATAACATAAATATCTCCGACAACATCTCTTTCTCTAGGCACCTCCTCATTCGGGGGAGGTTGGGTGCCCACTTCAGCAGGTGGGGGAGCTGGCTGCTCTCGCCTTTCACCTTCATTTCGTGGGGCTCTGCCGCCACGGCCCTGCCATCTCTTCATTCGGCCCTGGCCACGATTTTCTTGACCGTGCTGGCCTCTATCCTGTTCGGGTTGGGGGGACCTTTGGTCTCCTGCCCGATCGTTGTAGTGTCGGGGCTGGCCCCGAATCTCTCCCCCTCGGCCTGTGACGATCGTCACCTTGATGGCTCGTTCGGGGAGACTCCGCTCGCTTGCCCCTGTGATCATTATGATCGGACTTTTCATTATTCATTGCCGCTACCGTCTCTCGCAGTAGCGGGCATTTCAGCGTCGGGTGATCGCGGTTGTGATGCAACTCGCAATAAACTCGATTGTCCTCCTTCTTCGGGGGGACACTCTTCTCAGCCATAGCCGCAACTTCCCGTGGCTGGCTCTTAGGATAAGACACCATATGATCGCCTACGGGATCATAATTCCCGCTAGGCTTTCGATATCCCGCTACCAACGCTTCATCCACCTTGATATACTTATTGATTTTCTGAAGGAGCTTTCCCAAGGTGGACGGTGGGCTCTTCACAAGGCTGGCCGAAAGGCCGCACGGTCCCAAAACCTGTTGCAAGATATCAATTTTATCTCGGAGCTCCAACTTGATACCCCGAGCATTTTTGTTGAACTTCTCCATAAAAGAGCGGGGACTCATCTTTGACGGGATATACTTCAAGTCATATAATTGCTGCCTACTTCGAGGCGGTCCTACATTTGGAGCAAACTGCTCCGATAAAGCTAGGATGAACTCGCCATACGACTGTATGGATCGGGCCGGTAAGTTTTTGAACCAGGTTCGGGCATCACCCTGCAACCTTGCCGCGAAGATGCGGCACTTCAGTGAGTCAGAGGCCCGAACGGTCCCCATCCTCAGCTCAAAATCCGCGACGTGATCGATCGAATCACCGTCGCCTTGGAATACTGGCAACCCTTCGGGGTTGCGATAGTATCGATCGGTGACTACCGCTCAGATCTCTTCGGAGAAAGGGAGACACCTCCAGATTGCTGGGATGATGTATGGGCTGCATGTAGATTATGCCACCAGTCATCATCCTTACTCCGCCTGATCGAGGCATCCATGGCCCGATCAAATAGTCCAAGATTGCGCCCCAGATTAGGCCCGCAATCCCTCTGCGTTCGCAGGGTCTCCAACTCCCTGGTAAGTTTGTCGATGCGTTTCTGCATCTATTCCTGGTCCGTCCCAGGAACGAGAGTTGGAGTTCTAATTGGAGGAGGTGGAGTAGATTGGTATCTCGGCCTCCTCATTGGTACTCCGCGCCTGATAATCTCCTCTTCATTGGAGATCTGCGCGTCTGGGTCGCTTTCGTACCCTCTGCTTGCTGGAATAGGGCTTGTGATAGCCGGTGGTTCTGTTCCACTCCTCTCCGACGTAACTTCCATTATAACTTTCCTGACAACAGCTTCTAGGTCCTGCAAAGAGAACGTTGACGCTGGAAGGCTGCTGGGAAGCGTATCACTATCGTTCGTCGAAGTTCCAGTTGCCATGCCTTTGATTATCCTATCTCGGGTAAAGACCTCGAATGGGGATTAGAAAATCATCCTCACGGAAGGCACCAAACTGTTGTGGTTCAAAGACCGGGGGTGTCAACAATCATCCGGTTCGTTGCAAGACGAACTCGGTTGTAATTTATTTAATGTGTGGAGGATAATTATAAATCAAATATAAAAGAGACAATGCAGTTTTAGAGTGGAAAACCTCAAAGCTGTAGAAAATACCACTTGACTAAGAGCTGGAGATGCCCTTAGTCGATTCAATAAACAAGATGTTAATCACAAATATCATGCTTGTTCTTTAGACAACAAAGGGGAAGAAAACTTATCGAAAGTAAATCGATATATGGCTAAGTAAGAAAACTCGCAAGGAGAATCGGAAGAGGATCATTTTCTTCGCATTCCAAGTGTCCTTTTTATACGCCTACTGTGCTGCGTGAACAGTAAGGTGTCGTTTTGTGCTTGTCCTCTGCGGCTAGGTTGGCTCGTGTCAGGCGGGACAGCCGCCGGACATGACTTCATAGGGCTGCACGACGCTATGCCTTTCGGCGCTACTAGTCGGCTATCTCCAGACTAAGGGAGACTCATATGACTCCGCCAGACCATGCCTCTGACAGCATTGTCGGAGGTTGTCGTCGCACGTTGAAGAATGTGGATGGCCCGAAGGATGTCCTGTGAGATGTGGACCGATCGGTCCTGGTTAGGGGAGGAAAGCTGGACCCTATCAATCGGGACCGATCGATATGAACGGGCGGTCGGGCCCGACTGGCCTGGCTGGGCCGTCCATTCACGTGAACTGAATCTGGGTTTCCAAGTTTGGCTTATGTTACTTGGGCTGGTCTGACTAAGCTTGGCCCTGATCAAGTTCGGGGTACCGGGTTCCGGGGATCTCTTCAATTAGTGTAAACGAATCGAATCTATTTAAATTTTAGTTTTTTTAAGGTTTGGATTCGGTTAGAAAATATACAAGATTCCGTTTGAGTTTCGGTTTTGAGTTCGAAACAAAAGAAATCTATGATTTGGTGTTCGATTTGATTAATATTCATGTTCGGTTTGAGTTTGAATTATTTAAAAAATATATATTTAAATATATAAAATATAAATATATTAAATTTTCAATATAAATAAAAATAATTATATTATTAGTTCGCTAANAAATTACAAAAACTAAATTGTACCAAAATTTAGAATATTTTTTTCGGCCTCCAAAACACGAGACGAATTTTTTTCGGGATGATTTCACAAGTGAAATCACCCTATATTTATACACATGCGAAGAGCGGACGCCGTTCGCGGATAGCTGACGTGGCCAGCTATAGCGGACGTCGTCCGCGGAAAGCTGACATGGCCAGCTATAGTTTACGTCGTCCGCGGAACACGTTGACAGCTGACGTGTTCCGCGGACGACGTCCGCTATAGCTGGCCACGTCAGCTTTCCGCGGACGACGTCCGCTATTCGTCCTAAAACAATATTTGATTTTTTTAATCGCATTATTTAACCGAATTAACCAGTGAATTACATGTAACTGACGACTGTACAAAACATTGGGCCGGCCCACGTTAGCATTACCTTCAAACGTGAGACGTGCAATTCCCTAAACTTCAGAGAATTGGGTTGTTCTTATCGATACAGCAATTACGAATTACAATTGGGGAATTCGGATATTACTCTGTTATCGATCTCGTTTTTGTTTTTTAATAAGATTTTGGTGGTTTTGATTCGTTTTTTTTGCCTGGGTAGGGTTTTTTGTTGTTTTTGGGGAGATTGTATTTTAGGCTTTTAAGATGGCACAAGCGATAGAAGATTGGTATAAGCAGATGCCGATCATTACGCGTTCATACCTTACTGCAGCCATTGTTACCACCATCGGTTGCTCTCTCGAGGTTTTTTTATGTTTTATATTTCTCAGTTTAAGATGTATAAGTTTATGATTTATTGGTGGTACATAGTTTAATTACATCAATAGTGAGTAGTTTCTTCTAGAAAAAAGCGTCTGTGTCTTATTGAAATTCTATGGGAATCTTTATTGTGAGAAGATGAATTTGAGTATTTGGCTGTGTAATTGTGTTTTATTTCTTTGCTGACATGCAGATTATATCTCCGTATGATCTATACTTAAATCCGAAGCTTGTGGTGAAGCATTACCAATTATGGCGTGTTATCACCAATTTTCTTTATTTCCGCAAGATGGGTAACTATTTATCTTCAAATTTTGTTTTTCTCTTGGTGTTTAACTTTTTTTATTTCTAGTTTAGCAGATACGATAAAGTGCTCCATGCTTTCCTTAGCCGACTAACCTAGTAGACATGGAATAAGATATTTTTATTTGATGTTGTTCGAATGGATATTTAGCTTAATTGTGTATGATTAGCTTGTCATATATCAGAAAAGATATTTTTATTTGATGTTGTTCGAATGGATATTTAGCTTAATTGTGTATGATTAGCTTGTCATATATCAGAAAAGATATTTTTATTGGTTAAAGAGGTATTTATCTTAATTGTGTATGATCTTCTTGTTCATATATTAGGGGCGAGGCACAAATTTGGTCCCCATAGTGTCATGGCTTTAGCAATTTTGGTGTGATTGTAACCAAAATCAAATTTCGGGGATCGATTTCTCTACTTTTGGGATTTGATTTGCCAAATATTATAAACTTAGACACCAAATTTGTCAAAACGGGACTAAATATGCCATTCAAAATTTTGGAGATTAAATTTTGGGGACTAAAACCGCCATTTTCTCATCAGAAAAAATAGTGTTTTTTTTGCTAAGGAAGAGTAAATTTTTGTTCTGTACATGAGGCAGTATATTTGCCAAGGATTCATCCTGCATTTACATTTGTTTTTAGTAATCCTGTAATTGTATAAAAAACATGAATGATTCGGTTTTCTTATAATTTACAGATTTGGACTTTTTATTTCACATGTTTTTTCTCGCTCGGTACTGCAAGCTTCTCGAAGAAAACTGCTTTCGTGGGAGGACAGCCGATTTCTTCTATATGTTGCTGTTTGGAGCAAGTGTTTTAACTGGAATTGTTCTTCTTGGAGGGATGATTCCATACGTCTCAGCATCATTTGCAAAGATTATATTTCTTAGCAACTCACTCACATTTATGATGGTTCGTTCCCCAGTTTTCGATCCCGCGGTTATTTCCATTCTCCTTAAGTCTTGTTTTATTCTCTTAATAGGTATATGTATGGAGCAAACAGAACCCTTTTATCCACATGAGCTTTTTGGGACTTTTTACCTTCACAGCTGCATATTTGCCATGGGTAAGTGATGCTTTTAAACCGATGATGAGACGAGATTATACGAATATACGATCTTGTTTACATGATTATATTGTGCAGGTTCTTCTCGGGTTTTCGGTACTTGTAGGTGCAAGTGCTTGGGTAGATCTTTTGGTATGTCGTTATTATGTGTATAGTTTGGTATTTTGGTTAGTAATTCGGAGTTGTGTATTAGGGAATGATTGCGGGGCATGCTTATTACTTTCTCGAAGATGTGTATCCACGAATGACAGGACGACGACCTTTAAAAACTCCGAGTTTGATAAGATCCTTGTTTGCGGATGAACCGGTAGTCGCAGCTCGGCCTGCGAATGTTCAATTTGTTGCTCCACCAGTGGAACCAAACTAACTCTTGTTGCTAAAAAAGAGTTTTTTGTTGCTTGTTTATTACCACTAACAATGCAATGCTGCTACTATGAATACTACTTTGGATGGACAACGATGCCCCTACAAAAATCATATGTTGTATTCAATGTTTTCATACCGGTCCGGAATTACATACCGGTATGAGTGTTACGATCGGTACCAAATTTTATTTTATTTTATATTTAAAAAAATTAATATTTAATTAGTTTTTTAGAATCAGACTCGAAAAAACCTGAAAATTGATCTTAATATCCGGTATCGGACGGTACGAAAAAAAATACCGATACCGAGCGAAATTTGACGTACCGGGTGGTATACCGGTGGTATACCGTCCGATATGATAACACTGGTTGTATTTTAGCCTATTTATTTTAAGGGTTTTTTTCGTAATATAGAATTCATGATCCTAAAATGGTTATGAAATTTTAAAATTTGTTTAATCTTTTCTAAGTAAAATAATATAAATTGAAAATAAATTAAATAATTATATATATTTTTTGTTGATAATTTATTTTATTAGTGTTGTGGTTCAAAAACCGAGGATATCAACAGTCGTCCGATTCGTTACAAGACGAATTCGATTGTAATTTATTTAATGTGTGTAAGACGATTATAAATCAAGTATAAAAGAGACAAGACAGTTTTAGAGTGGAAAATCTCAAAACTGAGGAAAAAATCACTTGACTAAGAGTTGGAGATGCTCTTAGTCGATTTAATAAACAAGGTGATAATCACAAATACCATGATTGTTCTTTAGACAACAAAGGGGAAGAAAGCTTATCGAAAATAAATCGATAGATGGCTAAGTAAGAAAACTCGCAAGGAGAATCGGAAGATGATCCTTTTCTTCACATCCCAAGTGTCCTTTTTATACGCCTATTGTGCTGCGTGAACAGTAAGGTGTCGTTTTGTACTTATCCTCTATGGCTAGGTCGGCTCGTGTCAGGCGGGATAGCCGCCGGGCATGACTTCATAGGGCTGCCCGGCGCTAGGCCTTTCGGCGCTACTAGCCGGCTATCTCCATACTAAGGGAGACTCATATGACTCCGCCGGACCATGTCTCTGATAGAATTGTCAGAGGTTGTCGTCGCAAGTTGAAGAATGTGGATGACCCGAAGTATGGCCTGTGAGATGTGGACCGATCGGTCCTGGTGAGAGGAAGAAAGTTGGGCCCTATCGATCGGGACCGATCAATATGAACGGGCGGTCGGGCCCGACTGGTCTGGTTGGGCCTTCCATTCACGTGAGCTGGATCTGGGCCTCCAAGTTCGGCTTATATTACTTGGGCTGGTCTGACTAAACTTGGCCCTGATCAAGTTCGGGGTACCGGGTTACGGGGATCTCTTCAATTAGTGTAAACGAATCGAATCTATTTGAATTTTAGTTTTTTTAAGGTTCGGATTCGGTTAGAAAATATACAAGATTCCGTTTGAGTTTCGGTTTTGAGTTCGAAACAAAAGAAATCTATGATTTGGTGTTCGATTTGATTAATATTCAAGTTCGGTTTGAGTTTGAATTATTTAAAAAATATATATTTAAATATATAAAATATAAATATATTAAATTTTCAATATAAATAAAAATAATTATATTATTAGTTCGCTAATCGATTCACTGGGAATTTGAACTTGAATCGATCTCGATTCGGTTTGAAAAATAGAAATAGAATCTTGATTAACTTGACTCTAGAGGTTTGAAAACCGATTCGGTTCATTTACACCCCTAGATCCGATATACCGAATACTTGAAATCCCCGTATACCAATTGGTATGAACTTTTAAAACATTCTTTAAATATTAAAAAATATCTGTATTCAATTTATAATATATAAATAAAATAATAAAAAACTAACCCGATTACAAATTTAATAGTTTCTATCTAAATGAATTTTATTTCAATGACAACCAAAATTTCAACAAAATTTAAAACATATAATCTCATGTGTGGTTTATCATTAACATCAATTACAGTTTCTCTATAAAACACTTGTAATAAAAAAACACTTTCTACAAGAACTGAGATCCTTGAAGATAGCAACTGTATTTAAGCCTCCGATTAGAAGAAGCAATACCTTTCTTCAAAGCAGCATCAACTGTAATTGTACCTTGATATAAATATTCATAAAACCTTGTCAAAAACTGCGATACTTCTTTCTCATCATCATCGTATAGAAAAGAAAGTGTCGTTTTTTCGGGATCACTGTCTTCCCAATCACTCATTGGACTATTGCTATTGCCTTCGTCTTCTTCGTCTTCATGCTCGTCATCTCCGATTTCAAACATTCCATTCTCGGAGGTTCGTACATCACTAGCACCGTAAATAGATGTTTCGATTGTCTCAGATGAAGGACATATCACGGCTTTAGCGCCTGAATCGAGAAATGCTTTTTTTAGTGCTCGTGTTGGTCCATGTGTTCCGGTGAACACGATTATACGTTCCCTCCATGCACCTACCTATACAAATATAGCGTATAAGGGAAGAAGATCAAATCGTAAAATCCTTGAACAAGTCAATTAATCTAAATTCCGACGTGGGACAATTATTTCATATTTTAAAACACCTCACAAGTTCAACCGGTAGATTACTAACCGATCAATTTCATCAAGTGAGACTAACCCCACGGTAAGGTCACTCGGGATTTCCCGAATCCACTCCGATACCATATAACGTATAAGAGTAAAAAACCACACCGTACAAAACTTGAACAATCATGTGAGAATTCGCTCATATATAACGTAGAAGAGGGAGGAGAAGACCACACCGAAAAAAACGAAAAAACGTGAGTAGTCATTTACCAAGATGCACATTCCCTATTATAAACCAATCGAAATTTCATATCAAATCCAACGTGTGACAATTATATTTTTAATGCGCTCCCTCAATTCTAAACACATGACAAATTTGGAATTGACAATTCAATTCGGAACCAAAAAGGAAAGCGTGCAAGGGCGTACCATAGACCGGACATCTTCGGGAGTTAAATGCAAAGACGGAACCGTTCTTCGGAACATATAAGCACATATTTCCTGATCATCTTCCAAAACCTGCAGATTATAAAGAATCAAAATTGTACTGAAAAACTTATCAAATAACCAGTAGAATATTACTTGTGTTTGTCGTCCTATGTATCTGTGTACGACTCCACCGATTTGAAAGTATGGTCGATGAGAAATGAGATCCGAAACCTTCGACATTTTGTTGATGACTGAAGCATGCCTCCTTCTGTCCTTGATCATTGATAACAGGCTATATTTAACATTTTCTACAAACTTTTGTGCTAATTCTCCAGGCTCCGCCACAACAAATACATCATTTTGCCAACTATAAAAACAAACAAAACGAGAGAGCTCAAAGTAGCTTAAAAAACTACAATTTTCGAATAGTTACGAAGCTAAAGTCGAATAAATATACCTCATGATGGATCCCTCTGCGTCATTTTGCACGGCTAGATGAACTACCCCGACTTGAGGAGAATTCAGAAGATTCTCATACAATATAATGATATGAGGAGCAAGATTTCTATGTTTAGGAGAATCTGGAGGTGAAGCTACTGATCTCAAAGAATGAAGTCCATCTAAATCTAAAGGTGGGATAGATTCGATTCGACCAGCCGGTTGTGGCCCAAAGTTCGGGCTAGATGTTAAGGAAGATGATGGGAAGCCACCTGTAAATAAAGGTGAAGAATGTGAAGCCGGGAATTGTCGTCTAGTACCTTTGATCGTCGATTCTCCTCCATAAGCAAGTGATAATCTTATACCACTATTAGCACAAAAGCTCTTAAGGGTACGTGCATGGTAAAAAGGCCTTCCAGAATCAGGGCTATTGGAAGATTCGACTAGGAGAAGACCTCGTCGACGGCCCAAAACGGGACTATTTTCATTTGAAACTGTCAGAACGAACAAGTGACGAGAAGTTAAGGAAAGCTGCATTTTAAAAAATGTAGTTTTGAAAAGAAATGATACCGTTTTCTCGAATCTGCTGAGGTTTCTCATCATGTGTACTGTCAAGTAGCCTTGCGGCAAGTTTATTGAAGTCGGAAGAATTGTCGTGGATGAACTCATCTGTAGCATTCTCTAACTTAGCCCAAATAGCAGGATCTGTTTCATCTAATTCCATATCACAACGTTCATCGACTGCGGAAAAAAATTCACAATCTTGTGATCTCTTTTTTTCCGAAAAATTATGATAATAATTAAGCTGCGTTGATGCATTTCACAACAAGTAGAAATAATATGAAATTCAAATAAACCTGGATTGAATCGAAAATAATGTATGTCTGGAAGCATTGGAAGCAATGTGGATAAACTTTCATCAACACGATCAACAGAGCAAGCACTTTCGATTAACACCTGTCCAGTATCCAAGTAACGCCATCCCCCCTTTCGAATCTGAAAATAGAAGCCAAATGAAGTTTCAGAAATACTAATAAAAAGGAAGAATTTGCACTTAAGCAATAAATATGAAACAAAAGCAAACCACACCAAGCAAAGTTACAATGCACATTAACTAGGCTGTACTAACTCATAATTTCTATCTCATATGAACTTTATTATCTCCAAGGAAATGCTAGAAGATAAAAATCCGAAAAAACTCCTCGGGAAATTTAAATATCAATGCATGTAGAAGTAAGATCTAAAAAGAAAACTTGCAAGAACAAGAACAGAATAATAAATAACAAAATTGAAAAAAACTATGACACACCTTCATTGGAACAGAACCGCAACCAACTGAAACTAAACAATCAATCTTATAATCTGGCCAGAGCAGCTGCGCTTCTCTTATTGCAAATATTGTAGGATTATTTGCTACAATAGCGCCATCTTGCCAACGAAGTGCACCTGCACATGAGTTATTCCAGCATCAAAAGTGAGGGAAATATTTGCAGAAGGCCAACAAATGTTGATGAAGGATATAAAAGAGAAAACTGTACCATCTGAGAAATCATCTAAATAATAAGGAGCGGCAGAAGAAGCTCTTATAGCTTGCCAAATTTGATGCTTGCAACTTCCAAGAAAAGCACTGTGCTTAAAGCTGGCCTGAGGTCCAATAGTAGCAGCACTTAGCCCACTACCAGTATTTTCAGAAATAGGAGAAGAAAGCTCTGGTGTCCCAGGAGGGTACTGCAAATATATTGATTATTAGGTCAAATAAAGCGAGTGATAACATTCCCAAATGACAAAATGAACTGAAACCTGGTAGTTTCGAAATATGAATGGTTGTGCAGGAACAGCACTGATTAGAGTAGATACAACAAAAACTTTAGGGACTCTTCTAATTGCTGATTCTATCAGGAGATCTCCTTCATCATCAGAACACATCTCCTTCAGTAGCCTCTCAAACTGATCCGCACTGTGCTGAAAAAGGAAGATACAATTTAATTTTCAATGCTAGTGTACAAATGTAATAAAAGAAAGTTTCAGTTGTCATTAAGTATTAATTCAATTGCTAAAGACTAAATGTTGTAAAAAAAGCATGAAAAAAATGAATCAGCCAATTTTTGTAGAGCTGAACAACAAAAATTCCGAGATGAATAAGCATAAATTTTTTGTAGGATCTAAATGAATAAGCATACTTTAGATCCATGAACAACAACTCTAAAATTCCGAGATGAATTCTTGTAGAGCTGATCCAATTTTTCTCGCCAGCTTGCAGCCTCATTTTCCTTAGGGGCAGGTTCAGAAAACACGAGTTTTCCTACCATATGGACGAACAAAGTTAGTAAACCTCAAGGAGAATACTATATCCACAAGTACCGGCCGAGGACCAGGAAAGAGCCCGCCCCTGTACAAATAATCATTAAAGCATAAAATTTTACCAAGTTCCTTGTATACATCTTCACATTTGTCCAAGGACATCAACTTCATCCCTAGAGCCACAGCCAGCATACCACCAGTCGATGTTCCACATATAAGATCAAAGAGTTCGTGGATCTGCTTTCCAGTGCCTTTCTCGATCTCCCTTAGAATCTTCACAGTTGCTAAGCCTTTCATGCCACCACCATCCATTGAAAGTATCCGCAAACCTTGCTTAGGAACATGTATTCCTCTAATAGCACGCCGCAGAATCTCATTTTCTCCTAAAAACATCATGAGATAAATTGATGGAAACGTCAGTATTTTTTAGATGATAATGCATGCAAAAGACTGCTGAGAATCAGACCTAATATTGCCAAGGCACGGGCAGCTGCTTTGCACACACTTGAATCAGCAGTAGATGTCAACCGCAGAAGAAGCTCCCGTAGGCTTTCCGAAGAAAGAAGAGCACAGCGATTTTCAAAAGAGAATGCGAAATTTCCAACAGCAAATAGTGCTAATCTTTGTACCTGAAGGAGATACACTTAAACTGTTAATACTAACGCATTCAGGTAGCACCATATATAAAATATGGATGTGGGGTTTGCCTCTGGATTTTTATGAGCACATAAAGTTTTCAAAGACTTTAATATGTCCTTCGTCATCAGTTTTTGAGCAACTGAGTCAGATGCAAAAGCTAACTTCACAACAACTTGCAAGATAGAGGTTACTTTCGATCCTGTGGTTTTCAGGACTCTTTCAATAGGTTGCGTGATGTCACACTTTATTAGTTGCATTGCTCCTAAAACATCTGATGCAAGGGCTGAAAATGCAGAGCATGCTTGCTCAACCTAAAAACAGAAAAAATAAAAGTACGCATAAGTGAAGAAACAAGTCTATAAACGTGCAAAATAATTAGACTTGCGAAACATACCACATGCTGGTCTTCATTAGTCATCATACTTATGAGTTGTCGCATCACATTTATATCCTTTCCAACTACGACACGATTTTCCTCATCCTCCATTATCTTAGCAAGACCAGATGCTAGCAAAGGGTGTTGGCAAGAAGAAAATCGGAATACAAGAGAAAAGAAAGCACTTAATTTATGGCGGGAACCACCAAAGTAGGAATTGTTTTCCGTCTATAAGAAAATTTGATTTCACACAGGTTAATAGTTCATACTTCATAAGTAGCAACCATCGCATAACGTTTCATACCTCAATATCTACGTCAGCTGAAATTAGATTGTCATCAGCTACAATCCGAATATTTGCAAGAGACAAATGGCGAAGTTTATGCAATGGCAAAATATCTGGAAAAAATTCAAGGGGATTTCCAAATAGCCTCAACACACGTATCTCCGTCATGACCCTGTCGATGAGCTGAAGACAAGTATTACAGCTTTGGAAAAAAATTGGGAAACAAAAAGAGATATGGTATTGTTTATGTAAATGTAATATTGGAAAGAAGTGTGTGAATCTCGATGACCTGAAATCAAGAATAGGTCGGACTAGCTTGTTGTGTTCAAGGGACAATTCAACCAGACCAGCACATTGTCTTAATTCAACTGCATGATCCACAAAAAAATACGGAAAAATGAGTTAGAAAAGTATTGTTGCTTCACCAGTCATTGTTCGCATGTCTCACAAATGCTTATAAAAAATGCTGAGTAATAATAATCAATAAAAAGCAAAGGATGGATAGGGGTGTAGATACCCTATGACATACCAGGTACAGAAACAAGCATGTTATAGTCCACAGCCAAAACTTTCAACTTTTTCAACTCGCCGAGCTCCGGTGGCAGTACAGATAGCTTGTTATTATCAAGGTATAGTTTCTCTAGAAGGGGAAACTGAGTTATCTCAACTGGCAATGCCTGTATCATAATCGTAAACAAATGAGCTCCGGTGGCAGTACAGATAGCTTGTTATTATCAAACGAAACAATTAAACAATACAAATGAGAAATCATCCATATCTTGTGTTGAACGAAACTCTAAATACTTGTATCATAAATCCCTAGTAAGAACTTGTAAAAATTATCAAAAGGGCTCACAGTTAAACCAAGGCCATAGAGGCTGAGAACAACAACATTCCTCCAATGATCCTCAAAGCCCAATCCTTGAGCAACTCCATCTTCAGCTCCATGGAAAAGATTCAATCTCATAAGCCTCAAAAAAACCCCCAAACCCGCATCATTTTGTTGCATCGAACCACCCGTTCTCGACATCACAACTCCCATCAATGGCTCCCTCTTCTTCACGACCCTCATCTCTAAACTCACGTCGCTTTCCTCATCACTAGCCTCCAAATTACAACCCTCTCCATTATCCAAATATCTAGAATCATCCAGTCTGTTTTGTTTCTCTCCCATCAAACGAATCTCCACAGTCTCTTTCGGTGAGGGCAAAGACATCATTACCTGAGACTGCAATTTTAATGTGACTTGATCATCGTCATCCCCTCCGTTCCATTCAAGTTCAACCCTAGAACCAAAATTGTCATTTGTAGACACCTCCTGAAACGTCGGGGATGTCCGAGGAGACGGAGTGGCTGCCCCAGACGTTCGAGATGAAGACGGCGAGGCATCAACAAGGGTATCAACATCGGCGCCATAACTCAATGTCAGATGGAAGACTTCCGAGGGGCGCTTCCATCCCAAACCCCACGACGCCATCGATCCCCAAACCCAAACTCACCGATTTCCCTAAACAACTCAAAAAGTCAACGTCTGTAATATCAATGAACCCAGATCGCATCCAAAAATGTCACCGGAGTTTCCAAAATGGAGATGCACAACGAAACGCAAGCAATATCGAAGCATGGTTCTTCCCCTTTGAATTTTCTTATGCTACTCCCTATTAGATAGGCGGTCGCCGTTGGGCAACACATTTTTCTCAAATTCATCAGTCTACTAAGCCATTTTCGATTACCGCAAAGCGTTTTCCGACCGGAACGGAACTCCCGTAAGACGGTCCGAATGTCACCGCCGTTCCGGGTCCCAGTCACCTTAAGAAAATCGCAATTTCTTTTCTTACTTTGCACGCACTTCGGTTTCTAGCGGATTCCGTACCTCAATTGGGGGCCCATATTTAAATAATCAACGGATATTTTCATAATCTTCAAATTCATATAATATTATATTAATTAATAGGATTTTAAAAACAATAAAATTACCCATAAATTGTAAAGGAATTGCAACAAGTTAATACTTATCAATTTATTAATTATTTTTAAAATTTAATAAAATTATACCAATATTATATTATAATTTTCATTTAAAATCTTAAATATTATTCAACTGAAATAAATACTGTTAGATTCATCCCAATTCGTTTGGATGAGATTAATGTTTTAACTAACAACTATTTCTAGCTCAATTACATATAATATTAAAATATCAATATTTTATCTTATCTAAATCTATTTACTATACTACGAGGTTTAAAAAAATTAAGTTATTTATTTTTATTATCAACCTAGAAAAAATAAGTATTTTTTGTGTATTCTCAATTTATATTGTTTTGTTTCGAAAAAAAAGAATTAAAAAATTCTATAAGCTTAATATTTTCAAATCAAACAAGTTATATTCATCTAGATCTGCTAAAAATCTATATCAATCAAAATCAATATGCTCGATGTACCGGAACAGTATACATGAAATTTAGAATAATGCAATTGTCTTCAAGTTTAGGCAATGTGTTTAATACCATTCTGATCTGGATCAGTATTATTAGTATGATCAATATATCGATTGATACTAAAATTTATTTTTATGGATATGATCCAAAAAACCCGAATTCTAACCTGAAAACCGATCAAAATATTGGTATCGTCCCATTTTTTAAGTACAATCAAAATAAATTTTAACATTACTATGAAAACATTGGTTTTAAGGAAAGGGGAAATTTGACATTGAAAAACAAGATTGTCTATTTAGCAACTAAATTAGTCCAAATACTAGAGAAAAAAAAACAAACATTTGCAGATGACTTAGTCAATACCCGAACCTGTTACCAGACCTCAAACAAAACCGAACCAGAAGTAGGTTCGTTCTTGACTTCACCTGCTTCAACATCATCAACNAAGACTTCCGAGGGGCGCTTCCATCCCAAACCCCACGACGCCATCGATCCCCAAACCCAAACTCACCGATTTCCCTAAACAACTCAAAAAGTCAACGTCTGTAATATCAGTGAACCCAGATCGCATCCAAAAATGTCACCGGAGTTTCCAAAATGGAGATGCACAACGAAACGCAAGCAATATCGAAGCATGGTTCTTCCCCTTTGAATTTTCTTATGCTACTCTCTATTAGATAGGCGGTCGCCGTTGGGCAACACATTTTTCTCAAATTCATCAGTCTAGTAAGCCATTTTCGATTACCGCAAAGCGTTTTCCGACCGGAACGGAACTCCCGTAAGACGGTCCGAATGTCACCGCCGTTCCGGGTCCCAGTTACCTTAAGAAAATCGCAGTTCTTTTCTTACTTTGCACGCACTTCGGTTTCTAGCGGATTCCGTACCTCAATTGGGGGCCCATATTTAAATAATCAACGGAATGATATTTTCATAATCTTCAAATTCATATAATATTATATTAATTAATAGGATTTTTAAAACAAAAAAATTACCCATAAATTGTAAAGGAATTGCAACAAGTTAATACTTATCAATTTATTAATTATTTTTAAAATTTAATAAAATTATACCAATATTATATTATAATTTTAATTTAAATCTTAAATATTATTCAACTGATATAAATCGGAAAATGACGGCTTTGATCCTCAAATTTTGTTGATTTTGACAAATTTGATCCACAAATTATTTTTTGGCGTATAGAGTCCCCAAACTTCAATTAATTGGCAATATTCATCCTCATAGTTTGTAAAATTTGGCAAATTCAATCCCCAAAGTTCATAATTAGTCCCCAAAGTTTAAAAAATGCAAAACAAATCCTCATTATTTACGTTTGGTGGCAAAACTAGTCCCCAAATTTGGGGAATTTGGCGAAATTGGTTCCTAAATTATTTAACTGCCGTTAGGATTTACGTTTTTCAAAACGTTGAGGAACACCGTTGCAAAATTATTTAACGACAGTAATTGTCATATTTCAAAACGTTGAGAATCTCTAACACCGTTAGGGACATTTTTTGCCAAAACTCTGGAATTATGAAGATCAAATACGCCATTGTTTTTGTTTGGGGACTAACATTGCCGAAATTGAAGAGTTTGTGGACTAATATTGCTAATTTTGATAAACAATGGGGACTAATTTTGTCAAACCATACAAAAGTCGGGGACCTGTTTTGTCATTCTAAAACTTTAAGGTTCAAAATTGCCAAAATTTTAAAATGATAGTGACTCAATTTGCCATTATCCCTAAACAATGGGAACTATATTTACGCATCGCCCGATATAAATACTTTTAGATTCATCCCAATTCGTTTGGATGAGATTAATCTTTTAACTAACAACTATTTCTAGCTCAATTACATATAATATTAAAATATCAATATTTATCTTATCTAAATCTATTTACTATACTACGAGGTTTAAAAAAATTAAGTTATTTATTTTTATTATCAACCTAGAAAAAATAAGTATTTTTTGTGTATTCTCAATTTATATTGTTTTGTTTCGAAAAAAAAGAATAAAAAAATTCTATAAGCTTAATATTTTCAAATCAAACAAGTTATATTCATCTAGATCTGCTAAAAATCTATATCGACCAAAATCAATATGCTCGATGTACCGGAACAGTATACATGAAATTTAGAATAATGCAATTGTCTTCAAGTTTAGGCAATGTGTTTAATACCATTCTGATCTGGATCAGTATTATTTGTATGACCAATAAATCGATTGGTACTAAAATTTATTTTTATGGGTATGATCCAAAAAACCCGAATTCTAACCTGAAAACCGATCAAAATATCGGTATCGTCCCATTTTTTAAGTACAATCAAAATAAATTATAACATTACTATGAAAACATTGGTTTTAAGGAAAGGGGAAATTTGACATTGAAAAACAAGATTGTCTATTTAGCAACTAAATTAGTCCAAATACTAGAGAAAAAAAAAACATTTGCAGATGATTTAGTCAATACCCGAACCTGTTACCAGACCTCAAACAAAACCGAACCAGAAGTAGGTTCGTTCTTGACTTCACCTGCTTCAACATCATCAACTTCCATCACATAGAACTGCACCTTTAATCCTCTCTACAGTACACTTTATAAGATTGTTAACAGTTGCTATTGATCCCAATGAAAGTTTCGCCGTAGGGACAGAATCAACGAGTATTTGGAAAGCCACCGTGAGTAACGAGCTACCCGAGCCGACTTCCGGGTTACCAATAGCTTGTCCATTTGGCCCGTCGGGTAGTATTGCGAAACCGGATGGTAATAGAGCAACGTAATCGGGATTTCCTCCACTTAAAACAATGTTCATTGCATCGATATCGACCGGAGCGTAAATTACGTAAGAACCCGTTGGATCACTACTGCTTTCTTGAAGTATCAACATGTTTGTTTGGCTTGAGTTTGTGCTCTGCATTATAGAAATTCAGAATTCAATAAACCGTTCATAAGAGAAGTTAATAATATTGGAAAGATTATACTCAACTAATTAATCATGATATCACATTCATAATGTATCATTTTCATTGTATAGGATAAAGAGAAGAGATTCTTACATTGACACGGAGCAATGAGACTGCGTTTCTAGGATCATGATCGTTCGAGATGTGCGATATTTCTTGAACTAAGCCACCATTTGATAGAATGTCCCACTTCAAGAGAAGATTAAGAATCAATATGAATTCAATTAAACAAGGATGAGATTCGATGGAAATCGAATACCTCGCTTCTCGAATTCTCATCTCTAAGGAAATCGAACACTCTATTAGGTGTAATAGGTAGCCAAAATGAAGTTGCAGCGCTTAGAACTATCCCCGGTGGCCTACCGGGATCGTCGATACTCTTACGAGTCATGACACGAACATCGTCTGAGCCACTACCGGAGAGTGTAGTCCAAGTGTGGGATGTCGATAAACCGACACCGTTGCAGAAGCTCATCACCATTCTTTCAGCTAATTTCAGCATGCTCTTTCGTCCCTCCGACGAAGTTATCACTGTAAGCAATCATTCATTCATAATATGTTGAAGTTGAATATGAAGGAATTGTCTCACAATTTAAATGAGTATTGAATTGGTTTATAAGAGGGGATGTGGATATACTAACTGACACGTTCAAGTCTTTTACGATGTGGTTCCCTCCCTCTTATACGTTATATCCGAGCACACTTCTCACATGAAACTGTCCCGACTCTGAAATATAACATGGTATCTGAACGGATTCGAAAAATCCCGAATGACCTTGCCCAGGTTAGTTCGATTTGAATTGTCAAGTCCAACTTATCAGGTGGTTGGACTTAAGAGGATATGTTGAATATAAATGAATTCTCTCACATCGGAATTTAGCAATGTTTTAAAAACCGATACCGACAGGTATACCGGATAAACTTATTGAATCGGTATACCAAATATGTTTCTGATATACCGGATATGTATCGGATCCGTACCGGAATATTAAAATAAATTAAAATTATAAAATATTTATATTATATTTTTTTTAATATAAAACCCTACCCAACCCGCAAAAACACGACCCGACCCGTATCAGCCAGGAAATTTCAGGTATATCGAAAATTTAAAACATTGGAATTCAAATATGTATTGGATTGGTTTATAAGAGAGAATATGAACCATATTAAATGATTTTTCAAGTCTTTTAAATGTTGGTATCTTCACTCTTATACGTTATATCCGAGCAAACTTCCCACAACCCGACTCCAGAAATTTAAGAATCATGTTATCATAATAACTTGAGAAGTTAAAAGCTTTGTATTCTATACCTCCAACTTCTCCTGCAGTTACATTGTTTGCGAGGAATCCGGTGAGGCGCGTGCACTGACGGTGGAGCGTAGCGAGCCACCTTTTCGCACCGAAGGCGAGGCCGGAGTTTACGAGTAGCTTATAGATACTATGAACACCTCTATCATCTACCTCAACGTGTTCCACCCAAGTAACCTGAAATCTTACAAAGTTTTAAGATAAATGTTCTTAAAATTTTGTAGCTAAAATTTTGAACCTTGGAGCATCCATTTGGTAGTTCTTGGATCAGGCAACCCGATGGCTTTCTCCGGTACCCGGTAACAGAAGTTGATCGGAGATTATCTAAAGAAACATCAACGACAGCCCAAGTTCCATCGGAGTGTTGCTTGCAGTATCTTACAAAGTAATTTTCTCTTGTCGGAACAAGCGGAGATGGCACCTGAAACTCCGCCGTCATCTGAAACACGATTTAAATGTTAGAGAATGTAAATAAAGAGAGAAGAATTGCCATTTTTACCACTTGGAGAGCTCCATTATAGTTGCCTGCAACTCCGGTAGATAAAACTTCTAAAGTCGAAGCTCTTGACACAATGCTTGAAAAAATACTACACCATTGATTCTGTAACGAAACACAACATTTTTACAGCATTGTAAGAATGAATAAGGGATTCAACGAAGATTCTTACCACGTCCATTAAGATCTCAACGAGGTTAATATGATTCACTATTACAACAGCTGATTCCCTTGATGCTTCACATTTCATTCCAAGAGGCTTAGTTATGATTCCACGAGAGAAATTTCTTGTATATTCATCATCATTCAACAGTTCAGACAAGCCATCTGGACCAGGTATCCAAAGAGGGTCACCACTTTGAGCCATTCTGATTAGTTCTTCCATTGCAGCAACAGCTAACTCGATCATCACCGGCTTATCGGCATCTGTTTGTCGTAGAAGATCATTAGCACTGTATATTTCACCAGTCAGTGATGTTTGTTGACCAAAACTGGCTACTCCAAGATCAAGTGAACGTGTTGCTCCTGCTGGAAGATTAGGATAAGGAAGCATTGTTTTTCCAACACATTTTGCAGCTATTCCTGATATCCTATCAATCTGAAAACCAATGATTTATGTTCAAGAGTCAGTTCCTTCAAATGGGAATATAGACACTATAAAGTTTTAGAGTGTGCTTCCTTCAAATGGGAAGTGTGCTCGAATGTAACGTATAAGAGGGAGAAAATCACATCGTAAAATACTTGAACAAATTATTTACTATGATTTACATTCCCTCTTATAAACTAATTCAATTCATATCTAAATTCCAATGTAGGACAGTTCCTTCATATTCAACAAACTCCCCAAATTTAACCACCTAATAAGTTGTACTTGACAATTCAAATAATTAAATTACCAACCGATCAATTTTATTAAGTCGTACTAACCCGGATAAGGTTACTCAAGATTAGTTTATAAGAGACATTGTGGACCTTAGTAAATGACTTGTTCAAGTCTAATAATTGTGGTCTCATTCTTTTATAGGTTATATCCGAACAATTTCAATAAGCGGAATTAACCCCCGGTAAGGTTATTCAGAATTAGTTTACAAGAGTCACTGTGGAACATAATAAATGATTTCTTCAAATCTTTTACGTTGTGGTCTTATTTTTTTATACGTTATATCTGAGCACACTCATACATGAAATTGACTCGATTTTATAAATTTAACAGATACCTCTTCTCTTAAACGTCCATTTTCGATCCTAAGATGCTGCTCGTCGAACGACATCTCACCAATGGTAGCCGGCCCTCCACAGTTAGGACAACTAGCGTTGGTTAGTGCATCTTTGTACCTCATATTCTCAGCTCTAAGTTTCTCATTTTCTGATCTAAGTTGAGAATTGTCATGTCGTTCATGCTGAGCCTGCACTTTCATTAAATGAGCTTTACTTCATGTTAAAACAAAACAAAACAAAAAATGTCACCTTCATTTGTGTACGTTTATTCTGAAACCAAAACTTAATTTGCAAAGGCTCCAATCCTAATCTTCGACCAAGATCCTTCCTTTGCTTGTCATCAGGATGAGGACACTCATTAAAAAACCTATAAAAACCAAGAACAAAAACACACAAATTTTTTCTTTACTTTATTTTCAAATTATCACCAAATTACACATCTTTTTATGAACAACTTACGCTTCCATTTCTTGGATCTGATGCTGAGTGTGACGATGATAACGTTTCTTCTTACTGGGCCTTTTATTTGGATCTTGATCTTCACCCTCCATTATATCAGTACCTGATTTGCTCTCATACTCATCTTCCCTAATCAAATCCAGATCGTTTTCTGGAGCTTTATGTAGCTGGTGATGACTAAGATTATCAAACATATTGGGCTGAAACATTTTTGCCTGTTACTCAATTCTTCACCTGTACAATAATCTACAAATTATTACACGAAAAGAAACGAATTTACTACAATAAAACCAAGAAAAATACCTGTAGCCTACTCCCCTACAGATTTCGTAAGTGAAGTAGTAGATTCTACAGAGAATTCCACACACCACACACAGTAAATGGTCTTATGAATCATTTAAGCTATTAAACCTGAAAAGTTTGTTCTTTTAAGGTGCAGATCTCATTTTTTGGGGGTAATTTATTTTCCCTTTTAACCCTAGAAGATGAAGTTTATGGGATATTTACCAGAGGCCGTGAAAGTGGAGAAAACGAAAGGGCTTACCTCAATCTTTATTCATGAAAGAAAGGGAAATTGTAACTGTACATCAGCAAAAAAAAACTCACCGTCGTAGGGATTAGTTATTCAGGACGGTCGGAGAATTCATTTCAACGGCGCCGTCAAGAAGATTTTATAAGAAAAAAGACTGGAAACCCTCGTTTTACTACAACTTTGAGAGCAAGCGAATGCGTTGAGTTTTGGAAGATTCTCTGCCTGTACTTTCTGAGTAAATCAGATGCGATTTTCTGCGAGTAACGGAAGAGAACCAGCCCTATAGACCTTTTTTTCTCACTATTTTTTCCTAGTTTTTTGTTGGTTAACAGGAGAAAAAGCTTCTTGTCTTTTTTTGTAATGAGAAATAAAAAACAAAACCTTGCTGTCCTAACGTGCCAATAGACGAAAAGAAGAAAAAAACAGACAAGAGATTTTGACAGGATTGCAAATTTCGAACACAATCACTAACGCTAAAAACATAAAAAGAGATTTCTGAACTCAAAATCTTCTCCTTCTTCACTGCCAGTACCAACAACGAATATATAAAGAAGAAGAAAACCCTAATCAGAAATAGGGTTTTTTTCTTTTTTACAGATCCAGAAAAAATTTAAAGGAAGGGGAATGACGGGTTTCTTGTGAGTAAGAATTAAAACAGAAATGCGAAGGATGCAGAGGAAGAAGGAAAAGATTTTGAACAGGAAAATAAATGAAGACTAAGGAGAGAAAGTTGTGAAGAAGATATTACATTACAGAGGTGGAGTTATTGCTGGGCTTGTGGAGAAGATGCAAATGCATTAATGGCGGGTGGGGGCAGTGCGTTTACTGTGTAAACTATCAAGAGAGAGAATACAGAGAAGGACAAGGCCATGGCCATGGCCTGAAGGGTTGGTGCCTCATTAAGAGTCTCCCTTCTTCACTTTCGCCATTTTTAAACCCTGGTTATTATTTTGTGAGAATGTTCTTACAGGATTAAAATAATATTAATGTAGGTAAATCAGAAGATACTTATAATCTGTCATTATCGTAATAATTAATGATCATGTATGCTGAAGGCTGAAGCTGAACCACAAAATGAAATGTTTTTTTGTATTTATCGGGTTTTAAATAAAATTCTATATAGTTTCATATAAAATCTTTGATGTTAGGATATGAGCGCATTGATTTGGGGATAAACCTATTCGGGTGCAAGGATTCATGATAATTAAGAGTATCTAAATTATTATATATAATAAAAATGAATTTAAAGTTCAATAAAATCATCTAAAATCTTAAGATTAACAAATAATATTTCATGTATTTAAAGAGATTCAATAATAAATTATCAATATTTAAAATATCTTCATTTTCAAGTTATATATCATATTTTGAACTCATATTTTTAGACATTGGCGAATATAGAAGAATTTAAAGATTTTAGATTTTGGGTATTAAAATAATTATAATATATGATACGCCATCAAGTATCCGAATAAGTATATATACAATTTGTGTAATTGAGCAATAATAAAGAATCCCCACATCATACTATAAAACACAATAAAATTTATGATCCTCATATTATTAATGAAGAATATTGTGTTTGAAATCTCTAGTGATATTGAGTTTCTTTGGTACCCCGATTAAAACATCTGTAAGGTGCGGTGAGATGTTGAAATCGTGATTTTTTTAATGCGCACAAAACATAAGGTTAATTGCGATGTGATAATTGTTAAAAAATCACGATATCATCACAGCTGTTAAAACCAGCTGTGACCTCATCGTGATTTTGGAAAAAACTCATTTACTCTTACTTCTATTAATTATAATATAATTATATTTATTATTTTATATATATAAGAGTATATTGTATTTTTACATAAATCACGATCATAATATCGCAATTTTACCAAACATACTTAAAAATTCACAATCATCATATCTCACCACACCTCACCACACCTTACCACATCTCACCACACCACAATTTTAAAAAGTTGAACCAAACAAACCCATTAACTTATTCTGTATATACAAATATTAAATTGTGAGAATTGTGTTGTGGGTATGAGATTTGTTAATTTTTCTGAATTCAATTGATATGCGTTAAAGATTTGTTGATTAAAGAAATTATAAATATATTATTTTTTATATTTATAAAGAATTGGGATATGGTTATAGCAAATATTATCTATTTAGGATGGCTATACAATTAGGATATAACATGATTTTTTATGGACTTCATGTAACATGTATTTTGTAACAAAATTATAACATGAATTTCATATTTATTAAACTATCATATAAATTTAGTATTGCAAACTTCGTACTTATATATCGCTAGAGTAAAAATTTACCGATATTTAACTTTCATATATAGTGAGAGTATTAAATTGAGTTTACATGATAGTTAATAAATAAAATATTATTGTTATTAATATATAGATAAAATTTTTATCGAAATAAAGAATTATATCCCATAAAATCTTGAAAATACAAAGAAAAACACAATATGCAAATTATTTATAATTTTTCATCTAATTAATATGAGTATAAAGATCAATATATCTATATTTTATTAAACATCATTATCTCTAAATTTGGTCTATAAATATGATTGATTTGTATATAAATATCATGGTTTTAAAAACCGGTCGAACCAGTAAATCGGAAATGTTTTCTATTGGTCGGATCGGAGGGTCAGATCGGCTTGAACAGATTTAATATAAAAATAAATAATAATGTTAATAAACAAGAGAAATATATTTAAAAATATATTTTTTTACAAAGAATTCTAAATAAATTCTTAAAAAATTTAATTAGATAATATAAAAAATTTTGATATATATTTTAAAAAAATTAAAAATGTTTTAAATCTAGGTCAACCGATTTAAAAAAATTAAAAATTAAAAAATTCTTAGGTCCCAAAACCGGTTTTTAAAATAATAGGTCAACCGATTTGAATCGGATCAAGATAATGAGCGATTTCTGGTCAAACCGGCCGGTCCGACCGGTTTTTTAAAACCATGATAAATATACATAGCAAATTTTTTAAAATTATTTCATTTGCAGTATTTGATTTTAAAGTATTTAAATAATTATATATATTTAATATCTATAATATTCTGATTATTGAATTTTATTATTTATAACAATTATACTTTTTTATCAAATATTTTTTTAACATTTATTTTGATAATTTAGATATTTTTCTGGCCACTGGTGGATTTTCTCCTGCTTGCACTGATTACATTACACTTTCGATCTCACTTCTCAGTTAATTGATTTGTAGTGTTTCGGATTTGTTGTGCTTCTGCCTTGGGGCGATTGCTCAAGAAGATGAGCAGTAATGTAAAAGGAGGTATATCTAGGGTTTCGAATCCGAGCGTGTAGGGAATTGTTCGGAGTAAATAGTTTGTTTGGCAGAAACAGAGCAGTTATTGGCTTCCACTTGTGTTGTTGAGTATTGAATATTATTGTGTGTATGGATTTTGAATATTAGGCTTGACTTGTGTTCTTGATTCAAGAAAAGAGCATAATAGAACATCAAACAGCAAATTCATTGATACTACAGAGTCTTGACTTAATACATCTAAACATGAACATAAATGGCAAAGTTGCAGAGCGAATACAAACACACATACCCATTAAACATAAAATCAGAGTAAGATAATAAGAAGAATGATTCAGTGTCTCAGGTCTGCTCCTTGGGACTCTGATAATCTCTTATCATGATTTTGATCATATTTCATCACTCCCCCGTAATGCAGAGACCATCACATACGCCAATTTTTGCGCGAAGATCTTCGAATTGTGGTCGATGCAGACTCCTAGTAAAAATATCAGCCAATTGATCCTTACTAGAGCAATGAACGAATTGAACACTTCCTTCCTTTTCAGCCTCTCTCACAGTATGAAATTTAACCTTGATGTGCTTTGATCTGCCATGGTATACTGGATTCTTTATCATTGCAACCGTAGATTTGTTATCACATAATATAGTGGTAGCTGAGAGCTGAGTAAGTCCTAAAGCAGATAGTAATTCTAGCAGCCATAATGCTTGATTCGAAGCTGCAGCAACCGCCATGTACTCCGCTTCAGTCGAGGATTGCGCCACACATTCTTGCTTCTTTGATTTCCAACATAACATACTTGATCCTAGCGAAAAACAATACCCTGACGTGCTCTTGCAATCATCTAAGTATCCGGCAAAGTCGGAATCTGTGAATCCCAGCAGTCTGATTTTTGTACCCTTTGTAAACATAAGTTCATAACACACAGTTGCTTTGATGCAGCTCAGTATCTTTTTGGCAGCCGTGAGTTGAATTTGAGTTGGTTCCTGCATATATCTTGATAAAACACTAACAGAGAAAGCAGTGTCAAGTCTAGTTGTAACTAAAAACATGAGAGATCCAATTATACTCCTATAAGGCTTGATATCAACATGGGAGCTTCCATCTTTAACTTCATGTTTCATTCCTCCCGTCATTGGAACTTGAGAAGAGTCGTGCACATTGAACTTAATTAACAGATCATATGTATATTTCTTTTGACTCATAAAAACTCCATGCAAATATTGACTTAATTCAAAGCCAATGAAATATGCGACCACCCCTAAATCATTCATCTCAAATCACGAACACATACATGTTTTGACAGCATCAATTTCATTAGAGTTGTTCCCCAAAATCAGCAGATCATCAACATAAACCGATATAATAGTGATGAATTCGTTTGAGAATTTAAAGTACAGAGTTGCTTCCACTTGGCTTTTTGAACAATTCAGCTACAGTATGTGGCTATCAAGCTTGGAGAACCAAGCTCTTGGTGCTTGCTTCAATCCATATATAGTCTTATTTAGTTTTAGAATTTGATGCTCATGTTCAGAGACCGAAAAACCTTCGAGCTGCTCTATATAAATAGTCTCCTTCAGGTCACCATTGAGGAAGATCGACTTTACGTCCATTTGGTATATTGTCCATCCTTTTTGTGCAGCTAGAGTGACCAATAATTTAACCGTATCCAATCTAGCCACATGAGCAAATGTTTCGTTGAAATCCACTCCTTGGATTTGAGAGTATCCCTTCACTATAAGTTTGGCCTTTAATTTGTTGACACTACCATATGCATTTTTCTTGATTATGAAAATCCATCTGGTGCCAATTACTTCTTGATCCTTTGGTCTATCTGTTAGTTCCCAAGTGTTGTTCTTCATAATCATATCGATTTTGACTTGCATAGTTGATGTACATTCCTTCAACTTCAGGGCTTCAGCAGCATTTGATGGTGTTTCGGTCGCTGCAAATCATCTGTTGTAAATGTCTTGCAATGATCAAACTCCTCTTACTGGTGTTTCTTCTGCAATTTCATCCTCCTAAGTTTCTTCGTGATCATTCTGAACATTAGAGGAATCCCCATCATCCAATATTTCAATGAAACTGAATGTTTCATCATGTTCAGAATTGTTTGAGTCCGATACACAACATCCTTGAGTCCAATCCAATCTTTTGCTTTCGTCAATGCTGATGCTTCGGATGATATAAACTTTCAGTGAGAATGGATTTAGAACCCTGAGTCCTTTACATGTCATTCTATATCCAACAAATATCCCCACATTTGCTTTGTCAGCTAGTTTGTCCCTCTTCTCTGATGGTATCAATGTGTAGCATACGCTGCCGAATGTTCTTAAATTTTTCAAAGATGGTTTGCATTGAAAAAGAGCTTCATATGGTGTTTTATCTTCAAGAGCCTTGGTGGGAAGCCGATTTTGGATGTAAGTGGAGGCATTAACGGCTTTAGCCACACATTTTTCGGCAACTGTTTTTCTAAGAGCAAGCATCGGGTCATGTTCATCAGAGTTCTATTCTTTCTTTCAGAGGTCTCATTTTGTTCAAGGCTATAGGGGACAGTAAATTGATGCACAATACCATTTTGTGATAGAAATTCTTCGAAGGCTGAAGATCTATATTCCGATCCATTATCCGTTCGCAGTATCTTGACAGAGGAGTTCAGTTGCTTCTCAGTTTCTGTCTTGAAATGTCGAAAAACTTCGAATGTATTGCTCTTGTTGGTTATAAAGTATGTACATCAATATCTGCTCATATCATTGATGAATGTGATGAAATATAGGCTTCCATTCAGAGATGAGATGGACATCGGTCCACAAAGATCGGAATGTATTAATTCAAGCTTGTGTGTTGATCTCCAAGCAACTCCAGTAGGAAATGGAGCTTTTGACATCTTTCCCTCATGGCATATTTCACATAAATCTTTCAGTTGCATTAGGGTAGGGACATATGTTGTCATTTGTTGCTTTGAGAGTTTGGTCAATCTGTTTGAACTTGTGTGACCAGTTCTTCTGTGCCACAAGGTGGTTGTTTGATCAGTTGCGGACATGAACACTTCATTGATTTCTTTTGGATGTACATAAAAACATGGTTTCATCATGGTTACTTTGCTAAGATAATCTCCATTAGGAAGGTATATAAAGCAAGAAGATTCTTCGAAGACCAGCTTGAATCCTTCCTCGATCAATTGCCCTATACTCAATAGATTGTATCCAAGATCAGGAACGAACAACACATTGGACAGATTCAGTTTATCCAGACATTTAATATTTCCTTTTCCAGCCACATTTAAGATTCTCTTATCACCTATCTCAATACCACCCCCTGTCATGATTTCAATGTGCTGAAACAAATTTCGATTTCATGTCATGTGATTCGAACATCCGCTATCAATCATCAACGTTTCACCTGGATGATTTGCCACCAGACAGTTTTCTCTATCCACTAAAGTTACAGCACACTTGAAGGATCTGTATGGAATACGAGAGACCATAGCATTGTTTACTTCTGTGATTTCAATCTCTGCTTCCGGAACAAAGTCCTGAGCTGCTTGTGCATTCTGTGTGCCTTTGCAAACTTTGATTATGTGTCCAAATGACTTGCACTTGTCGCAAAAGGTACTTGGTCTGAAAAAACAATCTTTTTCCCTGTGATTCGTTTTTTTGCAATGTGGACATGGAGGGAATTTGCCTGAACCAAAGAAAAAGTTGTTCCTGGCTTCTTGTGTTCTTTGTCCAGCTGGTGCTCCAACGGCAGCTAGTGCCGCTTCAGCTCTTCTTCTCGTGTTGTCACAGGATATTTTTTCCTCAGCTCTTGAATCCCATTTTAATTCCAATGTGAGAAGTTCATCAGCCAATTCTTGAACTGTCATGTTTGAGGTTATATCTCCGTATGTTGATTCCAATGAAGAGATTTTATGGTCGTATTTTTCAGGCAATGAGTCGAGAAGTCGTTCCATGATCTTTACTTCATCGTACAATCCTCCAAGCAGTCTGATTTAAGCAACTATGTTCATAAGTCTATCTATGTATGCATCTGTTTTGTCCGAGCTGTTCATTTTCACTCTCTCTAGTTGTCTTCTCAAGACACTGATTTTTACAACATTGGCCTTTACACTTCCTTGATAATTCTCCATCAGGGTGTCCCAGAGTTCCTTTGCTCTTTCACAGTTCATTACTCTGTTGAGAACTGATTTTTCAAGGCACCCTTGCAGAACAGCCAAGGCTTTGTATGACTTGGCTACTTGCTCAGCATATTGTTTTGCTCGTATCACACGTCGTGGATTTGGAATGAGTGGCAAAGCTTCTTCTCCGAGCTCAATGTGCGTCCATAGGTCTTGTGAGCGTAGATGAACTTCCATCTGTTTGGACCAGAAGTGGAAGTTGCCTCCATCCAAGCGTGGTCCGTTGTTTGATCTTTCACCTTGCATCTGATTGTTGATGCTCCAGAGAACAGCCTGAAGCTCTAATACCAAAATTTGTAGGGTATTGTTCGGAGTAAATAGTTTATTTGGCAGAAACATAGTAGTTATTGGCTTCCACTTGTGTTGTTGAGTACTGAATGTTATTGTGTGTATGGATTTTGAATATTAGACTTGACTTGTGTTCTTGATTCAAGAAAAGAGCATAATAGAACATCAAACGACAAATTCATTGATACTACATAGTCTTGACTTAATACATCTAAACATGAATATAAATGGCAAAGTTGCAGAGCCAATACAAACACACATACCATTAAACATAAAATCAGAGTAAGATAATAAGAAGAATGATTCAATGTCTCATGGCTGCTCCTTGGGACTCTGATAATCTCTTATCATGATTTTGATCATATTTCATCAGAGCGGGATCAACTAAATGGAGATTACTGGCAATAATCACAATGAAGATGAGATTTACGCAATGCTTAAGAAACGCGGTATGGATAACAATGTTCTAGGTGAATCTTGGATACTAAAGTTACTTTAATTTGCTAATTTCTGGCTTATGAAGAAGGAATCGTGTGTAACTATTACTTTTTGGGAGTTTCTAGTATATGCTTTAGATATTTTGGGTCTTTCTTTTTGACATCCTTGAGTTTGTCAGCGTTAATGTATTGATTGGAATTGGCCATTAAAATTCACGAAGCTACAGCTATTTTGAATGAATCGAATCTGTATTATGTTTAAATACATTANTAGCAAATTTTTAAAAATTATTTCATTTGCTGTATTTGATTTTAAAGTATTTAAATAATTATATATATTTAATATCTATAATATTCTGATTATTGAATTTTATTATTTATAACAATTATACTTTTTTATCAAATGTTTTTTTAACATTTATTTTGATAATTTGGATATTTTTCTGGCCACTGGTGGATTTTTTCCTGCTTGCACTGATTACATTACACTTTCGATCTCACTTCTCAGTTAATTGACTTGTAGTGTTTCGGATTTGTTGTGCTTCTGCCTTGGGGCGATTGCTCAAGAAGATGAGCAGTAATGTAAAAGGAGGTATATCTAGGGTTTCGAATCCGAGCGTGTAAGGAATTGTTCGGAGTAAATAGTTTGTTTGGCAGAAACAGAGTAGTTATTGGCTTCCACTTGTGTTGTTGAGTATTGAATGTTATTGTGTGTATGAATTTTGAATATTAGGCTTGACTTGTGTTCTTGATTCAAGAAAAGAGTATAATAGAACATCAAACGGCAAATTCATTGATACTAAAGAGTCTTGACTTAATACATCTAAACATGAACATAAATGGCAACGTTGCAGAGCCAATACAAACACACATACCGATTAAACATAAAATCAGAGTAAGATAATAAGAAGAATGATTCAATGTCTCATGTCTGCTCCTTGGGACTCTGATAATCTCTTATCATGATTTTGATCATATTTCATGAGGGCGGGATCAACTAAATGGAGATTACTGGCAATAATCACAATGAAGATGAGATTTACGCAATGCTTAAGAAACGCGGTATGGATAACAATGTTCTAGGTGAATCTTGGATACTAAAGTTACTTTAATTTGCTAATTTCTGGCTTATGAAGAAGGAATCGTGTGTAACTATTACTTTTTGGGAGTTTCTAGTATATGCTTTAGATATTTTGGGTCTTTCCTTTTGACATCCTTGAGTTTGTCAGCGTTAATGTATTGATTGGAATTGGCCATTAAAATTCACGAAGCTACAGCTATTTTGAATGAATCGAATCTGTATTATGTTTAAATACATCACAATACAGATAACACACTTGATTAGCCTAGCCTTTATTTTGCAGGTAGGTTACAGAGAAAGAGTAGCCTTCCATATTTGAACAGAGTGTTGATGTTGAATCATCGTGGGAGGTATTTTTCTATAGTTCAGCGCAATTAGATGGAGCAAACCCCAGTCTCGACTTGTTCGTATCATACAATATATGAAAGTTTTGCTGCTGATAGTTCCCAATAATCGACAAAGCTGAACGAGGTGTCCCCAGAATCGCTAAACAAATCATTTCCTCAGGATCTAGCTTGATGAAGTAGTTATCCGCAGGGAAATTCCACTCTGCCCCATCTACAAACTTGATCCCGAACGAAGGTAACTCCGGTTTCTCAACTCCTGAAATATTGTAACATGATTCAAGTATAGGAAAATCTTCTACTACAGGGTACAGCCTCTTCATCTTGCTTGCATATGCTTCTTTTATAATATTGTACGCTGGATCAGCAAAATAACTGAGTGTAGTACCCGAGTCGATGATCGTTCCACCGGATGACAAATCCCATGTCTCTTCTGGTATATCAAGTGTTTCACCTCCGACAATTACTGATTTTATATGTACATAATAGAATGTGTCTATTGAACTCTGTTTCCCAGATAACAAAGTAGTGAAATTCAACTCTGGATAGCTTTTTAAGTCCTGTCCAAATATCAACTTGCTGCTAACACTACTGTTTTTGTTTCTATCCAACAGACAATACGAGAATGAGTGTCCGAATAAAGACCTAAGCTGCGAAGAAAAAGACAACGGCCCTCGACCAAGTCCTAACAATCCAGCAGCTCCATGAAATAATCCTCTGTTCCAATGCCCACAACCAAACATTACATTCTCAACTCTTCTGAAATGAGACGTGGAAGTCAAATTAACAGTGAAAGTTTCCAGAGCAAAATCCCCTGTAGTATTCGAGCTATCGCCGTACCAGTAATAATAAGGACAAGGCTGAGTTTCAGAGTCACAAGCCTGGTGAGAATCAGTAGGGGAAGATACAAGGGAACAACGTGGATCCTTACAGCTAATTTGTCTGAACGAAGATGATTGTTGTGGATCGTAATAAGGTCCATTTTGCTCAAAACAATCATGACAAGGAACACACTGAATCCAGTTAAGATCACTACCTGTGTCAAGAATCATAGAGAAATGCTTCGGAGGTGTACCGATGAACACGTCCATTAAATACTCCCCTGAGCCAACGCTTACACCGGATTCTAGCGTTGCGATCATTAACTC
Source organism: Utricularia reniformis (assembly GCA_009725065.1). Classification (NCBI taxonomy): domain Eukaryota; kingdom Viridiplantae; phylum Streptophyta; class Magnoliopsida; order Lamiales; family Lentibulariaceae; genus Utricularia; species Utricularia reniformis. The sequence goes on along the minus strand of RWGZ01001181.1, from coordinate 525,270 downwards.
AGGTACGCCATCATCTTTCTCAATAGCTGTATTCTCAGAAGCTATTTTTGTATTGAGATTCTTAAGCCTTGTAAAATCTCTTGCTTTAGAATCAACCAAATGATCTGTGGGGTTTATTTCTTTACCAGGGAAACGGTGTTTCAGATTCAATACAAAAGGCGGTGGGTTATTAAAGGGAGAAGTGCAATCTGAAGTTGAAGAAGATGAACCAGGGAATTCAGTGAAAATTGAAGAAGCATTTGAATCTAGATGCAGTTGACGGCCATATGCGATGAAAACACATGAAAAGAAGTACCCAACAAGAACAAATGATAATTTGGACACCATGTGAGAAAACCAGAACTCCAGAACCCGATCAAAAGCTTTGAAACGCAGGAGTTTTTATGGGTACGGGTTGGCGTAGCTTTTTGGAGAAGAAGAGTTGCAGAGAAGATGTAAATTCAAAATACGGTTAGTGTTGGTATTGGTTGAGTTTTTCTATTTCACAATTTTAATACGGCAGAGGCTCATTTTTTCTTCTATTCAGCTTCGGCCTCCAGCAGCCTCGTTCTACGCGGTAAATTGACTTCTTGACCAGTCAAAAAACTAATATCATAATTTATATAATTGAATAATATATCACTCAAAATATAGGATGTCGGGTTTTTCTAGTATCTAACCTAATGGGTTATGGTTAAACCCATGGTATCTTGCTTGACCCGACATGGGTTGATGGATAATCAACGATTTAGAAATTTGATCTAACCATCAACGGATATATTATATAAAAAATAAACTTAAATTAATTTTAATTCTAAGAATAACAAGTTGTTTAGTACATCTCAATCCGTACACTTATTTTTATGAATTAGTTCACATGTTAACATGTTTGTATGGATTGAGTTGGTTCATGTGCACCTCTAGGTTTATCTCGGATCGAATTGAAGTGAGATTAAAATTGCATTGGACTATTATTATCTAGATTTGCTACGAACCTTCTTAGTGGTTTTGGGTTTATTTGTTCTAAAACAAAGTTTTTTTATTTTTTATTTTTAGATCGTACAAATGAAGAATATCGAGACATATTTATCAAAATAACATATTCACAATTAAAACAATATCATATCTATCGAAATGTTTGTTTCTCACTTCGTTATCATGGAGATACATTCCTTAATATATTCCTAAAAATAGGATTATGAAACATATTTTTTTCAACAAATATTTAATTATGAATAATAATATTAGTAATTAATTTATTCATATCTAAAAAAAGTCTTAATTTCATAATATCCGAAAATCGATTCACATTACATTGGGTCTTTCTTAATTTGTTTATCATACACTCGAACCAACCCTATTTATGTAGAACCATGCCCGTATAAATTAGAGTAGTTGGTGGGCCGGGTTCAGAACAGCTAGTGAAACTACAAAATTACCCCTTACGTAATATTCCCGGCAAATGTTCGGTGGGTTTGACTTTTCAAATCGTGAAAAACGTTGAAAATGTCTACGTTGACTGACGCTGACAATTTATACATTCTATTTATTTATATTCAACCATTCCTTTTGGAAATGTCCACGTGTCCCCAACACGTAGTACTATGTTTTCTTTCATTCATCATTTGTTTTTCACCTAATTGTGTCGACTCTTACAAATTAGCCTTTTAATTATAAAATAATTATTAATTTATGATAAATTGCGCATTGGTTACCAATTTTTTTTTGTTTTGGTAAATTTGATTATTATAATTTGTAACGGTATATTCAATCCACAAATTTTAAGATTTTGTCAAATTAATAATCTACATTTGCAACATTTTACTAATCAAATCTAAAATTAATCCCAATTTTTTTATTTTGATTTTGTTAGCCTTAATTAACAAAATTGAAAAATTTGTGATCAATTATTTCATTTTTTTTATCACAATTATGAAATTTATAAAATTAATAAAAATTTAAATATATTAAATATGTGTAAATTTAATGGTTGGGCTATTTACAGGGCTTAGTGAAGCACAAATCCATAACGATAGCAATAAGGGGATTTTGGCCCAAAATAGTAATTAGCAAGAGAAGAAACGGTTGACCCGACCCTATCCGCGTGCTTCGGGAATGGAATCGGGTTTGATGGCTTAACTCTGGTAGTCGGGGTGATTGGGACTCTACTTTCTTCCTCAAACCTCTGAGGTTTTACCGATTTGATGCGATACGATTCAAATTGAATATTGAGACAGCCGCTTGGTTATGAGCGGGGGAAGCGAATTCCGTTTCTTCTTGTCTTGTGACATTAATCTTCCTGTTACTTTCAAGGTTGAGAGATTGGAAGGCAAATTACCACCCCGTAGGCTTCAAGATTCAGGTTTTTGCCGATATGCGTTTGGTTTTTTATAGGCACGGTTGATCGCTGAATATGCTTATTCGATTGGAGTACTTGGGTTCCTGCGATTTCTGGGAACTAGTTTGTTGCTTAGACAGTTTTCAATCTAATTCCTAGTCCTGTATTGATTTTTTTTCTGTCAACTGGACTTTTCAGATGATGGTGACTATGCAGTTGAGGAGAAGAAACCAGAGTTGTATGTGGAGTGCTTGTTGTACATTGATGGCGAACCATTTGGTCTTCCGATGAGAACAAGGTTCCATTTTGTTATTTGGCCGTTCGAAGTCTTTTCGTTTTCATTGTTTGAAAATAATTTCGTGGTGATGGTGTATAATCACAGGTTGGAGTCTATTGGGCCATCGTATTGTTGGAATGAGCTAATTACGCTGAGTACAAAATACCGTGATTTGACTGCAAATTCCCAACTCACTGTCACAGTATGCTCCAACTTATCTATGTATCTATTTTTATTAAGTCCCGGTCCTTTAGTATGTTCATTTTTGTTTATTTTTAAAAATTATGAATGGAGGTTTGGGATGTTTCAAATGGAGGAAAAGGAGAAGTAGTTGGTGGCGCAGCAATTCATTTTTTTAACATGAAAAAGCAACTAAAGACTGGGAAACATAAACTCAGACTTTGGGTGGGCAAAGAAGCAGATGGTTCAATAAGTACTACTACTCCTGGAAAGGTCCAATATTAACAATTGTTCTTTTTCACTGATTTTCGCCTGTCTTTCATGTGGCATGCGTTACTTAATTGAATTAGTTTTCTATCATAGGTACCTAAACAGGAAAGAGGCGAATCAGAGCGTCTGGATAAGCTTGTAAATAAATACGAGAGAGGGCTGATTCAGAGAGTAGATTGGCTGGACCGGCTCACATTCAAGGCTATGGAAAAGAATAAGGAGAATGAAACCTTAAAATGTGGGAATTCTCATTTGTATGTTGTTGTGGATTTCTGTAGCTTTGAGCATCGAGTAGTTTTCCAGGTACGTTTGGCACAAATTCTATAAATCAATTGGTAGACATTGAAACTTAGTTAAAGATTGAGTGATGGACAGGAGTCGGGAGCAAATTTCTTGATTCCATCTCCAATCGCTTCGACAAATGAACTTGTCATGGTGTGGGACCCTGAACTGGGAAAAATCAATCCCTCTGAACACAAACAGCTGAAGTTGGCAAGAAGTTTAAATCGAGGAATTATAGATAGAGACCTCAAACCAAGCTCAGCAGAAAGGAAGTATGATTTTGTCATAAGTACAACGTTTGATCAACAATTTAAAAACTTTTATCATGTTTTCTGTTTATGTTCTTTTCTGACCCTCACAAGTAATCGTAGGAGTCTGTGCTGTAATAACATAGATACGAAAATGTTTCCTGATAGCTGAGATAAGGAAACATGAAAATTGAGTTAATAGTGCTGGGTAATTTACTCTTGATGATGAATCTGATCACTGATACTTCTCAGTGATCTGTAAAATGTCCCATGAAGTTGAATTATTTTTCTTTTCTGCTGTGCTTTTTTTAATCTGTGATTTATCAGTCATTGGTGAAGTAAGCAAGGTTTACTTTGAGGACTACTTAAATTTGTAGTATGGACAGATGTTACCTTTTCTTTTTTTGGTGCATGGAAATCTTTCTTAGCTTTGTAGCTTACAAAACTAAAAATACTATGGTTTCAATAATTAAGAGAAACCAAGGTTTCGCATACTTTGCCTTGTTAAATTTTGTTGTTGCCACTTATTGCTTAAAATTATTGAATTATTTTCACTATTACTATTTATCCATCCTTCTTCCGATGATTAACTTACTATTTCATAATCTATAGATCCATACAAAGAATACTGAAATATCCACCAACAAGGACTTTGAGTGGTGAAGAGAAGCATCTCCTTTGGAAATTTCGTTTCTCACTGCTGTCTGATAAAAGAGCCCTGACAAAGTTCTTGCGCTGTGTTGAATGGAGCGATGTACAGGTATAATTTTGGTATGCCATAGTTTTAATTAATATCCATGCAGCTCCTAATTTTCAGGGTTTACACATGTTCTCTTTTCTGAGTAAGGGACACATTTTCAAAAAGTCCGCCCCTAGTTATTTTGACACATATATTCTCTAAAATTAAGTTTCTGTAGAAGAGAGTTAAGAGTTTTTTTTGGGTTTGTAGCCTTGATCAAGTATTGTCCTTTTTTTCGTGAAAAATATAATTCATTTGATTCTGCTACAGGAAGCAAAACAGGCATTAGAATTGATGAGCAAGTGGGAACCAATTGATGTTTGTGATGCACTGGAGCTTCTATCACCAGTTTTTGAGAGTGAAGAAGTTAATCTTCTTGCTTTTGTTTGTGCATTTTGAAGTCATGAACTATAAGATCCTTGTTTAGTCTTCGGTACATAATTTGGCTTGATTTGAGAAATGCAGCGTTGCATACTGATTGCCTTCATCGGGTTTACTTAAAATATTTATTTGAACTTTTTTTATCAGGTCCGTGCATATGCTGTGAGCGTTCTTGAAAGAGCTGATGATGGGGAGCTCCAATGCTACCTTCTTCAGTTGGTTCATGCTCTGCGATTTGAACGATCTGACAAGTCTAGACTTAGTCAATTCCTTGTTCAGCGGTGTAAGCTTTAATTGCTTAAGTTTCATTCTTATCACACGTTAATTTCTTGTTATATATTCTTCATATGTGCCTTTTCAATGTTGACAGCATTGGGAAACATTGACTTGGCTAGCTTTCTCCGTTGGTATGTTGCAGTTGAACTTCATGATCCTGTATACGCAAGACGCTTCTATAGCACTTATGAGAATTTGGAAGAAAATATATTAAAGGTTTACCCACCACCTCTCCACACCTTTTGCATAGATTATTTTCTTTTTGGTGGGGTTGATTGACATATTTATCATATTAGATGTCTTCAGGATTGAATGGGGGTGATGAAGGTATTAAGCTTTGGCAGAGTTTAGTGCGCCAAACTGAATTGACAGCTCAGCTGTGTTCTATAATGAGGGATGTCAAAAATGTGAAAGGTGGAACTCAGAAAAAAATTGAAAAGCTTCGGCATATTCTATCCGGACTTCTCAGTGAACTCACATACTTTGATGAGGTACTTACGTATGTCATTTTCCTCTGCTGATAACTAAGCCAATGCTATATATTTGCCTAGAAGAAAAAGGTTTTAAATTCTTAGAGCTGAGAATATATGAACTTGTTCAGCCTATACGCTCTCCTTTAGCACCAAGGGTCCTTATAACAGGGATCATAGCATCAGAATCATCGATATTTAAGAGTGCTCTGCATCCTCTTCGACTGGTTTTTCTAACAGCAAGTGGGGCAACATGTAAGGTTATTTTTAAGAAGGGTGACGATCTTCGGCAAGATCAGCTGGTGCGTATTACATAATTCCTGATCTGGTTGCATGTCTTGAATCTTGTAATTCTCATTTTAAAATAGGTCATCCAAATGGTAACTCTAATGGACCGACTGCTCAAGTTGGAGAACCTGGATCTTCACCTGACTCCTTATAGAGTTTTAGCGACAGGGCAGGATGAAGGCATGCTAGAATTTATTCCATCCAAGCCTTTAGCCCAGGTATTTCTCGGTAAAAGTGTTTGAAATAATGACATTTTCGACCGAATGAACATTATTGTTCTCATCTCTTATCCTTATTTTACAGATTCTATCAGAACATCGAAGTATAACTAGTTACTTACAGAAGTTTCATCCAGATGAAGAAGGGCCTTTTGGAATAACTGCATCATGTTTGGAAACATTCATAAAAAGCTGCGCTGGCTACTCAGTCATCACATATATACTGGGAATTGGTGACAGGTATTTTGAAACATATTCTTATGAGTGTTGAAAATGAATTAACCATGGATTCCTCAGGCACCTTGACAATTTGCTGCTACAAGATGATGGGCGCTTATTTCATGTTGATTTTGGTTTCATACTTGGTCGAGATCCAAAGCCATTTCCACCTCCCATGAAGCTATGCAAGGAAATGGTAGAAGCCATGGGTGGAGCAGAAAGGTGTTTATTAAAAGTGGTCATCTTTTTTCGTCTGAGCAAGCATGCATTCCTTACATGTTTGTTTGTTCCCTCCATGTGTGTTTCAGTCTATATTACACCAGGTTCAAATCCTACTGTTGTGAAGCATACAACATTCTCAGGAAGTCTAGCAACCTGATATTAAATCTGTTTCATTTAATGGCGTGCTCCAGTATCCCTGATATAGCTTCTGATCCCGAAAAAGGCATTCTCAAGGTAAAGTTTCCTTCTTTGTTTGCTTGGTTACATGATTCCAATTCACAATGGTTAGTTACATCATAGTTTTGCTATTTCTCCATCCGTGCTCCTCCCTTTTCGAGATGTGCATGACATAGTTTCATGCTGATTATATTTGTTAGAGTTCAATTTACAATGGTTACATCATAGTTTTGTTATTTCTCCATCCTCTATCGCTGTATCAGAGTTCGTTCCTCCCTTTTCGAAATCTGCATGACAGTTTTTCACGTCGATTATAGTTTTTATAGTCCAATTTGCAATGGTTACATCATAGTTTTGTTATTTCTCCATTCTATATCTCCTTATCGGAGCTCGTTCCTCCCTTTTCGAGATGTGCATGACATAGTTTCACGTCGATTATAGTTTTTATAGTCCAATTTGCAATGGTGACATCATAGTTTTGTTATTTCTCTATCCTCAATTGCTGTATGAGAGCTTGTTCCTCCCTTTTCGAGATAGGCATGACGATTATATTGGTTATAGTCCAATTTACAATGGCTACATCATAGTTTTGTCGTTTTTCTTTGCCCGTTATCGTTGTATCAAACAATGTTTTGAGGTGTTGTAGTTAATTTAATATTGTTTTGTAGCTGCAAGAGAAGTTCAGGCTAGATTTGGGCGATGAAGAATCCATACAATTCTTCCAGGATCTCATAAATGAAAGCGTGAGTGCTTTATTCCCACAAATGGTGGAAACTATACACCGCTGGGCTCAATACTGGCGCTGATCCAATGCTTCAAACACAGGTATTTTATAAGCTCTCTGTACATTATTTTCTCTCTTATTTATTGTGACCCCTATACACAAAAAAAGATCAAATATATTTTAGTGATATCCATCATAACTAATGATATTATCATCCGAGTTGTTACGGTTAGGAATGATCATGGGTCATGTTTGATATTCATCGAGTTTAATTCTTAAATGTATCGTGAAAATCTTGTATTTTTTATTATACGATGAAGTATGTATGATGTCAATAAGTTAATGACTCATGTTTTTTGGATGATTTATTGGTATCGGGTCGGTTATGTATAGATTCATACCCGAATCAAATAGTATCGAATGTCAACAAATAACGACCACTGATTTGAAGACCTAAACATGAACTATTCAGTATTAGTTCGGGTTCGTTTCATACATGTAGTTGGTTTTTGAACGGTACGGTCTATTCATTAGTAGGGTACGGTTAGGCAAAAAAAATTCAACCATATCTTATATTACCCGTGAGGGTTGGATTTTTGGTGGACATGGAGAGGATAATGGTTTAAAAATGATAAATCTGCTGTGGGGTGGAGGTGGATTTATACTTAAACTTTTACACATCTTATCCGTCAAATTTAATATAATATTTAAAGTTTTTATATCTAATATTTTTTAAAGTATCTTATATGTCAATATGTTTGTATTCATAATATGTAATTATGATTAAATTTATTAAATTTATAAATTATAATAATAAGAATTTATCTTATATAAAATTATGTTTATTTGAATGAATGTATTTTTTGTGTTATTATAATATATTCGTTTATTTTGTAACCAAGTATAATGTAAAAGTGATATGTAATCAAAATTTAGAAATTGTGTATTTTACATATAATTATGAATGAACATCAACTATAAAATGATGATTTTTTGGTAATCGATTTCGAAAAATTAAAGTGTTATTTATGTAATTTTTAATTTATAAATATGTGATTTATACTATTTTAAAATTTAGATATATTTTTTAACATTTTAAGGTTAAAGTTAAGGTTAACTGATCAAATAAAAACAATATTTAGGTTTAAAATATTAACATATATTAAAATTAAATAACAATTATTTTTAATCTTTTGAATTAAATATCTAATTAAACCCTAAAATTAACTACAAATATTAGAAAGATATTTACAAAATTTTTGAGTTTGGAACTGTGTTTTCATACCGATCGGTATGTCAAATTTCGTTCGGTACCGGTATTTTTTTTCATACCGCCGGTACCGGGTATTAGGGTCGATTTCCTGGTTTTTTCGGGTTTGATGCTAAAAAACTAATTAAATATTAATTTTTTTAAAAAATAAAATAAAATAATATTTGGTACCGATCGGTATATCGATCGTACCGCTCATACTGGTCCGGATCGGTACGTAATTCCGGATCGGTATGAAAACATTGGTTGGAGTTGTTTGATTATAACAATTTTTGTACTATTTTTATCATTTTCAAAGTTTGATATTTATTTACATTATTTTAAAATTTTGATATGTTTATAAATATCAATCATAAATAAAACAATATATTTATACAATATTTATTATTTTTTATTTTAAATATTTATAAAAAAATAAAAATATATATTATCGAAAAAAAAGAAAAAAAATTATTTATAATTTTTATTATTTGAAATTTTACGTAGATTAGATTATTCGTCATGAGACGAGTATTCGAAAGGGTATGACATTGATTTAAATATTCAAAACTAATGTGAATTTGAGGCAGACATAGATTTGAAGTTATAAGTAGTGGGACGGATGTGAATTTGATCAAATTCGGCACAAACTCTACCCATTGACATCTCTATTTATTAGTATACATATGTTATTATATTACACTAACTTGTATTCAAGATTTAATGGTATGATATATATGTTTATTTTATTTTTGTGTACATATAGCTTATAGTAAGAATAAAAATAGAGAAAATGGTGGTTTAAGTTTTCAAAATTTATGATTTTGATACTTCACTTTTAAAATTTGGTAAAATATTTCTTAGAAATTGATTTGAAAAATTTGATTTTGAGGATTTGAATTGTTTGTTATATAAAATTTATATAGTATGAATATGGATTTTGTCATTTTAATAGAGAGTAGGGTTTAGGGATAAAATGATAGTATAAAACTTTGTATAAAAGTGTCGAAATCATAACATGTGTTACTCTCCCGTTTTCCTTCCGCCGCGTGTCCGGGGATCACGTGGCCCAAATCCATTTTGTGATGTATAATCTGCCACGTGCCTTTCACTAATAAAATTCAGATTTTTTATTAAAATAATAAGTATTCTATGAATCACTATTTTTAATTTCCGGTATACCGGAGATTTCGGTCATATCGGTCGGTATGAGTTTATCGGGTCGGGTTTGCGGGGTCGAGTGGGTTTTTTGCGGGTTCGATCGGATTTTATATTAAAAAAAATAAAATATGAATATTCTATAATTTAATTTATTTTAATATTCTGGTACGGATCCGATACATATCCGGTATATCGATCCAATGAACTCGTCCGGTATACCGGCAGGTACCTATATTTAAAATTATAATGGGAGATCAATTGAACACATTTAAAAAATATGATCAAATTTATATATTCTTCACAATAATTTGCGATTTGAATTGTTTTTAAAAATACTCCTCTCAAGTCAAACAATCAGGTTTGTATTTAAGAATGGAAATGAATTAGACCAGTTTTGATATCATATTGAAATTATATTTGGAATTGAGAAGTGTGTTGAAATATCTCATTGTTCCCTATAGAATTTGAATTGATTTATAAAGGAGAAATAGTATCATAACAAATCATTTGTTCTAATTTTTTATGATGTAAGATCATAAGTTATATTCATGCACATTTCTATCATAATTTTGATTATATTCTATAATTTCAGCATAGTATCATCAAGATTATGATTATCAATTCACAAATCCAAATTTATCAGACATGTGAACATTAGAGGTGAGTTGAAATATCAAATTGGGTTTGTTTGGTACCCCGATTAAAACAGCGGTGAGGTGCGGTGAGATGTTGAAATCGTGATTTTTTAATGCACACAAAACATAAGGTTAATTGCGATGTAATAATCGTTAAAAAATCACGATATCATCACAGCTGTTAAAACCAGTTATGACATCATCGTGATTTTGGAAAAGACTCATTTACCCTTACTTCTATTAATTATAATATAATTATATTTTTTATTTTATATATATAAGGGTATATTAGTATTTTTACATAAATCACTATCATAATATCGTAATTTTACCAAACATACTTAAAAATTCACGATCATCATATCTCACTACACCTCACCACATCTCACCACACCTCACCACACCGTAATTTTAAAAAAACTGAACCAAACAAACCCATTATCTCACATGTCAATGCTACACTCTCATCATAATTTCGTCTAGACTCAAATAATTTCAAAATAACATAATCCTTTACAATTGTTAAGTTGTGTTCATAAATTAGACCAAAATTTGACTACTCATTCAATGGGAAGAAGCACCACAACTTCAATTAAAGTAGAGCTGAAATCAAAGTCTCATACAGAAGATATAAGCCATAGATATGGAATACAAGCAAATCAACGGTCCATGTACATTACACAACTAGTCTTCAACAAAAGTACATAACATTCATTCATCATTCTCGTTGCATCTCTGCAAAAACACACAAGAAATCCAACATTTTCGCAATAGCTTAATGAATTCACAAAAACCATCCACAATCATAACTATGTACCTGGTCGAGAAGCTGGGAATCATTCAGGAATCTGTTCCAGAACCTAATACAAGTCAGTATTCATCCAAAAATGTTAACCTCAAGAGAAATATGCACAACCTTTGTTATTCTCTGAATCTGGTTCATCTTCAGCACCAGAAGCCATTGTTACAATTGGTTCGTTAACCCCAGCAATACCCTCTTTCTCATCGGGATATCTCACCACAACAACAGGGCAAACACAATGCCTTACACAGTAATCGCTCACACTCCCTAACCTACCATCAGTCCCTTTCTTAATCGCACCAAATCCACGGCTTCCCATGATTACAGCGCTCAATCCAAGCCTCTCAACCTCAAGACACAGCCGCTCCTTCATATCATGATCTTTAACAATATGAATTTTAAAAGGTATTTGTGCCTCCACAAGTGGCTGTGATAGATCAGATGCTTTCGAAGTAGTAAAAGTGTCAAATTCATCTTCAAGCTTACGCTGAGATTCTTCATTCCCTGTTTCAACAATGGATAGATCTACTGACCCCCAGTCCGCACCGTACAGAACAGAGGTCGGGCGGACGTGTACCAAGATTACCGCGTCACCGGGACGGAGATAGTGGTGTACAGCCCACTTGACAGCGAAGGCGGATTCGTCGCTGAGATCTACTGCGATTCCGATCTTGCGCTGGGCATTCGCAATTGGAGTTTCCGATGAAAGTGGGGTGATCGGAGGAGGAAATCGCGGCGATGAGGAGCGTACCTTTATAGAAGCAAGAGGTGGAAGGTCAGAGTCCGTTGATGGGTTCTGCATATCTGAAACTGAAACTAGGGCTTCGATTCAATTTGACCTTCGCCGCAAGAATAGGGAAAGGTAAAAGAAAAGCAGATGGGTAGTGGAAATACAGTTTTCCAAACTTTAGGGGTTCACTTGTAAATATTCTACGAATTTCTTTCCTCTGGCGTATTGGGCCGACTCACCTCAGTATTGGGCCTAAAGGAGAAATTTACATTATTTCTAATAATGTAAATTTCACTAATAATGTCTAAATATATATGTTGGGCCCACCCTATTTATATAATGTAATATTTTCATATCAGTACGAATTGTACTAATATTACTCTTATAATTGATATAGTATGATATATTGATTGATACTATTTTTTTAATTTAAAATAATAATATTTTCTAGAATAAATTTCAAAGAAACTCACATCTGATTCTAAAACTCAGTATTAAATTATATCAGATAAAATATCGATATACTCAATATTTGATGTGTCAATTGGTATATAAGATTGCTTATATAGATATGTTTGAATTAGTACGCAGTATATGGAAGTTAACCAACATTTGTATTCTATGTTTTGTTTAATTCAAACTACAAAATAATAATAAAATCATTATTATTTAAATTATTTTATTATAATAATTTATATATAATCATTATGTTAGTGTTACATGTCCAATTTTATACATAATTTTATTATGTTATATATTTTGATTCAATGGATTTGAATATAAAATTGATATATTTTCAAATCATTAATTTTTAACGCAAACAAAAAAAACAAATAATAGTGTAATCAGGGTAAAAAATCACGATTTTATCTTATAATCATATATGTCATTATTATTATTTAATAAATAATTAATTTATTCTTACTTCTAATAATTATATATGATTATATTTATAAATCATCTTATAATTTTACCAAAAATATTTAAAAATTCACTATCATTATATATCATTATACCTATGTTATATATAATTTGAAAAGGGCGATGCGCAAATTTGGTTCTCGTATTTTCTTATTTTGGTCCTCATATTTTAACAATTGTGGCAGATTAAGTCTCCTAACTTTATGTGTGGTAAAACTAGTCATCATACTTTGCTATATTTGACAAATTAGGTCCTTCAAGTTTTATGCATATGATAAATATAATCTCCGAAGTTTGTAATTTGTAATTTTTATTTTTATATAATACGGAGAACTATTTTGTAACATTTGGCAAATATGGTCCCGAAGTTTGTAATTTGTCACTACGATCAAACTATGGGAACCAATTTTGTTCGATTTCATTTGGAAGACGAAATATGAAATTTGATGACCGATTTTGCCATATGTTACAAAATAGGAGGACCAATTTTGTCAAATATCCAAAATTAGATGACCAATTTTGCCAAATGTCCAAAATTCGATGACTGAAAATGCCAAAATAAGCTTGGATGATTAAATTTACCAAAATAATCAAACTACGAGAAATAAAGATGTCATTTTTTCATTTAAAAATGTTGAATCTACCAAACCCTATATGTTTTGTGGATTTACAATTCTAAAATAATAATTATTTAATTTATTTAATATAATAATTAATACATAATAATACCCAAAATATAATACTTAATCAATTATTACCAAAATCCTCAAGATTTGGCTTCGGCGAAGTAAGCAGCGCCGTATAAAGCCTAAGCCTATCTTCTCCAAGAGAACCACTCCTAGAAAGCGGTCTTCTTGGCCTTATAAACGACAATGAACTCAAACTCAAACGATGCTTATATCTTCTCCAACTCAACTGAATTGCCACCGCCGCCCAAGTCCTCCATCCCGGAGAATAATACCGAGCACTTCTCTTCACTTTCTCCTTCACAAACGTGTACCGGAACTGCTGCGTCACATACTTAACATCCTCCGCTTCTAAAACAAAAGCTTCTGTTGTCTCTAACGTAGTTAAAGTCGACGACGACGGAGGAAGTCTTTCAACAAAAGGTCGCCGGAGACACCATGAAAGTAGCTCATCGCCGCTGAAGTTTCCCGGTCCTAACATACAGCAACTTTTGACGCCGTCCCGGAGATGTTGACTGCTTTGAAGATGCCCTCTTACGATGAAGATCATTCTTCTTACTGGATCGCCTTCTCTCATTATCTTTTATCAGATTAAATAGAGTGTAATTCAGTTCATCGGAAAACTAGAAAAGGTTGAAATATCAGTGACTTACAGTCTCTCCTTTTGTAAATATTGCAGATTTTACTCTGTCGCATATATTCTCTAGAACCAAATCATCCATATGCTGGAATAAGGGTACCTAAGCAAGATCAAAGTATAGAAATTCAGAATTCAATGACCCGAAAAAAACTCAATAATCCGAACAATATATATTCAATTTCTTGAATGGTCTGTGTATCCAAGGATATGATGTATAAGATAGAAAGAGATTATCATAAAAACTTGAACAAATCAATTACATTTTAAATTGTCTATAAAAACCAATCCAAACTACATCTCACTTCAAATGTGGCACAATGTTTGCATATTTCGTATACGAAAAAAAGAGATCACGTTATAAATGACTTGAACAAGTCAATTACAATGATTCATAATCATGCTTATAAATCAATCTAAACTGCATCTCACTTCCAATGTAAAACAATTGTTGTATATTTTGTATAAGGAAAAAGAGACATACCGTAAATGACTTGAACAAGTTAATTGCAATGGCCTATAATCAACCTTATAAATCAATTCAAACTACATCTCACTTCATATGTAAGGCAATTGTTGAATATTTCGTATAAAAATGAAGAGATTAGACCGTAAAAGACTTGAACAAGTCAATTACAATGATTCACAATCATGCTTATAAACCAATCTAAACTACATTTCACTTCCAATGTAAAACAATTGTTGCATATTTTGTATAAGAAAAAAGAGGGTATACCGTAAAAGATTTGAACAAATCAATTACAATGATCTACAATCAACCTTATAAATTAATTCAAACTACATCTCACTTCAGATGTAAGGCAATTGTTGAATATTTCGTATAAAAATGAAGAGATTAGACCGTAAAAGACTTGAACAAGTCAATTACAATGATCTACAACCTCTCTTATAAATTAATTCTATATGGGATAATTGTTATATATTTCAAGAATATGATAACTAACACTATGTTTGATTTCATTTTTTACCTGTCTGACCAAATCCAAGCAAAGATGATACTTGATATCACGTCTTAGTCCTTCGGGGAGATTTCTAGTCATCTCGGACTCATCGACGCCTCGCATCGCAGCCCACCGTTGTCGCTCATAGTTTCGAACTCTCTGTCTAAATGTCTGCGGTAATTCTCGCTTTTTCATCCACCATTCTATGTCTCTCATCTTCAACTTCATTGCTTGTTTCTTTGATGTGGTTGCGTTTAAGAACACCTGAATCAAGAGCTTAGTTCATGAGAAAATGTCGAGTTTGGTTCCCAAAGTTCCGTGACTTCGACAAATTTGATCTTCAATCTTTAATTTGACATTCTTTAATCCACGTATTTGATCATTTCAGTAAACACAATCCTCAAAGTTTTCCCAATTTTGAAAATTCGGTCCCCGTGTGACAAACTAGTGCAAAATTTTGAAGACACATTTGCCAAAAATTCCAAATACACATATAAATTATAGAGTATGACTGAAATTATGTACATGAATATAATACATAAGAGAGGATTACACTACAAAAACTTAAAGAGTCATTTACTATGATACCAATCCAAATTTTCATCACTTTACGAATAGATTTATCGAAATTAAGAAATTTTGAGAACTAAATTTACTCAAGAACCTTAAATATCATCTACCCGTTTCTTCGTAACTAAAAGTAGTACATAAATATAGTTATTTATTTACCTTAATGTTGCCAATCAACATTGTAACCAGTAGAAGTCCAGTAGTAAGAACAATGATAATGAACACAATCTCCAACCAATCCGTTGTGCTTTCGAGATTCCCAAATGTGCTGTTTAATGAACAAAATATTTTGATTTTCAAAAGAAAATAAAAAATATTGTTAAAATTATAGAGTCTCTCTCATAAGTGTTTAAAATGTGTGAGATTATTCTCTTAATCACATTTGTTTACGTTCTAGATTCTATAATTTCAATATGATATCAGAGTTGGTTGATAAATTTTATGTCTTTATAATTTTAAAATTACGTACGAAACACTTAAAGTTTATATAATGTGTGTGGTTGATCCTCTAATTTTTAAATTTATAAACATCATACCCTCAAAGTTTAAAAATTGCATGGTTGGCCCCAAAGTAAAATTACCATAAAATATAATAACAAAACATTGTAAGACAAATTAGTCTTTTAGCAAACGGATGTTACATATTTCTTCGGTACATATTTATCCGAGTCAATTCTGAACTCTTTAATATATTCGGGGGCTAAATATCAAATCAGTAAACAAACTCTGTCAATTTCAACATGTGGAAAGAACGAGGTCAATTGCGAAAAAACTCAAAAAAATACCGGACGTGAGGGTCATAAACGGTTTTGAAACTTTGGGGGGCCAACCATATCATTTTTAAACTTTGAGGATATGGTGTTTACAAATTTAAAAAATTAGAGAATCAACCACACACATTATATAAATTTTAAGTGCTTCGTACGTAATTTTGAAATTATAAAAACATTGTCTTTATACTATTTCAAATATTATGGAACAACGACAAACACCACTCTTTAATTTATACTCTCTAATTTCAAGAGCAATAAACGAGAATGCCTTACCTTAGAGTCATAAGTCCCCAGAATATAGGAAAAAGTACTTTCTCCAGTCTGTTCTTGTTCGTTACAAGCTGAACAGTCCATTTATAAGCACCAAACTCAATATTATCGTAGTTTTCTAAGCATTTAACTCTCGCTTCTTGAATTCCTCCCCATACAAATCTTGCTCTCTCTTTAACTAAACTGTTTGTTCCATAGTAAATAGCTTCCTGGCAAGTCATCATCTTCTTGCTGCACCCATTTCTGTTAATACACTCATCTTTTAAGCATCTTGATACCCTCTGAATACCCAGTAAATACCAGCAAGCTCCTACCGCCTGTAAATTCAAAAGTATAGAAATTCAGAATTCAATTGGTCGATAGAGTGTCGATATATCACAGTTTATAAGAGAAATGAATTATATTAAAAAAAATTTAGGATCAAACCAATTACCAATTCACTATTCTTATCAACTAGAATGTTTATGTTTCCACACGGATGTGAGACATTATTTCAACATTACCCTTCAAGTCGAATTGATATTGGTCTAGTTCAGACTTACTTCAATATACTAAATAGTGCTCAAATCATAGTCGATTTATTTTTATCGCCTAAATCTGATACGTTTTTTTCCCGAGTTTTTTTGTTTGAACCGATACAAACCGACCCGAAACCTATCATGCAGCTCTGATATCATATAAAAATTGTTGAAATTATAGAGTCTGGCCGATGTGGGACAAATTCCAACGCTCCCCTTCAAGTCAAACCATAAGGTTGCGACATGAAATGAAGTGAACTAGCTCCAATACCATGTTGAAATTATAGAGTTTGGCCGAAATAATGACGGGGAGGTGTGAACGAACGAGATTAAAGGAAGGAACCCACACATTTAAAAAACTTGATCAAACCAATATATGATAGAAATTCATCTCTTATAAATCTAATCAATCCCACTTCTTTTTTCGATATAGGACAAATTCAACAAAAATTCAGAATTTAATAAACCGAGAGAGTATCGATATAATTCAATTTGTAAGAGAAGTGAATCACATTGAAAATGTTTTGGTGAAATCAATTAATTATAATATTATTATTCTTATAAACTAGAATATTTATGTTTTTAAGAATATTTCAAAAAAAGTAAAAACATTAAGAAAGATTGAAGGGATTTTTTATACATGGGAAGCGACGAAATAGGCCATTAAATTCAGTGCAACTCCCCACCAAATAGTGTAACCGGAGAGATTCTGCATACGGCGGAGGAGTTCGACGGAGTGGTAGATTTTGGGTAAATACTGAAACACAAACATTATTAGAAGTACAGTCATCGCCGTTGTTGTTAATCCTTTTTCTAATAGTTTCGGAATTGATACCCAAATCAAGATCTGCATCAAAGAAATTCAAATCTCAGAAGCATCGTTTTCAGTTGTTATAAAGTATACGGAGAAGAAGGACGAACAGTCACATGCATTTGTTTGCCTTAGAATGATATGAACTTTGTCTGATTCTTACAATTATTCACTTACAGTAACAATTCTAAGACGGTGATTCATCGATCTGTAAGATGTACGGTGATTTTTGTTCTATATGGTATGATTATCTCTTTCAAATCGAGAAAAATAAGAACCCAGAATCAATAAATTGTGAAGTATTTACCGACCTGAGGGATGGGAAGGATGACGAAGAGGTCGAAGAAGAATCTTCTCATAGATTTGAACTCAACGGAGGCGGATTTTGAGCCACCATCTCCGGCGACACTCCGGCGGTTCATCTTGAACTGTAACCACATATTAGAGAGATGCAAGAAATCGGACATGCAGCGGAGGACGGTGACGGCGAGGGCGAACCATCCATCAATGAAGAGACACACGAAGTTTTCGCTTACAGAGAGAGCGTAGAAGAACAAAGGGTCTATGAAAAGACTAACAGCGGATACAAATAAGAATATTCTGTTCCATTCTTGTACCCATGCCCAGTTTGAACCAGGAATTATACCGTGTCGCCGCCGTGTCGAAGTACTGATCTGTCCATTTCCTTCTCCGGCGGAGGAAGAATCATTGTCGCTTTCGTCGCGGCGGAGCCATTCTTGGTCGTTTATAGGCATGATTAAAGTTGGCTCCTGACTCCTGAGAGAGACAAGGAGGAGAGTAGAGATGACAGACGAAGGCGGACCATGGAAATGATGAAATAATAGACGGCCAGCCTTTATTGAAATTACTATAATACCCTTATCTTGTTATATATCGCATTCTTGTTTATCTCATTTGAATTCTAATTTTGTCACAATAACATTTTAATAAAAAAATTATTTTACTTATTTCAAAATTTTATAAAAACTATGTTTATTAATTAATTTAATATACAAATCTAAAAATTATATTATGAAATCTCAATTTTTTAAGAAAATTGTACGCCTTCCATCTTCAAAATTTCGTAGTTTTAACAAATTAGGTTTCATGGTTTGTAACGACATATTTAATCCATAAACTTTAAGGTTTTTGCAAATTTCATCATCAAATTTTGTAATATTTGATAATTTTGATTTTGTGTGATTATCTTACAATTGAAAAACTATTGGAACCAATTATATCGTATAAAATAGATTTTTAGGATTGTTTTTGCAAAAAAAATACAAAATATAAAAATCGATTTTACCATTTTTATTCTTTAGGGTTCACAATTCTAATAATAAAATTCTAGGGAACTAAATTGTCAAAATTATAAAATTATGAATACTAAATTTGGTACTCAGCCCAATTTTTCACTAAATCACTAATTTAAAAATATTTTGGGTACGTTTGGAATGACGTTTGACAAATAGCGGTAAGGTGAGATGATTGTACTGTGATGTGAGGTGAATTGACCGTGATTTTAAAAAACTGTTTTGAAACAACGGTGTAGTGATCGTGATATCATAAAATGACTATATTGTTTTTATTTTTAAATAATTGTTTCCAATTTAAAAATTATATTTCATATTATTTTATAATAAATTCGTTATTTCAAAACTATATTTTTAAATTATTATATAAAATTATAGGGCGGAAGGCAGTTTTGGTCCCCAAAGTTTGGATAATTTAGCAATTTTGGTCCCCAAAGTTTCTAATTTTGGCAAAACCAACCTCCAAAGTTTCATGTACGCAAAACTGGTCCCCAAAGTTTGCGAATTTTGGCAAAATCAGTCCCCAAAGTTGCGTATTTTCGCAAAATACGTCCCCAAAGTTTGCGAATTGTGGCAAATTAGGTCCCCGGACGAAAATTAATTTGGGGACCAAAATTGCCAAAATTCGCAAACTTTGGGGACGTATTTTGCGAAAATACGCAACTTTGAGGACCAAAATTGCCAAATCATCAAAACTTTGTGGACTGTTTTTGCCACTGAAACTTTGGGGACCAAAATTACCAAATTATCCAAACTTTGGGGACACAAGTCGCCATTTTCTCATATTTTATAGTTTGAAGATATAATTAATAGAATATAAGAAGTTATTAATCAAAATTATTTTTTTAAAAATATAAATTATAATTTACTAAGGGTAAAATTGACATTTGACATTTGACAGATGCGTTCTGGTGGTCGTTGGGTAAACTCAGCTGTGAACTCACCGCTGTTTTCTGCGGTCACACGAACGCAGTTGTTAATGATGTTTGATTAAAATAGAATATAACTACGGTACGTTCACCGCATCGGGCGGTGGAGTGAGTTTCCAAAGAACACCTTTATCTCTTATACATTCTTGACCAAAATAATCTCATGAATATTTCAATTTGGGTTTTTTAAGATTTTCACAAAATCAATTTGTGTTATTTATTTTAAAAAATGTAATCAAATCTTAATATTGTTATATAATTTATTTTAATATAAAAATAAGAAAAAATCCTAAAAATTTATATGAATAACATAATTATAATTATAATTATAATCATTACATTTATATTTTATAATTTAGATATGTTAATCTTAAACAAATATGTAGGCTGCTAAGAAATAAAGAAAATCAATCCAGTGTAAATATGAATGAATATAGGGATCAAAAAGCAATTACTATTTATAAGGAGGTAGTTTTGAATAAAGCTGAATTGAGGGGCAGTAAATTAATAACAATAGCTTATACATGAACTTGTGGCAGTTACTCTGGGTGTCGTGCGAATGGAAATGAAGTTAGCTTCAATACACGCGTGCTGCGGCTTTCCTAAAATCCTCGCGTCAGGTTCTTTACATCAACAGCGACCTAAAATCCATGGTTTGTCGAATTTGTATTCATAAATTAGTTACGACCTCTGCCTTCTCATCACTCATGGAGTTTTCTCTTCTGTAAAGGTTACATTAAGAGAAAGCTTAAGCAATTCAGATTACCTCTACTACAGCGGGTTAATTCACAATTTATTGATTCATCTACGAGGAGCATCGTGAAATTTCGTCTTAATGAAGTAGCGATAAATTCTGCTGCAGGTAGTCAGGATTTCGCAATTTCATTTTTTGTCCTCGAATTTCGATGGCTGGATTAGAAGTGCGGAATTGAATTTTTCTTATTTTTTGTCTGTTTTGAGTATACGCCGTTATAATTGTGACTAAAATGGGAAGGTTCTATCATTCACTGTTGATTCTTGTTTTTTGTCAGTTTTGACTTTGTTTGGAACACCAATTGCAGATGCTGCAACCATAGACAGCTTAAAGGTCTAATTTTGCTTTAACCTCAGGATTTGTTGTTCCATAGACATCTTATTTGAATGAACTTATTTTTATTCAGGAAACAGGATCTTCTTTATTTGTGCTTGGTGATGGTAGTATCGGAGATTGGTTTTCAGGATTCCTATATTCAATGGGTCAGCAAGCTAATGTAGCTGTTCAAAACCAGCTTACAGATCTCAGCTTTGCCAGGTATTATCTCAAATGTGATTGATCTGCACAATATTTAGATGAATTCTTCTAGTTTGCTGAATATTTGAAATATATATCCAGTTTAGCAGTCATTTTTGGTGCTGGGCTTGTTACTAGCCTTTCTCCTTGTACACTGAGTGTTTTGCCCCTTACTCTTGGTTATATAGGTACTTTCTCTTGTACAAAAATTCTTATCTTGTCTTTATTTCACTTCCTGTTTCATATTTTAACTATTTTATGGAATATTAGGAGCTTTTGGTACAGGAAAAGATCGTATAGAGGTAATTACTGGATTATGACTCTGCTCGACTATGCCGGATTATGCAAGTTTTATGTTTTAGGTTATTGGAAATTCGATTTCATTCGCAATGGGATTGGCAACGACATTGGCTCTAGTTGGCATTGCAGCCTCATTTGCTGGAAAGGCTTATGGTCAAGTAGGGCAAGGCCTCCCCGTTGCAGCTTCAGTATTAGCTGTTTTTATGGGGCTGAATCTACTGGAGGTAATTAATCATATATCAAGTAGAGCCAGCCAACCAACTCTTTTATAAGCTTAATTAATTTTGCAGGTGATTGAGTTGCAGTTGCCTTCATTTTTCAACAACTTTGATCCTCGTTCAGCCGCTGCTAATTTTCCCTCAAGTACTCTCTACTTTTCACTTTTTCATCATTCTGACATAGAGATAGAAGTTCATATTGTTAAATTTCTAGAGTCGGGTCAATTTTATGTGGGGGGTGTGCATGGATGTAACGTATAAGAAGGAAGATATTAAACTATAAAAAACTTGAACAAGTTATTTACTATGGTCAACCTTCTATGTTATTCAAACAACTTTCCACTTACATATACCGTATTTCAACACATTCAACAAGTTATGGATGTAGGATAATTGTCACTATTTCAACACACTCGATCAAGTCCAACTACATGATAAGTTGACAATTCAAATCGGTGGATTAAAAACCGATCAATTTCATTAAACCGGACTAATCATTGGCAAGATCACTCATGATTTTTCCAAACTTGCTCTGATACCATATTAGAAATTCAGGATTCAACTGGCCGAGAGAGTATCTATGTAGCCCAATTCATAAGAAAAGTTAATAACATTGAAAAGACTAAGCCAAATTAATTACTTATGATATCACTTCCTTTATAAACTTGAACATTTCTATTTCCACAACTCATGTGAGATAATATTTCAACATATACCGTATACTCGTAGGTGTACAAGCTTATCTAGCCGGACTAACATTTGCATTAGCCGCATCTCCTTGCAGTACTCCTGTTCTTGCTACTTTGCTTGGTTATGTAGCATCAACAAAGGTAATTTTTACATCCAAAAAAGCAAAGCTTCCTGGTTTCTATTATAACGAATAAATGAATTTGCAGGATCCATTTATAGGAGGCACATTGTTACTTACATATACAACCGGCTACGTTGCTCCTCTTCTTCTTGCTGCTTCTTTTGCTGGTGCATTACAGGTTTAAATTACATAAACACTAGTAGTTTATCGTCGAATTGTTAAGTTAAAACAGGTGTGTGTATTTACGCAGAGTCTTCTTTCGTTCCGCAAGTTTTCGGCTTGGATTAATCCCATGAGGTAAAAATATTGGTGATGATACAATAGAATGAGAAGTTATTTAAGTTTTGTGTTGTTTCAGTGGAGCTCTTCTGTTGGGCTGGGGATTATACACTTTTCTTGATCGACTCTTCCCAGTTACCATGGTAATGTAATAAGCTTCTTTATATACTCTGTAATTTGTGTACATAATTGCAATGTTATATTATTAGAATGTTTAATTTAAGGATCTGGGTCATACTCGAAATTCGGCACTTTCGAACAAATCGGATCGGTTCCTAGAATCCGAGTCCAGTTCATTTTGCCAAGAATCCAACTCCAATTCTTGTAAGACTCGGATTCGTCTAGGACACATGGAAAATGAACTTTGTTGGAATTATTCAATCGGACCGAAATTATGATTATGATGGGAATGTGTGCGGACATGACGGATCCCACACCTTAAAAGACTGGTATCTCTTCTCTCTTATAAATCATTACAAATTTCATCACAAATCCAATGTGGAATGTTTAATATTTTAATACATCCCCATGTTCAAATACCTCACAAATTTGGATTTGCGAAGTGAAATGAACCGAACTTTCCCATTATTAATAATCATCATTTTTAACTGAATCAATTGTGTTGTGGTTAGAAAACCAGGGGTCGAAATTATAACGATAGTGTGCACATATATAACGTATAAAGAGAGGAGACTACACCGTAACAGATCTTAACAAGTCAATTACTATGATATCTCTTTTCTCTTATAAACCATTCCAAATTTCCTCTCAAATCCAATAATATTTCTATAGTGTTTGAAGTAAATAACATACTAGTATTGTTTGGAACCATGGTGCACCGCCCGGTGCGGTCACCTTATCGTGGTTCTATTCTAAATTAATCAAACATCAATAATAAGTGTGTTCGTACGAACGCATAAAACAGTTGGTTTAACCCAGTGGCTATCAGAATGCACATGTAAAATGTCAATTTTACCCTTGGTAAATTAGAGTTTAAATGTTTTGTTTTTGATATTCTTGATCAATAATTTCTTATATTCTAGCAATTATATATTCAAACTTTAAAAATATATATAACAATTAAAAAACTTAGTTTTGAAATAACAAATTTATCATAAAATAATATGAAATATAAATTTTAAGTTATACATAATTAATTAAAAATAATGGTTAAAAAGTTATTTTATGAAATCACGATAACTGCATCATTGTTTTAAAACAGTTTTTTTAAATCACGATCACTTATATCGAGTTCACCTCGTAGCATATTATAGTTATCTCATCTAACTGTTATTTCTCAAATGATATTCCAAAGATGCCAACTATCTCTTTTGTCTATTGCTCATGCTTATACTAAAATATATTTAATTTTGTTTATTTTTGTTTTTTTCTATGAATTGAAAAATATTTTATGACTGCATGAATCTTTAACGGAATTATGCTCTATCTTTTAATGTTAAAAAATTAAAAAATGTTAGAAATTGTGGCTCATATCTTTTAATGATTCCAAAATAGAATTAGGGATGCTTCCTTGGATATATTTAATTTTGATTCTTTCTACATTCATTATTCTTTTATATTTAAAATTTATTTGACTTTAATGGAATTTGAGTTCATTCTCTATTTAATTTATTATATTATTCAATTATATTTTAAAATAATTAGAATGTATATAATAATTTTAAATGGTATACTACGAAATAAACTATTATCGTAATTTCCACCCTAAACCTAAATTGAATAGTTAGATTGTGATTATAGTTGAATACTAGCTTTATTATACAACGTTTTCCATATGTTAAATTTCATGAAATTTTTATTGATTGTAATTGATTAATTATTCATCTGTCTGCGAATGTTATTAATATTGATATTATGAATATATTTAACTTTTTTAAAAAAATTATTATTTTTTCTGTTTATTTGATATTGGATTTCTATATTATTGGAGTGGAGTACAATTGTGGGGATTTTAAATTTGAATAAAATTTCTGGATAGAAAAAAAAAATTTTAAATAACAAAATTAAGGAAATTAATTAAAAATGGGTGTACTATCCAGTAATTTGTATAATTCAATAAATTTGATATCAAAGATTTCATCATTTTGGTAAATTTATTTCTCAAAATTTGTTGAATGCAAAATAGTTTTAGTAAAAATAGTTATCATATTTTGTAAATTTTGATAAAATTAACTTTTAAAAATTCAATGTGTGTCGGATTGATTCTCAAATTTTGTATCTTAGTTTGTCACACTAATTTGCAAAATTTGAGAAATCTTAAATATCGTTTTTACTAAATTAACGAAAGTATTAGGAACATGGATGATAAATTAAAGTTTGAGAACGAAATTTACTAAAATGATATAAACTTTAGACATCAATCGACTGTCGCCTTAAAAATAGATCTAAATATTGGAAATAAGATTTAAAAATGAAAAATGGAAACAAATAATGGGTACGTTCGGAACAACGTTTGATAAATAGAGGTGAGATGATTGGACTATGCTGTGAAGTGAACTGATCATGATTTAAAAAAACTTTTTTTGAAACAGCGGTGCGATGATCGTGATGTCATAGAATGATTTTTTTTGTCATTATTTTTAAATAATTATTTATTACTTAAAAATTATATTTTATATTATTAATAATAAATTCATCAAAAATTATATTTTTAAATTGTTATATATTTTTATAGTTTGAATATGTAATTATTTTTTTAAAAAAAGTTTTTGATAACATTTCCTGGTTGTTGGGTTACACATGCTATGAACGCTGTTGTTTACTGAATATACAATCAAGACCGATAAAAAGTTACTTAGTTGGAATCGCGGAGAAACGGGTACGAGTTGGCCTGAAATCTCGCCATCGGAAGCTCGGGAGCCGGTACGGCGGAGTAATCGCCCTTCTCACAACCTCTCCCATTATCGGCCTCTTAGGTTGTGTATTTCCCGTCAATCTCTCTGATGTAGAAATCGAACCCCTTTGTATTAATAGACTTCTGTTATAGCCGCCGTGAGCGGTGGTTTCCGGTGACTTGGGTGGAAGCTTTTTTGCGCTGAGATCCATGGCAATGAATTTATCTGGCTTAGCGACTATGAATGTATATGTATTTATATTTGGGGATGTAGAATTAAAAAGTTGACTTGCAACTCCATTGGTTATCGTTGAATCCGTCTTCCTCCAGACCTTCCTATTTTCCAGTCAAGACTGATGTCACTTGCGACTATGGTTTAAAAACAAATAATATTTTTACTGATAAAATGATGCTTCACTTCCCAAACTTGGAACTTTACATATTTGTTAAAATTGATCATATATTTCATCTAAATTTGTAATATTTGACAAATAATGTGTTTGTTTGGTATAGTTTTTTAAAATTGCAGTGTAGTGAAATGTGATGAGGTGTGGTGAGATATGATAATCGTGAATTTTTAAATATGTTTGGTAAAATTATGATATTATCATCGCGATGTACGTAAAAATACTAATATACCCTTATATATATAAAATAATAAATATAATTATATTATAATTAATAGAATTAAGAGTAAATTAATCTTTTCCAAAATCACGATGAGGCCACAGCTGGTTTTAACAGCTGTGATGATATCGTGATTTTTTAACGATTATCACATCGCAATTAAACTTGTGTTTTGTGTAACATAAGAAAATCACGATCTGAACAACGCATCGCATCTCACCGTAGTTTTAGTTTGAGTACCAAACAAACTCAATATTCCAAAATAGCAATATGTGTCTTTCAAATTTGATTTTGATAGAATATTTCATTTTTCCAAAAGTGAAAACTTTGGGGATCAAATATACTAAACTTTGGAACCAGTTCTCCTAAAACTTAGTAAGTGCATGGATCGGTTTGTCATTTTCATATTTTGAGGATCAAAATTATCAAAATTATAAAACTTTGAAAATCAAAATTGTCAAAACCATGAAACTATGAAAATTAAATTTACGTATCGATCAGATCGATTTGAATCAACTTGATAGTAAAATAAATAATAATGCTGAAAAGCAAAAAATATATATATTTAAAAATATGTAATTAGATAATATATAAAAAATTTAACAAAAATAAAAATTTTCACTTGATTTTTACAATTAGAGAATTATAATTTTAGGTTAAAAGTTCAAATAGACTAAAGTGTCTTAGTAGAAGCAAGCATGAAAGACATACACAATGCTAATCTAGACTTCTCTCAAATAAAAATTAAGAATAAAAACTATTATGAAACAAAGAAATAAACAACGAACATCGAATCAAATATTGGGTTTGTTTGGTTTGACTTTTTAAAATTGTGGTGTAGTGAGATATGGTGATCGTGAATTTTTAAGTATGTTTGATAAAATTACGGTATTATGATCGTGATTTATGTAAAAATACTAATATATCTTTATATATTATATTAGAATTAATAAAAATAAAAATAAATAAATCTTTTCTAAAATCATGATTTTTAACAATTATTATATTGTAATTAAATTTATGTACATTAAAAAATTCATCATTTGAATATCTCACTTCTTGCCGTTGTTTTAATTGCAATTGCAGTATCAAACAAACACATTATGTATCTGGTAAAAATCCACCACAACAGACTAAGAGGAGCAAAATCAACAAGTCTTACAACAATTCAAGGCCAACCGGTCCCTTCACTAGTAATCGCCTCTATAGACTTCTATCTTGAATTTCTCAAATCAACGGTAAAAGATCAAGCACGGATGATTCATCCCTTAGATGGTGTGAGCTGTAAATCATACCTTAGAAATGTCCACAACGCTTCTCTAAGTCCAGTCAAGGTGAACGTGAATCAGAAACGAAGAATGGAAGGTAAAATTCAATCACAACTAATGAAAAAAAGAGAAAACTAACAACGCCATTGCTGCAGTGCATAGATCAATTCATGTTCCGGCGAGGACAAATTGCATCTTCATCAAATTCATCGGACGCACTATCCCAATCATCTTCACCATCGCCAGCAAGATCATCGTCTCCATCTTCATCTTCATCTGAATCATCGTCATCGTCCATATCCTCTACGGCATCGGGTTGGGGAACATAACTTCGCCGCGCCTCGATCTCAACCACTGGCGAGACAAAAAGGCACCGCGAATTCACAGAATTTGGCAAAATCGAATCTCTCATTCCAATTTCAGGAATATGCGGGGTCAGGGGACTAAACGGAAGAAGACTCGCGGTTGAGGACACCGGCGGAGAAGCCAGTAATAAATGGCGACGGATAACTGCCTGGAGAACTGGACTTCTGAGAATTAGCAGCTTAGAAATGGAAGATGTAGCAGATGACGCCGCCATTTCAGATTCCCAAGCTCCGATTACAAAGGCAGGGAACGAAAAACTATATATATACCGCATTCTACGTTAGGTTTTGGGGAGGGTTTTGCAGGATTCCGATTCTAGACCCTTCCAATCCCAATTGAGCCCATAGTGGGCCTTCCATCCTGGTCTCTTATCACTAAATGACAATTGGGCCTAACATTTTCATTATTTATTTTTTTAAAACCAAATTTCACAGAATGCCAATTGTGCCTCTCATTTTATTTATTTTATTTTTCATAAAATCAAATTAATAGCCTATTTTTAATAGGCTTATAATAATTAGATGTTAGTATTATTATTATTATAATAATTCTATGGAGTTACCATATGCATTTTTTTAAACAAAAGTGGTTTAAAATTATTATTTCAAGAAAACGTAGACTTTTATAATTTTGATAAATTTAATCCTAAAATTTGAATTTGTCATTGTACTCCTTATTTTGTAAAAATAATCATTAATATTACCAAAATTTTGCAAATTCACTCTCAGACAGTGTTTTAAATTTTCGATATACCGGATTCGATCGGTATTTTACCAAAATATCGGCCGGTATGGATTTTTTCTGGTCGAGACGGGTTTTTGCGGGTTTTATATTAAAAAAAATAAAATATAAATATTTTATAATTTATTTTAATATTTCGGTACATATCCGATATACCCGAAATATATGTGATATACCAATCCAATGAGCTTGTCCGGTTATCGGCTTTTAAAACATTGCTCTCAAAGATCAATTTTTCCAAATAACAATTTTGCCACCTACATTAAACTTTGAATATTACGTTTAACAAATTTAACGAAATATGAGAATTAGTTTTGTCAAAAAAATCAAAATTTGATTACTAATTTTGCATTAAAAAAACTACGAGAACTACATTTTTCAAAATTAAAGAACTTTGGAGGCCAAATTTGATAAATACTACAAACTTTGAGAACCTTAAATATCATCGTCCCTTATTTCACTATAAGTATAGAGAGCATAAAAAAGCAGGAAAAACAAAACTGAAGCTAATCATCCAAACCTTACAACAATGCAAGATATGTCATCTTTGCTTTTTCTAGCCAAAGCTTCTTCATTGAGTTGTTTCGCAGCCCAACGAGGATCTTTCGTTTGTCTAATGCAGTTAACCGCGTCTTGGTTCGACATAACCTGCTCATTTATCATCATAAAATCACAATTCGATGAAGTAAAAACATAACAAAAACTCGAATCACCTTCCAAATACCATCACTCGCTAGTATCATGAACTCAGTTTCATCATCTATGTATTCCACAATAACATAAGGCTCTGAACTAAGATGATCCTTAATAGTTTTATCTCCGAAAGCACGTGATACGGCTAGTTGCCCATCGACACGAGATACATCGCCTTGTATATCGAAACACACAACATTAATACATAAGCCTATGAAACGCACAAATTTCTTATGCTTTGCCACCATATAACAAAGATATGATAATTGGGATATTGTTGAACGTATAGAGTTTAGCCGAAATTACGACGAAAGAGCGTGAACGAATAAGATTAAAAGGAAAGTTCACATATTTAAAAGACTCGATCAAGTGTGATGACATTCTCACCCTTATAAACCTAATCAATACTACTTCTCAAACGTATATGAGACAAATTCAACACTCCCATCAAATCCAACCATAAGGTTTGGACTTGCGAATGAACCGAACTAACTCCGATACCATATCGAAATTATAGAATCGAGCCACATGAGGTATAAGGGTATCAGACCACATCGTAAAAGATATGAACAAGTAATTTACTATGATCACATACCGTCTTATAAACCAATTTCGCTATTTCAACACATATGTACTAGTGAGTCAAATGTCAAATAAGAGTTGTTATTATATACCTGGAAATTTGGATACAAAGCCACCTCTGTTTTCAATGTCGCTTCTCTCTTTTTCAGGCTCATGATCAATGGACAATTGCTTTGCTACCCCGTTTCTGCATAAAACAGCTCTAGAATCTCCAACATTAGCAACTACAAGCTTGTGACAATTAATCAAGATTGCTGTTACAGCAGTGGAACCTCCACATCCTAAATCATGAGCTTTCTCAAGAATTGTATCATCCGTTACACGATAGGCTTTTCTCATTGCACGTTCAGGGCAATCCCAGAACTCAGGCTAATTGGGATAATACACATCAGATCAAAATCAAAAGCAATAGTAATTGGGATAAGGCTAACCTCATTCAGAATGTTATTGAAAAGATGAGATTTCAAATAATCAGGTATCTCACGGCTTAAATGGCCATCGAATATGGCAAAGAGACCAAGCTCATTATCATCGATTTTTTGAAATTGAGCAAAAGCATAATCTTCCATAGCGTGTCCACTTTTACCTTCAACCATATGATACCCATGTGTGATGTGTCTGTTGATGATGCTCTTTCCTTTCCCTGTTGTTTCCGATGTCGGGGAACCCAATCCCACTTTCTCCTACAGCGATAAACAAGACAAACACTCAGTCACGCATTTTAACAAACACCTTGTCTTCATTACATATACCTTCATTTTCTGCATGATTTCCTTTCCAGTCATGATTGAAAACAATTGCAAGGGTATCGTCGAATCTGGGCGAAATGATGCAGACAAATATGAATGGAAAAGAGATGAACATGCTCCCCGGAGACGCCACGTATTTCCTCGTTTCAATCTTTGCTTGTACACGTGTTGACGCCACCTCCGTTCTGTCTTATTACCTTAACTGCCTTCTGGCAATATTTGATTCTCTTTAGCTTAGTTTGGCTATTAAATTTATGTGACTCGTTAGATTTTCGATTAGATTCTAATTTTTAAATGATATAATATTAAATAAATATATATATAAATATATCAATATTGCATCAAAAAAGATACGGGATGCGAGATTTGTTAATTTCTTACGAATCCAATCAGGGTGCGTTGATTAAAACAATATAAATATATTATTTTTTAAAAATGTACTCAATAATCCAATAATATTTCAAATCATTTTGATTATGATAAATTGTATAAAATTTCATACAAACTAATTAAACTATACTTTTTTTATAAAAATTATAATTAAAAGTATATACATTTCAATAATATACTTTTTCATACAATCATTTCGAGTACTGGATGCGATAGGTTGCACGAATCCGAGCGAATCGTGCAACCTAGAAATAAATGTTAGACTTTGATTATTATTACATAAATTCTGAGTTTAAAATTACAAATATTTATTAATTTAATATATAAGTAAATTTAATTTCATAAAAACTGAGTATCACTCGATTATACCGAAAAAACTCTAATTTATCGCATTTCACATTATCTCTATATATTTTCTTTTTTATAGATATTATAATATTTTTTAAAAAATTATATTCTTTTAGTTTTAAATTTTAAATCTGAAAATCAATTTTAGTATAATGAATTTAAATATTAAAGGACTATACAATATAATCAAAAAATATATCCCTTAAAAAATAATATGTGACAAAATTATCATTTCTCCACAAACAAGGTCATATCACAACTTCACAAGTGGATTTATTTCTTAGAGACATATCGGGAGGATGTCGAATTGTCAATTAAGGCACCAAAAATTTATATGATTTGGTAAATTTGTTTATAAAGTTTTTTAATTGAATTTTATATTCACAATTTTTGAACTCAAAAGTAGTACACAAAATTGGTTTTTTGTCAAAAACAACCCTCGTATTTCATAAATTTTGGTTAATCTAATAATCAAAGTTTGTGTGTAGCAAGATTTATTCACAAATTTTAGAGATTAATTTTGATCAACAGAATCGAATTTGACAAATTTGAGAAACATTGAAGATTATTTTTACCAAAATAACCAAATATTTCTATTACAATTATCAAATTAAAGTTTCGGTATCAAATTTACTAAAATTAAAAAATTTGGAAAACAAACACCCAATTTTCTCGAGAAATACATTCAATATAATATTAGGTACGTTTAGAACATCGTTTGATAAATAGCGGTGAGATGAAATGATTGTACTATGTTGTGGGGTGAACTTATAGTGATTTTAAAAAAAACTGTTTTTGAAAGAGCGGTGCAGTGATCGGTATATCATAAAATGATTTTTTTGCCATTATTTTTAAATAATTTTTTATAACTTAAAAATTATATTTCATATTATTTTATGATAAATTCGTTATTTCAAAACTATATTTTTAAATTGTTATATATATTTTTATAGTTTAAGCACGTAATTGATAGAATATAAGAAGTTATTGATCAAAATTATTTTTTTAAAAAAATAAACTATAATTTATCAAGGGTAAAATTGACATTTGGTAGGTGCGTTCTTATGGCCGTTGGGTTAACCCAGCTGTGAACTCACCGCTGTTTTATACGGTCACACGAACGTAGTTATTAATGATGTTTGGTAAAAGTAGAATACAACTATGGTACGTTCACCGTATTGGACGGTGGACTTGGTTTCCAAACATCACCAATATTACCGATTTTAATCGGCATTTTCTTCTACTTGAAAGCATGTAAATATTAATTTTAAATTCCATTTGCTATTGTAAAAAAACACATGATTTTTTAATATTTAATCCCAATACATTTGGCTAAACCAAGCGGAATAGACGATCAATTTGCCTTGAAATTTGGAGTGAATTAAATTTGAGTGTAGTTATTTTAGCCAAAATTCGAGTGAATTAAATTCAAATAATATCCGTTTGTATTTGAAAAAAACGTTAAAATTAAAGTTTATTTACAATGCTAAATATTATAATTAAATTAATAAACCCAATTAAAATAAATAATATTTTCAGAATTCCCCAATCCCCACATGCCATGTAGGACCCAAGTCACGTGAAGAAACTTACTCATGCATGAGAAGTCACTCATCACGACTATATATCTAATATCAGTCACCATCATTCCGTTTCAGCACATTTAATTAAAATTAAATAAATAAATAGTAAATACAACTAACACTTCTTTATTTTTATTTTCAAACCCCACATTAAAATTAATTATTATTTTAAGCACTAGACCATATTATATAACCATTTAATTAAATTTATTATTATTATATATATACATATTATTGTGAATGAAACTGCATAAACTGTTTCACGAAGAATGAGTCTTGAACAACAGAACCAGAGAAGCAAGAAGAGGCTAAGCCATGACCAAATTAGGGTTCTTGAAGGAAGCTTCAACGCTGGGAAGAAGCTTGAACCGGAGCGTAAGTTTCAGTTAGCAAGAGAGCTTGGTGTTCCGCCACGTCAGATCGCGATTTGGTACCAGAATAAACGTGTACGGTGGAAGAATCAGAGCTTGGAATTGGATTATGAAGCTTTACATCTGCGTCTTGAAGCTGCGCTTTCTGATAAAAGTCGATTGGAGAAAGAAGTTCAGTGTTTGAGAGCGGAAATTAAGCGCATTCAAGATGGGTTTTTTGGTTATAGAGCTCAAGTTAACGGCGCCCATCTTTCCGGGTTCCATGCGCCGCCGCCGCTGGTACCGCCGCTGCAGGGCTCTTCTCTTTCAAGCGGTTGCGATGAGGGTACTGTGAGTTCGTGCTTAAACGACGACGTAGGGTACTCTGGTCTTAAGTTTGAGGAGCTTTACGCTTGTTTAATGACTGGTGGTTCAAATCACGGTCACAGTTCCGGTGGAGTTAGTATATGTGAGAGAGATTTTGTTCTTGGGCACAAAATTTGATCACTATGATGAATAAACTTAAAAAACCAAATTAATCTATTCACAATGTTATGTGAATAATTGTGCAAATAATAATATTCTAAATAATTGTACGGGTTTGTTATTTGATATGAACGAACTGAAAGCGTTGTGTTCATGTTCGTTCATATTTATATTCGAACGTGTTCATGTTCGTTCATATTTTATTCGAACGTAAAAATATGTTCGAACATTGTTCAAATTTTTAAGTAAATATTCATGTTCGTTCGAATAGCTTGTTCGTACATGTTTGTACTATTTGTGTGAAATTCATCCAAAGGGTTCTTCATGTTTTAATTTATCACTATTTTCTGTAGAAATTGATTCATCATAAAAAAATATAAAGTCATATAAAGGGTTCACTGACTATGATGAACATTTGTCTTGTTCCATATTTGACATTTTGAGAATTTTGTAAAATATCAAATGTCTTCTCTTTTCAGTCTTTTGAATCTAATGAAGAGTTAAGAAGTAAAAATTAGGGTTTTGTAAAGATTTTTAATCTTAAATACTATAATAATATATTATAATAATTTAAATAATATATATGTTCACGAAAATGTTCATGTTCGTTCAAATTATAAACAAACAAAAAATAATATTCGAACAATGTTCATATTTTTATTCGAACGAGCGAACACGATCACATACGAACCGAACACATATTGTTAACGAGTTGTTCGGATCGTATAACAACCATAATTTTAATTTATATAAGAAGTGATATTCTAAGTAATTTGTTTAGTAGTCTTTTCAATATAAATCATTTTTTTATAGAGTATACGTACATTCTTCCTATTTATAAAATCTTGAATTTCCATAGTATCATATGTATGTGAGTTTCGGGACAATGCATACAGGTTCAGAAAACAAAACTATTGTAAAACGCAAAGGGTTTAAGAGAAAAAAATGGATGATATATGATTAGAGTACTACCGAGTTACTGAATCAACTCTGAATTGTATCAAAGTTCATTTCTCTTATGAATTACACGACATTCTTCATGTCAATTGAATCTTAAATTTTTACATCATATCACAACTACATGGTGGATTTCATCTTAGTTGTACCGTTTTAGACAACACAAACAATAATTAAAAAGTGTAATGTACTTAAGCGAAAAAAATAAATCGATATATAACTCGAGCTATTGAAGCAGTTAAAATTGGATCAAGATCAATTCATTTAGGTGAGTGATTCAAAATAATTGGTTTGACATAATCTTTCCAATTTAATTTACTTCTCTTATAAATTAAACAATAGAGACCATATTCCAATCCATTGAATCTTGAATTTCTACATAATACCCTAGTGTGGTGAATAACTTTTTCAATATATTAGAATTATCGAGCCCCACATAAATTAGACAAGAAAGTGTGAATGAACGAGATATAACATTAGTAGTCCAAACTTTATAAACTTAAACAAATCATAATATGATGACAATATATATACTTATAAACCTAATATATTACATTTTTCTAATCAATATGAAATAAATTCAATAGATCACTTCGATTTTTCTCCGTCATTCTTGAAAATTACTACTTCAACGTTTAAATTAAAACAAGAAATAAATTAGTATATCATTATTTATTGATAAATTTTTAAAGTTAAGCATAAATAGTTTGTAAGAATCTATCATATAAGATGAATAACATACAATACACAACATTTGAACAAATCAATTATAATATTACACATTTATCATGTAAACAAATTCAATTTACTTATCGAATATTATTTCATATATTAACACATAACTATTTACATCTTTTTAGTTATATTAAGTAGTCTATATAAAGAATAATGGGTGACGTTTGAGGGTGACCCTCCAACTTATCGAATAAAAGACATATCATCCAAGTTACGAAATTGCAAATATGACACATCAAGTTAACAAAAATATGCAAATATGACACCTCAAGTTAATAATAATATGCATATATGACCCTCCAATTTTAATTAAATGCATGTACGACACATCAAGTAAATAATATCGTTTAATATTAACTCTCTACCACATTGTTATTGTTTTACGTCCGAATGCACATTTCTCGAAATTTGAAGTATCAATTTTGTGTAATTTTTCGTATAAAAGACTTATTTGCATAATTTGTGAACATTGAGAACGAATAATGCCAACGAAAAATGTTTGCAAATTTAACGGAAAATCATGTACTAAATACCAGGGATAAAAAACAAACGGTTTTGATAACTTGAGGGAATGGATGTAATTTCATAAATTGGATGATATGACATTTACACAACTCGTAAGTTTTTGGCTATTTATGCAATTTTCTCAAAGAATAATACATTCATACGTGTATTAAATTATGTATGGGAATTCTAATCCAGTTTAGTTACTATGATCTTTTACATATATAAAACTTAGACTTTATAAAATAAGAAAATTACGAGTACTTGATTAATTAATTAATTAATTAACTTTGTGCAATATTGCTATGTAAAAACTAAAAAATATTGTAATATGAAAATATTATCCCTGGTAATTTGTTGTTATTTTTTACTATATAATTAAATAAAGGGCAAATATTGGGTGTGGTGAGATGTGGTGATGTGTGGTCAGATATGATGATCGTGAATTTTTAAGTATGTTTGGTAAAATTGCGATATTATGATCGTGATTTATGTAAAAATACTAATATACCCTTATATATATAATAATAATAATATAATTATATTATAATTAATAGAAGTAAGGGTAAATGAGTCTTTTCCAAAATAACGATGAAGCCACAGCTGGTTTTAATAGCTGTGATGATATCGCAATTTTTTAACAATTATCACATCGCAATTAAACTTGTGTTTTGCGTGCATTAAAAAAATAACGATTGGACCATCTCACCGCACTTTTAATCGCAGTACCAAACAAACTCATTGCATCCCTACCAAATTTTAAATAGACGGCAACAAGGCCAAATCAGAAATGACAAAACGATCCAAATATGAAAGGAATCTAGAAGGTAGACTAAACTCTCGAGGAATAGGGATAATCTGGGAAGAATATTTTAGTATCCCCACGTCACTACTTTAAAATAATTTGATAGGTAAGATTGGTAAAATAACTAAAAAAATATTGTTATAAAATAACTCTAAATAAATGATTTTATATAATAACTATAAATAAACTTATTAGACAATATTAAAAAACAATTTTATGAAAATATATACAAATATGAGTTCGCTTAACTAAAAATGATTTAGATTCACGTTAAAAACACCGTTACAATCATCATCGATGAAACTAAACGAGTAATACACCAAATGAACGCATTAAAAAATAGCTTTATCAATTAAACTCTTAGTATTTAAAATAATTAGATAGACATCTAATAATTATGATACTAAATTAATATATTTTTATCTAAATCATTATATTATAATTTTACAAAATAATTTTAAAAAGGTAATTTTGCAATTGAGTTTTCAAAGAACCTCATTGTACAATTAATTTTTAGATGACTTTTAAATTCCCAATCACACCCATTTTTTAAAACTATGGTACCAATATACGTGTAAACAAATAATGATAATACAAGTCATCTGTATCATTACAGGGGTGTGCATGAAAATTCGATGATCCGAAAAACCGAGGTAATCGAACCGATTTTTCGATTATTCGAACAGCAAATACTTAATCGGATCGGATCGTATGCGATTTGGGATCAGATGCGATTTTTCAAAATTTATATCTGATCCGATATTATTATTATATTTTTTTTCTAATTTTATAAAGTTAAAACATATATAGTAATATATTTTTTTCTTATTATAAATATTTGTTTTTTCAATTAATATTAATGTTTTATATTTTATTTTTATTTTTCAAAATAACCGATATGGAATAATATCAAGTAATCAATATCGGAGATTGATTTTTAAAATTCATGTTTTTAGTAAGTTATATAATTCTTCGAATATTTTATATTAACATTTAAAATGTATTTAATTTTACAATTGATTTTATTTTTATAGGTTGTAATTACGAATATATAAATGAATTATGTTTATTTTTTGCAGATTCATTACTTAGAAGAAAAATATAATTCATTGTTTACATATATTTATTTTAATTTAATTCTTATATTGAATTCAAATTTTACTTTATGGATCTTTGAAAATTCTGAATATACATTTTTTTTGTTTTATAATTTGTATATTTATCAAATAAGTAACATTTTTCGGTGATCAGTGGTAATTTCTTATAATCAATTATAATTAAAAAAGAATATTAGGGTATCCGCAAATCAATCCGTAAACCGATCCACAATCCGATCCACTATTAAGAATAAATTTCGGATCATGATTTTTCTGATCCGTATCCATCGGATCGGATCAAAAAAATGATGATCGAAACGATTACCCGATCCACGCACACCCCTACGTATCAATCAGTATAACGGACAAGTCCAATATATTGGTATACCATGTCATTATCGCATATACATGAATAATAAAATAAATTAAGATATTAACTATAGAAAATACATAATTTTAACTTATTTTTACTTTGAAACTATATGAATATAAAAATTTTGCAGGCTTCATATATTTTTACCCAAAACAAAAATCATTGATCCGATCCGAATGTGACACACTTAAAACTCGTATCGATATTTTATTTAAATACTATCCAAAACGGATATGTACCAATTTAAAACACAATAATCAAAATAGATAGTATTAACTTATTAAGTACTAGTACTTTTTATTATTATTAGTCTCCAATTTTTTTGCATGTAAGTAGATTCTACCATGTCACCATAATTATTTAAATTTTAAAAATTATAAATAAATTATATTTAAAAAGTATGGTAAGTAGCATATTTTTTAATAAGAAAAAATTACAGCTTGCCAGCCGCCAACGTCGACCTTCTCTCCCGTTAATTGCATTGAATTTCAAATCAGTAATTAAGGAAGGGTTAATTACTAGGGCCTATATTTATATTTAAAGAAGTAAAAGCTAATTAATTATACCCAGAAACTCCAGTATCATATAGATGTAATTTGTACGCATGTAACCCAACCAGGGACGTAGATGTAATTAAAGGAACCTCGTATATATACGACTTTCTCTTAAGTCCTCATTATTATTATTTTTTAATAGCCAAGTCCCCATTCTACTCTTTATTATCAAATACTAATTTTTTTACCACCCCCTATCTTTTATCCCTTTTTCATTTTGACCACAATTTGTAGAGGATCTCAAATCTCATGTCACAACTTGCTTCTATTGCTTATTTTCACCAATGTTTAAAAAATTGATACCGACCAATATATCAAACGAGTTCAGTGTATATGTATATTGTATATGTATAAGATGTATTGAATGTGTACTTGAATAATAAATAATTTATTTATTAACATAGAGAAAAAATATATGACTTTTTAATTTTTATTGTTCCTATTTCGAAAAAATAAGAAAACAAAATTTTGCAAAATTCATATAACTTTTTTTACTTAATCAAAAAATTTAAATATGATCCGACCGTTTAAAACCCATAATTTATTCTCGTTCAGATAAATTACAAATGAACATAAAAATATTCTATTAAAAATATGAACGAACATGAATATAAAAAAATTATTTCGTTCTAATCGAATAACAACCATAGTCCTGATTGTTACGATCACGTATCAAACGCACCCTAATTAATTATTTAAATATAAAGTATAATGAAAAAAAGAGGTCAAATGCACAAATTGTGGTTATAAAATCTTGTGTTTTTTATAATGAGTAGTTGGTAGTAGGCATTAATTATCACAGGGTTTAGAAAATGATAACACCTAAGCTTACATATTAATTTATTGCTCAAGGAGACTTTTTGAGAATATGTAGATAGTAGGCTAATTTCAAAACTAAATAAATAATTTGAGAATATTAATTAATCAGATATACATGATAAATTTATTTATTGGACATTGCAAATATTAAAAAATGTAAAAATATACTCATATTTAGCAATGAAATATCAAAATCGTTTAATAATGACCTCGAGTGCATATTACCAGTTTTCTATGCATTTTTTAGTAATAAATTTTACATTTTAAGGTTAATAGATCAAATATAAATGTTTTTAAAATTTTAATCGATAGTATAATTCATGGATTCACCTGAATTTTTTAGAATATGTAGATGGGAATTTTTCAAAAATACCTTTAATTTCAAATCTTCTTTTTAAAACTACATTCTTTTTAAAATCCATTTCAAAAGTACATTTTCTAGTTTTTTTAATTATTATAAATTCACATTTATAATTAATCAAAGTTTTGGGTCTCTTTTTAATTATAACTAGGAATGTATTGAAATAAAATCTGGTTGCAAGACCCACAAAATTCCTGGTAAACTCATGAAGATAGTGACAGATTTCTCCGATTCGTTTAAGGGGAAACGAATTCGAGAAATCCATGAAACATCCATGATCACTTGGAAATGGAGAAAAAGAAACTGATAACTGAAAATCCGTCACTACGTTCAGAAACGAATCGGAGAAATCTGTGAAACATCCATGATCACTTGAAAATTGAGAAAAAGAAACCAATAACTGAAAATCCGTTACTGCGTTCATGAAGCACACAGAATTCGTAGGGTTTTACAATCAGATTTTAAATTCAATGGATGTTTAGTTATAATTAAAAAGAGACTCACAACTTTGATTAATTACAAATGTGAATTTATCATA
The DNA here is from genome assembly GCA_009725065.1 of Utricularia reniformis. Lineage (NCBI taxonomy): Eukaryota > Viridiplantae > Streptophyta > Magnoliopsida > Lamiales > Lentibulariaceae > Utricularia > Utricularia reniformis. The sequence continues at coordinate 484,357 of RWGZ01001181.1, read as the reverse complement.
ATTAAAAAACTAGAAAATGTAGTTTTGAAAAGAAGATTTGGAAAGAAATGTATTTTTGAAAAAAACTCATATGTAGATAGTAGCCTAATTTCAAAACTAAATAAATAACTTGAGAATATTAATTATATAAATATATATAAGAAATTTATTTATATGACATTCTATGCTATAAAATTTATAAAATATAAGATTAATATTTAAATCGGGATTTCGAGCACTGTTTCTCCTCATCGTCATTGTCGCGAAGGAGGAACTGCAGAATGGACTTTTGTGCCCTCAATCAATTCCACGTTCAACCCCTTTCAATCCAATTTCTCTAAGGTATACACTTATGGTTCCTCATTGATATCACCCTGAGATATTTATTATTCGAGGACACATATATTTCTATATAGTCATTCCCAAGTCGAGAAATGAAGCAGATCGAGATATTTTGATGATTGACATTATTTATAACTTATCGTGGTATTTGGATCAGGATGCTTATTTACAGGATCCTTGTGCCTATTTAGAGATTAATGGGTCATTATTTATTGGACTCCATTAATGATGGGCCTAGTGAGATATAATTGGGCTGGATTAATTATCTATATAAACATGGTTAAACAAAGAAAAAAGGGGATTTTTTCTTGGACTCTTGACCTAATGGAGCTGGGATTCTTGACCTAAGGAGGAGGCCGCTATTCTTTTCTTTTTCGCCCGGGAAACCTACGACTACTACCATCAAAACATCATCTTTTTTCTTTGGTTTTCTACCTCATGTTCTCCTATTGTAAATCTACGAACTTGACATTTATAGTGGATTCAAAGGCTACGGCCGGGGTGGTTTTTTATCCTTTCTTTTACAGAAAGGTTTTCCACCTACAAAAATCGTGTCTTTTTACTTCTTGCTTTCGTACTACATTTTCGTTCGACCCCTATCCGTAAAAGGGGTCTAAATTTTGTTATCGCTCATTTTTATCAGCAATAACATTGGCGCCGTCTGTGGGGACGTTTTTAATCCCATTGAGTTTTTATCCGGAGTTTAGGATGGAAAACGCGAATATATTTTCGATTCAGCGCAGCTTCGGTATTAAGTTTGTTTCTGATTATTGAACCATTGGATCGGTCTGAAATTTTGATCTATAGTTATAAACATATTTATCTCGGTTCTGAACGGTAAAGATCGATTTTTATGGTCGTTTGAATTTTCGAATTAACATTGGTTTACAAGTGACTGTTTCTGATTATTCAAGTATACAAATGTTGGTTTTTCGATTCGAATCTCATAGTTGTAACATCGGATTGTTCTGAAAATTTTTAGCATGGTTTCTCACATATCTTTCGGTCCTCTGATTGTTGAAGATCATTTTTTTGGCACTTTCATATTTCAGATTACTATCCGAATATATGGTTGTTATTTCTAATCCTATTGTAATGCGCAGTTCAGATATTCTATTCAGTTTGCATAATTGGACCGTTGGATGTTTCTGAAATTAATATATATTAGTCTAGACGTACCTGTAAATGTTCTAGACAGTGGAGATCGATTTTAAATGTTGTTTCAGTTTTGAATTAATGACAAACGTTTAAAGTTTCAGACTTAGTTTTCTGCAATATTGAGTTATGGTATTCTATATGACATGCTTTATTTCACGGTTGGATTATTCTGAAATTTACGTATATTATTAACGACACATTGTTCTACGTTTCCAACGGTGGAGATGAGTTTCTGTAATTATTTCGATGTTTGAATTATCGGCGGAAATATAACAATGTTGCTTCCGATTTTTCAAAATTCGTTATCTAAGAATTCTGATATGGATTTTATTATTTCACTATTGGATCGTTATGATATTTATACATATTTATCAAGACATATTATTCAAATTTATGAACTTTCTTCGTTATGGAACGTGTAGATCGATTGATCTTATTTATTTCGGATTTGAAATTATATAATCCAAAGAAGATGGATTTCTATATTTTATGGATTGAGATGATGTTGATTTTATGATAATCTCTTCGTGTTGGTATTCTTTATGGTATCTCCTGAATGATTTACTAGGTGACTCGTATGTATTATCATCCTAAGTTGGTAAATTGTTATGATATAGTATCAAGATTACATTTTTATTTTTGAACGGAATCAATCATATGATTGATTGTAATAGTACTTCAATTATATTTTTATCAAGATATGGTTATATTCTGAAAATCATATCGTTTTGGGATTATCTCCGGTATCTTCATAATGATTGACGAAGGGATTTTTATGCCTTATTATGATATTTTTCTTCATCATGTGAGGAAAAGAATTTGAGATTCTAAATTACCAGGGATATATGATTTTCATAATTTTTGACGGTCGGTTATCGCCACCTTAACAACGAGTTACTTAATCTATATAGAATCTTATGGATAACCGGAAACTCATAGGAAAGATTACAAAGCGATATATGAAGTAAAGTTGTCTGTCTCTCCCGAGACACGCAAGTGTCTAAACTGACGTTCTTATTTATAATCAGAATAGTCAGAAAATTGCCGTATGGATGACACGAGGGTGATGTATTACCGGGGACTCAATCAATATTTCAGAAGAACCCGCGGTCGCCGAAATCATTACTCAGCCTTCTCGGAGCAGGAATTCATCCGGGAGGGCATCTATTAGCTATCTACTTCCTCGGTGTTTATCAAAATATTTTGAATTCTAAAGAACATCCAGAAGCTTGCCTTTGTATTGAATTCGAAAGAACATCCGCAATATATCATTATCAAAGATTATGATGCATAATTTTTCGGTTTTCAGTTATGAGCCTATTTATATGGTTATCAATTAGAAGAAACTGATATCACGGAATATTATTTTGCTCTATGGAATTCTATCAAGAAATTTTATTGAGTTCTTTGTATGTTTCAGACATGTTATCTATGGCTTCGGTGGTTTAAGTTTCGATACTTAGAGTCTAGCGAAGGTTAATGCATCATTAATGGTAATGCGAACTATCTGAGGCTTTTGCACATCATTCAAGGAGATTTGAGCATTTCGTGACGTAGTCGTTTCACCCTGGTTTCCATGTTGTTTGAGAAATATTACATGCCTTCATCGATTAAAGCTCCTTATTTCGATCGTGTGGGTATGCTTTAATGAGGTACCATACAGTTAACATAATGGCGATTATAACGAAAACCAATAGAGTTTTACAACCCTCGGAATTTTATTTGAGGATTTGCAGTTAAAAAGCATTATTAGACTAAGGAAATTAGATTAAACTCTATTTGATTGTCATATTATTGATAGCAGTGAGCATATCGTGAATGATGTATCTAATTGTTGTTCTTAATCATCCGAAATGATATTCGTTCAGAATAGTCTTAATTATCCGGAATGGTATTCGTCCGGAATAATATTTTAAGGACTTGAAGTAATTGGTTATTAGTCGTAGCATCACCGTATCTGCCATTGGTGATTAATTGATCATTCTAAATTCCTTTATGGAGTTATCTATCAAGGTTACTTGTTTGGAGTTATATATCGTGAAGGGGACATCAAATTTATATATTTTGTTAATTGCCCATAATGGTATTCGTTCGGAAATTTATTTTTATGGAACTTCCATTCTTCAAATTTATTTTAATGATCGTTTGGAATAGTATTATTCCGGAAATATAATATTATGAGAATTCTTCCTACATATTCTGGAGGATCAGAACGTCGTGTTTATCTATTCAAGGAATTCATTTATCTATTGCACTTATTAATTCCTATTTATCAGAAATTGAATCGGTGTCAATATTTTGCCTATCAGAATATGGGGGATCGGTATATTAATTCCCCTCACTATCAAGAAAGTTGAGATGAGTAAGCATGTTGGCAAGTTGTACTTTGCANTATTAAAAAATTCTATATTTTTTATTTGTTAATAATTTAATGTATTATTATATTATATATCTAGTACATACTATACATCTATCTTAAACGGACACCACCACTGCAACATGGGGATTCGGAGACTCAGATTTGTTAGACTCCAACTCGTTAATATTATAAATTATTTTTTTAATTAAAATATAAAATTTAAAAAGACGTGTGTGATTAACATGATTTATAATTAACAATAAATAAAATTATGTTTATCTAATTATATTATACAAAATAATAAATTACTATCACAAATATATATGATAATTAATGTTTAAAACCGATAAAATGTCGAAATAATTGGTATAAACTATATTATATCTCAATAATACCGATATACCGCTAATTTTTTAAATATTAACGAATTATATTAATATATATAAATAATAATAAATTTAAATAATAACTATGTAAATTTTGTAGAAGGAAAACAATTGAATTCAAAAGTTCTCATTTCATTCATTATTCAACGTCTTATTTATACAATGCACAACTGCAATGCTTACCTAAAAATACAGAATAAGTTACCTACTTCAAACCACTAAATATGATATCCGAATTTTAATCATGATTAAATCTTATGCTCCATTCCTTGCGTCCTTGGTTGCTTGCTGCATGTTGTGAGTGTTCTCCAACGTGTAAGTTTTCACATCCTCCCCTCACGTTGGAATTCCATCCTTGTTTACATCCCAATTTGTTCAAACAGTCATGAAATGCGTTCGTCGGTAATTGTTTGGTGAACACGTCAGCAGGCTGTTCTTGAGTCCTTACGTGCTCCAACCTGATGAAACCTTCTTTGTATTGATCCCTCACCAAGTGACAATCAACTTCTAGGTGTTTCGTTTGCTCATGGAACACTGGGTTCGTCTTGATTTGGATTGCCGCCTTATTATCGCAGAACACATCGATAGGTAGCGAGAATTGAGAATGAAAGTCCTTGAGCAGATATCTTATCCATTTCAATTCGTAGACAAGAGCCCCCATGCTGCGATATTCAGCTTCGGCTGTGGAACGTGAGACTGCCACCTGTTTCTTGGTCTTCCAGGAGATCAGCGACGTTCCCAACTGGATTCCATATCCTGTGAGCGATCTTCGTGTATCCGCACATGAAGCCCAATCGGCATCGCAGTATCCTCGAACACTTAATTCAATATCCCTATCATAGAATAATCCCATGTCAGGCTTGCCTTTCAAATATCTAACAACGTTCTGAGCAGCTTCCCAATGGACCCCAGCTGGTCGTTGCATGAACTGACTTAATTGCTGTGTCGCATAACCGATATCTGGTCTGGTGAAATTGAGATAAAGAAGACTACCCACCAACCTCATGTAACGCTCTGGATCATTTAGAACATCCTCATCCTCGTTCTTCAAACGCATACCTGGCGAACAGGGGTTGGACATAGGTTTAGCTCCGTCTAATCCCATGTCATGCACGATGTCCAGAATATATCTTCGCTGATTGACGAAAATCCCAGATGATGAGCGACAGATTTCCAAGCCAAGAAAATAGCTGGCCGATCCTAGATCTTTAATGCTGAATGCATTGTCCATGTGAGTTTTAACCGCTCGCATTGCCTCTGTGTCTTTTCCTATTAATAAAATGTCGTCCACGTATACTGTTAAAAGCTATTAGGTTCTCCCTTTGCCCTTTGACAAAAAGGCAGTGATCGTGTTTTGACTAATGAAAGCCGAAGGATACCAGGCTGTTAGTGAGCTCGATATTCCACTGCCTAGATGCATGTCTCAGGCCATACAGTGATCGATTTAGCTTGCAAACCATTTCCGGCGACGGCAGTTCTACGCCTTCTAGAGGGGTCATATATACATCTTCTTCTAAATGGCCATGGAGGAATGCGTTGTTTATATCCAGCTGGTGTAATTCCCATCCATACGCCGCTGTCAATGCTATCATCAGGCGAATGGTTACGAGTTTCGCGACTGGCGAGAAATTATCTTTGAAGTCTAGTCCCTCAATTTGGTTGTAACCCTTGGGTACGAGTCGAGCCTTGTGTTTCAAGATGGAACCATCAGCTTGTATTTTGGTCTTAAACACCCATTTACATTCAATGACCCGTTTGTTGTGCGGAAGAAATACAAGCTCCCATGTTTTATTTTTTTCCAACGCCTGTAATTCCTCTTTCATTGCTAAGTTCATGTGTTCATGTTTTCTTGCCTCTCCATAGGTCCGAGGGTCTTGGATTGTGTCCACTTTTGCTAACAGAACCATATGTTCGATAGGGAGCTTCGGGTCATAAGTGAAAGGGAAAACAGGGAGTGTGTATGGGGTCGGAAGTTTGGTTTTGAATTAGATGTGTGCTGCATATGCAGAAAGTCATCTGGGCGGTTTTTGATTCCCGTTGGCTTCGTCTTAGGGGCATTTCAGGTTGAGATTCAGGAATGGAGTATTCTTCAACATTCAGTTCAGCCCCCCCCCGGTCACACCGTTATGTTCAGTTGAGATATTTGATTATGGAATCTCAGAATCAGAATCAGGATTTCTATCGATGGGAAGGATTGGCGTGTTGTGGTCAGAGCCGATTGGGGATAGTGGATAAGATTTGTGTTCTACGGATGGTGTGTATTCATCAAGGGCAATCGGCAGAAACGAAGGCAAAATCTGCTCTTTGGTGGGGTTGGTTAGATAAGGAAATTGGTCTTCGTAAAGCTTGGTGTCTCGAGAGAAAATGAGGCGTTTGTTTGTTAAATCGTACATCCGGTAGGCTTTACGGTCTTGAGAGTATCCTAGGAATATACATCTTATTCCTCTAGGTTCGAACTTATCTTTATGCGGTTTGTTATTCATCACGAATCCCAAGCAGCCAAAGATTCGCAGATGGGAGTACGATGGATCACGTTTGTATAGCCGGTGGAATGGAGATTTCCAGTCTAGCAGAAGCGAGGGGGTTCGATTGATCAAATAGGCAGCGGTTAGAAGTGCTTCTCCCCAGAAAAGATTCGGAAGAGAGGCATGCAGCAGCAGAGTTCTCGCCATTTCAACCAGATGCCGATGTTTTCGTTCCACCACCCCATTCTGCTAAGGAGTGTGGTTGGTTGTCTTTTGATGAATGATACCATTCTGGTGGAACAAATCTCGACATTGATGGTTTAGAAATTCCCCCCCATTATCGGTTCTAATGGTTTGAACTTGACTGGAGAATTGAACGTTCACCATTTTGAGGAAGGAGTTCAGTATGATTTTGGTTTCATCCTTCCCCCCATCAAATTAGTCCAGACACCTCGGCTGTAATCATCAACTATGTTTAGCATGTATCGAGCTCCTTGCAAGCTTGGAGTTCGATACGGCCCCCATACGTCGACGTGTATGAGTTCAAAAGGGGCTTGACTGCGGATGCAGCTCTTATGGAACGCAAGTCTTTTTAGTTTTTCCATGTTACACGCGTCGCATGGTGTTTTGGTATGAGGGTCGTGGATTTGTTGATTGGAAAGGGTTTCAAGGATTTTATGGTGTGGATGTCCCAAACGTGAGTGCCACAGCCAAAACGAGTTTTTTTTATGTCTAGAAATACAGGGGAGTCCTCAGAAGAGGTGTTTACAAAAGATTTCGAATTCAGACTTAGCATGTGAGTCTTTTCCTTCGTAGGTGGATAAAAAACAACTGGATCAAGGAAATACAGACGTTGTTTTAGGGCAGCAGTGGCTAGGATCCTAGAGCTCCTCGGGTCCTGTATATGGCAAAGGGTCGCAGAGAAGCAAAAAACGACATGGTCAGTATTTGTGAGTTTTGAGATGGAAAGCAGATTGAATTTGAATGACGGAACAAAAAGGACATCATGCCGAATAAGAGTTTTGTTGAGGGCGAGTGTTCCTCTTCGATCGACAGATTGTGTTGTGCCATCCGGCAGCACTACAAGGATTGGTTTTTTCAGGGGCCAAGAGACGGTGTAAAGAGAATTATCGTTACAGATATGGTTCGTCGCTCCAGAGTCCACAATCCAAGAGCTTGTACCTATTTCAGATGAAAAACACTGTCCCATTAGAGTTTTAGACGTACCTGCGAATTCAAGATGTCCAACAAAATTCACTGCTTCCAGGTTTTTCTCTCCTGTTGAAATGTCGTTTCCATCTCCTTCCAGGGGGGTCGTTGCACCCAGATTAGCGTATTCTCTGGGAATTCCCTTACCCTGTGTTCGGCGCAACTGTTTGTACCAGTCAAGTATCCCTTTGATCAAGAAGCAATCCTCCGTGAGATGCCCTTTTTTGTTGCATTTCCTACAAATTTTGATTTCTCCACTGGGCTGTTTTGACCCACTCGGATCTTTTCGATTGTTAGAGTATGGTGTGGCGATTCCGTTGTTTTGGTCTGTTTTGGTCGCCATTGCTATCGTGATCTCCGTGTGAGTTTGATTCTCTCTTTGCTGTTCAACTTTGCAGATCATGGTAAAGACTTTGCTTATGAGTGGCATTGGTTCTATCATAAGTATTTGGTTGACGACTCCTCCGTAGCATTCATGTAAGCCTCCCAGGAATTGTGTTACCTTGATGAAATTCTCACGCTCCATGTATTTTTTTCCCACAGAACAGGTGCACACTCTACTGGCTTCGCAGTTGCAGACTGGTACTGAGAGACACCGATTCAGTTCTTCCCACAGCCTGCTAAGTTTTTTGTAGTAAAATGTGACTGTCATGTTTCCTTGAGTGGTGCCGCTGATCTCGCGTTGCAGTTTAGAAAAGAGTGGGCCGCTCGCTTCTGCAAAGCGTTCCTCTATTTCCTTCCATAACGAGTGGGCGTCTGTGGCGTAAATGAAAGATTCTGAAATTTCAGTGGTCATGGCATTGAGTATCCATGATCTTACTATGGAATCTACCGATTTCCAGAGCGAGTAGTCTGGTTTTCCTGAGGCCGGTGCAACGACTTGGCCATTTATGAATCTGAGTTTCATCCTTGAATCCAAGGCCAACTCCATCGCTTGACTCCAACTTCGGTAAATTCTGATGTTTAGCAGAGTGGTAACTAGTATCTGGTTTGGCGCGTCATGGCCTCCCAGGCGTTATGGATCATATGCCGTAGCTGTAACCATCTTCATGTTGTTTGTGTCATCTTCTGTTTTTTTTCGTTTCTTCCATTGGTTAGCTCCGATACCATGTAAATCTTCTTAGAAGGAAAACAATTGAATTCAAAAGTTCTCATTTCATTCATCATTCAACGTTTTATTTATACAATGCACAACTGCAATGCTTACCTAAAAATACAGAGTAAGTTACCTACTTCAAACCACTAAATATGATATCTGAATTCTAATCATGATTAAATCTTATGCTCCATTCCTTGCGTCATTGGTTGCTTGCTGCATGTTGTGAGTGTTCTCTAACGTGTAAGTTTTCACAAACTATTTAAAAATATATAATAATAAATTTAAATATAAAAAACGGACTCGGATCCAACAAGTATCCGAAAAGAGTCGGTGTCATAGAAGAGTTCAACTCGGATTCGGCGTCCCAGGAGAAAAGTTCGTTTAAGATAGCTATACATATGTATAACATTAATTATTATTATGAAAATTGGATCACATTATTCACATGTATATGAATTGCTACTGAGAGGTGTTAAAAAACTAAAAAATTTCAATGATTAAGGATTAAAAATAGTACGTATGTCCAAGTCTCAACATGTGCCCATGTTATGTTGTAAATAACTGGTCGGAATTGTATCCACGCGCCGACAATATTATTAATACTCTGCCTTCTCTTACAACTCTCCGATCTAAGAACCATTTCTCTTTCCGATCACAAGCACAACAGATCGGAGATTCGTACTGCTTCAATCCTCTCTTCTGCATGGGTGATTTGCCTCCTAAAGTTCCGTTAACAATGACACAAAACTGGCCGTCTTTTCCTTTCCAAATTGTACCATCGCCGCCGTCGGTTTCCACTTCGTGGGTAGATGAATTCCTTGATTTTTCAGCAATGCGGCGGAGTATACACCGCCGTACTGTCAGTGATCCCATTACATTCGTAGAGGTGGCAACGGAGGAGCGTGGCGACGACGCGGCGTTCGAGAAACTTGATGATGAGCAGCTGAGTAATATGTTCTCTGAGGAAGTGACGCCGGCACTGATGACTGGGTCTTCTTCAAATCCGTCATCGCCGTCGGATCAGAACAGCGAAAACGACGGTATGATAAAAGCCGTCCATCAGCCAAAAAATGAACCGGGAGACGCCGTGAGTTCACAGGAAGTTCAACTGCGATCTAAAACTTCTGAAAATATATTATCTGAGACGATCCTTGATCCAAAACGGATCAAAAGGTAAAAACTCATTGATCTATTAAACGGCGATGGCATTGTTTTCACAGTGATCTTAACATTTGTTTTGAATTAAGAATCTTGGCGAATCGGCAATCTGCGCAGAGGTCAAGAGTGAGGAAATTACAGTACATTTCAGAGCTAGAACGAAGCGTAACAACATTACAGGTAATAAATAATAAAGAGATTAGATTAAATTTTAAAATATTTGAATAAATCAATTTTATAATACACATTACCCTTATAAAAAATAATATATCAAACTTTCATAACACAAATAGGGGTGGATATGGTTTGGCCCCATTAGTACAAACCAGTAAATTTGTTAAAAATAATTGTACGGATTGGGCTGTAAAATTCAATCCATCAACTTGTGCACATTAACAGGATGATATATACCAAATTATTCATTTTATTTTTATTTTAGAATTAAAATTAAAATTTATAATTTATATTATATTCACGTGTTGGGTTGATCTGAATTTATAATCATTGACCCATTGACGGGTAAAGAAAGTTTTATAACCCATTGGACAAGACACGTGCGTACCCTAAATATAAATTAACTGTCAATACTTCTCTTAAAGTCCAACCATTGAACATGCTTTGTGAAATGAATTGGACTTTCTAGTATTAAGTATTAGGATTCTTTATCGAACCAAATTTGATATAATGTTGGAATTAAATAATCTAGTCGAAATTATGACGAAATTGTGAATGAATTATCATATAAGGAGTGGAGATTACATCTTAAAAACTTGTTCAATTATTCTAAATGTGTAACGTCTCTTTTTAAGATCTTATCCGTTCACACTATTTTTAACATTTTAGGTTGACTTTATAATTTCAATATGTTTATTTATGTTATTTCGATCAAAATCTTAATTATCAATATAAAAAGTTTATTTAATAAAAAAGGTGATGTTTGCCCACGACTCCCCAACTTACGGGCTGTGTAAATTACATACTCTATAAGTTACGAAATTGCAAACATGATACACTTTTTGATAAAAAATATGCATTTATAGTCTTCCAACTTCAATTAAATGCAAATAAAACACATCAAGTTTCCAATACCGTTTATGATTGACACTTTAATGAATTCATAAATTTTTAATATTTCTTGCACACTTGTTGAATATCAAAGGTAATTTTTGTATAATTTTTAAAACGGATTCTACTTGTGTACTTTGTGATGAGTTTTCAAACGGTTTTCAACTTACAGAAAACCGGGTGCTAAATGTCAGAAGTAAAAAACAAACGGTATTAATAACTTTATGTGTCATTCTTGCAATTTCGTAAGTTGGAGGGCATATCATTTATACCGCTTCTAAGTTGGGGGTTAGTTATCAATTTTCTCTTAATAAAAATCCAAACTTATAGGTGTTTCAACTTTTTTTAAAAAACAAAATAAATACCTAAATGATTTTCAAGTATTTTAATTTGTAATTTCATCTTTTATACCATAATAATCTAGAAATTTAGGATTCAACGGGTCGAGGAGTGCAGCCCAGTCCATAAAACAATTGAATCACATTTAAAATACTTGAGCCAAGTCAATTACCCATGATATCCGTTCCTCTTATAAACTAGACATTTTCCATTTCCACATCCGATGTGTGATATATTTCAACACTCCCCCTCAAGTCGAACTGGCCTTGGTCCGGTTCAGACTTGCTTCAATATGCTCGGTAGTGCTCGAATCATACGTCGATCTATTTTGTCGCCTAGGTCCGATCTGTTTTTCTACTAGAGTTTTTTTTTTATTATCTAAACCGGTACGAATCAGCTCGAAACCCACCCTAAAGCTCCGATACCATATAGAAATTTATGATTTAATGGATCGAAGAATACAGTCCAATCCATAAGAGAAGTGAATCATATTGAAAAGACTTGAATCAAGTCAATTACCAATTATATCACTCCTCTTATAAACTAGACATTTTCTATTTCTACATCCCGATATATTTCAACAAATAATTTACTCAATAATTCTAATTAGTTTACTATATTCTAATTTAATGAAATGAAAAGAGTGAAGTATCCGCTTTATCGCCAAGAGTTGCGTTTTTGGACCACCAGAGGCTTCTTCTGAATATAGATAACAGCGCATTGAAACAGAGAATTGTAGCTCTGGCACAAGACAAGATTTTTAAAGACGGTGAGTTACTCATACCGTTACAGTACCAGTACCAGTACCAGTACCAGTACCAGTACCAAAATAATTTAAAGCTTTTGTACTTTACGATGCGCAGCTCATCAAGAGGCGCTGAAGAAGGAAATTGAGAGGCTCAGAAAAATTTACGAGTCGCAGAGCAAGAACGAAATTTACGGCGGGGGCGGAGAAACACCGGCCGTAGAATTCATAGAGATCCAGTGTACGGAGGATTAGGGTTTTTAGTATTTTAAAATTTGGATTTTGGATTGTGCTTGTGGGCATGTGCTATGTCGTTTTCTTTCCTTTTTTAAAGTGCGCGTGTGGGCCCGGTTTATTTATTTTTATTTTTTTAAGTAATTCCCAGCCCAACAAATAAACTGGGCCTGGGCTTCCAATATGAGTAACGGGCTTTATTTGCCAATCAATAAAACCCAATGTTTTCATATTGGTCCGGCGTATCGTTCCGATCCGCAATGATATATTGTCGGTACGATCGATATACCGGTATTATTTTTTTAATGTTTCGGATCGACCCAAAAAAATCCGGATTCTGACTCGAAAACCGAGGAATAAATAAATGATAATTTTATGAAAAATAAATAATATTTTTTGTTATAAATGATAATTTATATTTTCTAAATAAAATTCAGAGTATCCACAAATCAATCATCAAACCGATTCATGAACCAATTGGATGAGTTTCAAATTATCATTTTGTTGATATTTATCCATTGGATCGGGCTTTTATCTCACATCCACCGAGCCACCGACTACGATAATCTTCTTAATTTCATCAAGTTATCTATTTATAATCTTCATAAATAAAAATTTTTATATTTTAAAAAATTAATTAAACTAGAGTCATCAATACTATTTTAAATATCTTTTGAACATAAACTTTTTTATCATTATAGAATGTGTTCCAAGCAATATAGTTTCACCAACTAGTAGTTGAACACAACATTCTTCTATATGAATAATCTCCCAACAATCGTATTACCAAACCCTGATGAAAATCCGACGAAGCAAACAAATCTCTATCGTTCTCAGCCTTGGAATTACGTCTATGATAATCCGATTTTATCGTGTTAATCTAACAAGTTATCAAACTTTCTTTACCTCTTCTTCACAAGTTTCACAAGAATCACCCATTGAAGAAGGATGTAATTTATTTGAAGGAAAATGGGTATTTAACAATGCAACTTATCCTTTGTACAAAGAAGAAACTTGTCCATTTCTAGTGAAACAAACTACTTGTACCACGAACGGAAGACCTGATTCTTCGTATCGGAATTGGAAATGGGAACCCGAGGAATGCGATTTGCCGAGGTAATCGTTGTATTTTCCTTTCGTATATATTGATCATGAAATTGAGTTGTGTAGGTTTGATGGTTTGAAGTTGATGAAGATTCTAAGGAACAAAAGATTGATGTTTATTGGAGATTCGGTGCAAAGAAGCATGTTTGAATCGATGGTGTGTTTAATACACGAGACGATTCCTCGTCGGTTTAAGAAATCGCTGAGACGAGTGCCTCCGAGGAAAGTATTCGAAGTAGAGGTACGAGTTTAGTTCGACTTGATATGATATGATATGATAAAGTGTTATATTTCTAGAGTCGAGTCAATTTGCGTAGCGAGTGTGCATAAATATAGTGTATAAGAAGGAATATACTATACTATAAAACCTGAACAAGTCAATTATTAGGGTCTTCAACTTGTCTTATAAACCAATTCAAACCACATCTCATTTTCGATGTGAGAGAATGTTATATTTCAACATAACGAGTTATGTATTGTTTATTTTCTTTGGGAATTGTAGGAGTTCAATGTAAGCATTGAGTATTATTGGGCACCATTTTTGGTGGAGTCGATATCGGATCATGCGACGAACCATACTGTGTTGAAGCGTTTGGTGCGGTTAGATTCGATAGAAAAGCATAGTATGGAGTGGGAAGAAGTTGATATTTTGATCTTTGAGAGCTATGTTTGGTGGATGTACAAGCCAACCATAAATGCAACGTAAGAATCATGATTTTGATAATTTTGTTTTTTGATATTTTGGTGTTTTTTTATCCCAAAGTTTCATAATTTTGATAATTTTGTTTTGAAACTTTAATTTGACATCACAGTCTCCATATTTTAATTATTTGACAAAAATGATCATCAATGTTTCTCAAATTTGACAAATTTACGATGTCAAATCAAGTTTTCAAACTTTATAGACATTTTGCCACACAGATTAAATATTGGGTACTAATATTTTAAAAACATGTGGACTAATTTTGTCTTCAAAACCAATGTTTTTATAACCGCCCCATATCAGTATGATGAGTATGGTTGTATACCAGGTATAATGCTTGATTTTTATATATTAACAAAATTTTTAAAAATAATATTTAATTATTTTTTAGGATCGAACCTCGGAATCCAAACCCTAAAACTCAATACCAAGCTGTACCAAAAAAATATTGATACTACCTTGTATTTGACGTACCGTCCATTATGAAAACATAACAAAAATATGTTAAATCATACAAAAATGACATACAAATAATACCCGAAAAAAATATCAGTATAAGAACTAGATTTGTCAAAATTAAAAACTTTAGAGATCAAATTTGTCAAATCATTCACTTTTTTTCCTTTATTATGGAGCATGTCTAATAAAAACTTAAACAAAATGAGTTATTTGTGTAAAGATATGGATCAATGAAGAACATTCAAGAATACAACGTAACTTCAGCATACAAAATGGCAATGGAAACATGGTCAAATTGGATAAACGCAAGAACAAATCCCACAAACCAGAAGATATTCTTCATCACAATGTCTCCTACACACTTATGGTAATTCTCAATGTTTTCATATCGATTCGGGGTACCGTTTCGATCTGGACCGGTATACTGGTCGATACGGATTTTTTTCCAAAAACCTTAAACTCTAAACCCTAAACTAGCGACTAATTCTTCTATGTTTATACGCAGGAGTTGGGAATGGAAACAAGGAACAAATGGGAATTGCTTTAATGAAAAGTACCCTATTGAAGGATCATATTGGGGTACTGGTTCAAGTCATGAAATTATGAGAATACTAGAAGATATTGTTAGTAAGCTGAAGTTTAAGGTAACAATATTGAACATTACACAGTTGTCTGAATATCGAAAAGACGGGCATCCATCGGTTTACGGTGAGCGAAAAGGGAAGCTTTTGAGTAAGGAAGAAAGATATGATCCTGGTAAATATGCTGATTGCATTCATTGGTGCTTACCTGGAGTACCTGATACATGGAATGAAATTCTTTATGCATATCTTTTACAAGATTATAGATCAAAATGATGTAAGAGAATATTTATTATTGTCTCTAATGAAAAACAATAAATAGAGAAGAGAAATTTTATTGATGAGAACCGACATAATAGTCGTATTCAACATAATACAAAATGAAAACTATTACATTATTTATAGAAGAAAACAAAATCTAAGCATTTAATGTCTTCTTGATTTATTCAAAAATCATTTTCACCAATTTTGATAATTCATATTATTCATTCCAAAGATTGAACATCTTTCTTGATTAATGATTTGACTCGGTCACTCTTAATTGAACGTAATCATTTCTTTTATTAGTCTCATTTGAAATTTGGAGTAAAAAACCAGTTTTTAGAGCTTTGGTGAGCTTTTATAGCATGTAGGTATGTATTACGGAATTTTGCACGAAACGTCGAGACTCATCGGATATGCATCATTAATATACTATGAGAATTGAATTTAGCATTGATCAAATTATGTGGAAAAAATGATGGCATGTTAACTTTTTAAATATATTGAACGGGACATTTGAGTCGGGTATGCATAAATTTAGGTAAACTAACAAAGCTCAATATAAACCGTTTTGATTCAAGATGTGGCCTGAAGTACTAATAGGTCCATTTCAAGGTGTGTGTTGATTATGAGGACCCTCCAACAACAGAACTGTAAGACTAGAGCGAATGTAACAGGATCAACGAGAACACGAATCTTAAGAAAAAATTATAGGAAAGATATATACAATGAATAGTAAAAAAATTATTTTTAGTCCATTCAATTTACTTTAAAATCAATTTTAATCTTTAAATTCAAATAACTTTAAATTAAATCCTTTAAATATGATATATTATTAATTTTAATTCAATATTATTACAATATTCATAATGTTAAATCATTATAACTTATTGGTGTTGTTTGGTTCTGCAAACATACTTAACAAGTGCATTTGTCTCACTGCTGAAAACTGCGGTGAGACGATAGTTTGAAGTAGTAGTGGACAGAACACAGTTGATTAATGACTATTATATCATTCTTTTAAAATTAGGGTTTATAATTAATTTTTATCAAAATTAATTTAATATTAATTTAAATTCTTATAAATATTAATATTATTTTTATTGATATTAATTTTTATTAAAATTAAATTTTTATTACATATTTAAAATTTTTGTCCAAATTAATTTATTAATATTAATCTGTTTAATTGGATCCGGACTTTGTAGAGATGAAAAACGATCGGAATATGGAAGTACAAATTTCCATTGATCCATCACATGTAGATGTTGAACTCATACACGATAATTACATGATTCGAGTTATGAGTGAAATACGTGATCGCATTGCACTAGCGAGGATTGAAGAATATAGTCGATTTAGATGATTCACTTTTGTCAATGTTTGTTTTTTGATACTTTTGATCAATAACTTATTATAATATTCTAGCAATTTCTTAAATAACGTGTTTATCATAATCAATATAAAATATAATTTGTAAATGATAAACAATTAATTAAAAATAAGGACAAAATAGTAATTTTATAAAATTATGACAACTGTACCACTATTTCAAAACAGTTTTTTAAAATCAGTTCACCTCGCAGCACATCACAATCATCTCACCTCACCACCATTTGTCAAACGTTGTTCCAAACACACCCATTATATAATTACGTCCTAACCATATTTTTTCTAGCACTTCCATTACCATATAAATAACAGTAATCTCATAAAACAATTAAATATTAATAAAACTGTATACAAAATTAAACTCTCCTTTCATAATCAATATAAATAAATGACAAGAAACCAACTTTTTGTCACAAAATTTCAAAATATAATCTTACTAAAATCCATAACAATAAAAAACTATCTTGTTAAACATACATCTCCCCTTAGCACCACAAGAAAAACACTCTAAGTGTCAAAGAGAAACGAGTCTTAGAACCCGAAAAACCCGAGCTCACTTGCCTTTTCTTTCTCAAACGTTTCGAAATACTGATATATGATCGTAACAGCAAGAAGGATTCCAGTACCGGAGCCAATTGCGCCCATAAGATCGGCGAGAACAGTAAGTGCACCGATGCACATTCCACCAAAAGCTGCTGCGGTCGGGATGTACCGATTCAGCTCCTTCTGTAAATTTGATTCTCGGTGACCCGGCATTACCATTTGTTGTTCCTGAGATGATCAAAATGTCAAATGAAGAAGAGGAGCAAATGTGAGAGGAGAATGAATAACCTTGAGTTGTTTAGCTACATCTTTAGCCGATGATCCCGAGACTTCGATCCATGTTTTGGAGAATAATGCGCAAGCGGATAGCATGAATACTATGTAAAACAATCCGTGGAAAGGATTGGCTATTATATCAGACAAGCTGCACAAGGATTAGTGAATGAGTTAATAAAATGTGTTACAAATGGAGGTGGGGTGATAATATAAGGGCTCGGCCGACCGGAGAAATCAAATATACTTAGTCCGAAAGACTCGGTTTGGTTGGTCCCGACCAAGGGTACCTAGTGGCTAATGTCGATCAGCATAGAAACACATGATCGGGGAACCTAACAAGATAGTGATGAGTCCGCTTAATAGCGATTGAATTAGAGTTAGATAGTGTACCTTTTTTACTACCTATATAGAAAAAGATACGATGTATCTTGTTTGCTATATATATAGAAAAAATAGCATATCTAGTTAAATACATGTATGGAAGACACTATAAAAGATATATAAAAAGAATATTGTACAATATTCGGTAGGATGTTTCCTAAAACTCTATAAATAAATAATCTTATGAACACAATTGTAAGGCATAACATATTGTTTTATATTCTTCTTGTGATAGTGAGTTTACGATCGATTACGTGGTTTTTCATAGTTTTGGATTTCCACGCAAAATCTTGCATCCTATATTTTTCATTTACATTTGGTTCTTGTCACATTTAATTCAATCCAACCCCAAATAAAGAAACTATTTTCACCCTATGACTCTTCCCAACAAGCTTGTAAAAAAGACCCACAATCTTGTATACAAAATAACATACTCGTACGAAAAAAACCCGAAAATCCATCGGCACATGCATCATCAAACACCCCTCAAACAATTGACATGAAAAATGGGCTAATCAAGCAAAAAAAATTACCTTGATGGAGCAGTTATATAATAAGCAAGGCCTCCTACGGGAATAGAATGACCAGAGTATTCAGACTCCTTCCATTTTCCCAATAGATTCACAAGAAAGTTTCCACTGTATTTCCTGTACAGCAACTGTTTTTCGCCCCGAGAACGAAAAACAAAGCAAATTACAATGTTATCAAATGCTTGAGTAACTGAATAAGCTCACATGGAGTGATGGAAATTACCTGAGAAATGAAATAAAGATTGGTTACAAGCGCTGATTGAAGAATAATAGGCATATTGGATGTGTAAAATAGCTTGATGGGATATGAGCCTTGTTGTCCACGAGCATTCTTCGATCTCACAGGCAATACAACACGAAAGCCTTGGAAATAAATTACTATAAGGAAGACCAAGATGGTAGCAAGCAAGTTGGTAACATTAGGAAGATTTTGACGGTAGAACGCTTCTCGTAATGCTCGAACTTTGTCTGTACGAGTAATCAATAGATGGAATAAAGCAATGACAGCACCTTCAAATTCAGCACCTCGACCGCTGTTAATAGTAGTTGGACTAAATGCCTTCCATATAATGTTTTCACTGTATAGAAAACTAGCAACTGTTAACAAAACTACTTAAAATCTAATAATTTTGAGTCATTACTTACCAAATGTTAGTTGCAATGAAGAGTGAAATTCCAGAGCCAAGACCGTATCCCTTTTGAAGAAGTTCATCGAGACAAATTACTATGATACCCGCAAAGCATAATTGTAGAATTATGAGGATAGCGTTCCCGACTCCAAGTTGGCCGACACTGCCATACATTCCCGAAAGAACATAGGCAACAGCTTCACCAATAGCTATCAAGATTCCCAACAGTTTCTGAGCCCCATTTCTGAAGATAAAAAATGCAGTGCCTCTTACTATGTGAAATTTAACTACATAACTAAAACTAAAATTTTAACTGTTGAAATATGATATGTCCAAGTTGTAAAATGAAAGTGGTTTGGATTGATTTATAACAGGGAAGGGGTACCATAATAAATGACTCGTTCAAATCTTTTACGGTGTGGTCTCCTCCCCTTATACGTTATATCCATGCACACTCCCATCATAATTTCGACCCGACTCTATAATTTCAACATGGTATCGAAGTTGGTTCGGTAAAAAATTCTGATTTTCAATACCGGGAAATCCAATTCATTTCAATTCGTAAGTCCAAATTTGCAAGGTATTTGGATTTGAGGAGGTGTGTTGAAATATGACATTGTCTCCCATTGAAAAATGAAAGTGGTTTGGATTGGTTTATAAGAGGGAAGGGGTACCATTGTAAATGACTTGTTCAAGTCTTTTACGGTGTGGTCTTCTACCCATATACGTCATGTCCGTGCACACTTCCGTTATAATTTTGACCAGACTATAATTTCAACATTAACAATCTTAAGAATATTATTTCAAACTTACAGAAGTGCACGATCCTCGCGTACATTGTTATCAACCTCGATGATCTTTGAACCAGCTAAAAGCTGCATGACAAGTCCAGATGTAACTATTGGGGTTATTCCAAGCTCCATTACAGTCCCTCTATTAGATGCAAGGATAACACGCATCCAATAGAACGGATCTGCCCCTGTTGTTGAATGTATTCCATACAAGGGAAGCTGACTACAGACCAGGAAAATGAACAAGGATATCACAGTGTATATAACTTTCTCTCTAAATGGAATTTTCCTGTCAGCACTTTGGACCTCCGGCAAAAATGAAAGGAAAGGGCGGACTAAATGGAGCACACGAAAACCTCCTCCCATTTTCAGTTGACCTTAACCACTGCACAAAACTGTAAAATGCGTTAAGAAAAACTTGGAAATTTGCAGAAACTCTCTTTACAGAATTGGGATTTAAAATTTGGTAAAGAATCGTGATTGCAAATTTAATAACAATTAACACCACGAAATTCAGCCAAAATACCCCCAGCAAACAAGATTAACAAACGCAAATCACTAACATTTCATTTCAACAAAAGGGAAAAACCAATAACATGTCTTTAGTGCACAAACGTAGAATCTAATAGTATCCGTTTATGAAGAAAAGGAAAGAATCTAATAAAAGGAAAAAATCAATTAATTACGACAAGTTACACGAATACCATAAGGAAAACAGAAAATCAGATTCGGAATAGATCCTTGACTCACAACGCCTAGCTTTGAATTAAAACTCCCGATTCCATGAAAAATAATGAAAAAGAAACTCAATTCAAACGATAACGCCAAACAAAATACATAGAAGAGAAAGAACATTAGGGAAACTCAAATTACCCAAAAAAAAAGAAAACACATACATCAAATAGTAGATCTGAACGTATGAAGATCGATTCCTCAATTCCTCAACGACATGATTCCCAATTCTGCATAGATAGCGGAGAATTCGAAGAAGGAAGATAATATAGCTGAAACGAGACTCCGACTTTGACTTTGACTTGTGTGGATGATAAATAATGGGTTTTTAAAATTGGGTGTCTGCGAAAATACGATGTAAAAATATTAATATATTTTTAAATATATAATAATAATAAATATAATTATATTATAATTAATAGAAATAAAGGTAAATAAGTTTTTTTCAAAATAACAATGAAGCCACATCTGATTTTAATAGTTGTGATGATATCGCAATTTTTTAACGATTATCACATCGCAATTAAGTTTGTGTTTTGCGTGCATTAAAAAAATCACGATTGGACCATCTCACAGTACCTCACCGCACTTTTAATCGTGGTACCAAACAAACCCAATATCTTTCAAACAAAAATATTAAGATTATTCGAACCACAATATAAATTAAATAAAAATTCAAACGAATGAGTATTTTTTATAATAATTTTGTATTAACACGAAGACATCTGAACAAAGACAAAAATGAACGAATTCAAATACAAATTAACATGAATTTAAATATAAAACAAACACGAAAATGAATGAATATACAAATTTGATCATCATAGTTTTATAGTTTTGATAAATTTAATCAGTAAAATTTTATAATTATGGTAATTGTGATCCCAAAAATATTAAAATGATAAAATATATATATATACTTTGTAAGTTTTAGATAAGTCAGTTTTCAAAGTTTAGTTTATATTGAAATAATTAATCTAGAAAGTTTTTTCAATTTTAACAATTAGAATAGTTATGAGGATTTTTTGAAATAGATTTTTTGATTTTGATAATTTGATTAAATATTTTAGCGTGTAAATAAAATTTATTAAATTATGAGGATTTAATAAGTTATTTTCTTATTTAAACTAACGGAAAGAAACGGCGTTAAGCCACCGTCAAGTTACATGGACGAGGTGGACTGAAGAACGGAGAGACGGAGATCTCCCCTTCCGACTAAAGCTCGGTAAAAATGGCGGCTTTAGTCGCAAATCCCATCACATTTCCCCGAAATTATTCCAGCATTCTTTTAAAAAAAGGTGAACCCATCTCGAAAGGCTTCTGTTTTCTTTCGAATTCATATTCAAAACACCCAATTTTGAAGAAGAAGCCGGCAATCCGAATTCATGCATTACTTAACGATATTATGCCAAGCTTGACCCAACAAGCTCTTCATCTGGTTCAATTGTCGTCGCCTACGTGGCAGTCGGCGCTTTTCAGCAATGCTTTAATATTTCTTTTAGGGTATCCTATTCTTGTGTCCGGATTATCATTGTCCGGTCTTGCTACGGCTTTCTTGCTAGGCACTCTCACTTGGCGTAGTTTTGGAGCTTCAGGATTCCTTATAGTGGCTGTGTACTTCATTATTGTGAGCTAATTCATATTGATCTTGTCCATATATTATGAAATCTTCATACTTGTGAGTTAAGCACAGGCTGTGCTGATTTAGTTCAGATTCAGAGCATTTTATCACTATACAAGCTTTTTTTGGCTTCTCATTTTCTATGTTATTTGTCTGAATATCTCATGTTACTGTCCTGATACGCATGATTAAGGTGTTTAACTACAGGGTACTGCAGCTACGAAAGTGAAAATGGCTCAAAAGGAGGCTCAAGGAGTAGCAGAGAAAATGAAAGGAAGAAGAGGACCCGGTAGCGTGATCGGATCAAGTGCTGCGGGCTGCGTTTTCGCCTTGCTCTCGATCTACAATATTGGTGGAAATGCATATTCTCATCTCTGGAGCCTTGGATTTGTAACAAGCTTCTGCACTAAACTCAGTGACACTGTTTCTAGTGAAATAGGAAAGGCATATGGCAAGACAACGTAAAACGATTTCCCATTCGTGAATTCGAATTCCTAAAGATCATAAGCTAATTTATGATGTTTTTCAGTTATCTTGTGACAACATTCAAGATAGTTCCAAGGGGAACTGAAGGAGCCATTAGCCTCGAGGGAACCGTTGCGGGAATTCTATCTTCAATTCTACTAGCTTCTATTGCTTATC
Source organism: Utricularia reniformis (assembly GCA_009725065.1). NCBI lineage: Eukaryota > Viridiplantae > Streptophyta > Magnoliopsida > Lamiales > Lentibulariaceae > Utricularia > Utricularia reniformis. The sequence goes on along the minus strand of RWGZ01001181.1, from coordinate 461,174 downwards.
TACTAGGCCAGGTAAGTTTTCGCCTTTCTCGAGTAGCCGATTTGATGCAGAACTATAAAGTGAAGTTTACTTGATGCATACAGATAGATTTAAAGCAAGGATTTGTATGTGTGATTGCTTCCCAGATTGCGAATCTCGGAGAGAGCTTCATTGGTGCGAAGTTACAAGACAAAAAAGGATTCGAATGGGTCAGTATTGTGTTTTCTTCAAGAGCTTGCTTATTTTCTGTATAAAAACCTTCAAATTTCTTGTTGTTGCAGTTAAACAACGATGTTGTGAATGTTTTTAACGTATCAATGGGAAGCATTTTGGCAATCGTGATGCAGAAATTAATACTTCAAAGCTTGTAGGAATGAATGATGGGAGAATTCAGTTTAGAAAGGTTGGGAAAATAGTTTCAGGCTTATGATCAGTCCGAGCCGGAGTCGGCTTTGTCGAGTCTTTCGAAGATTCGTTGATGTAATTCGTAGTACGAAAGATATACTACATTGGTCTTGAGTGAGGTAAATTTTCGAATAAAACTTGCATGTTCTACGACATATATACTACAATGATCTTGAGTTTGAGCTAATTTTTCGGATAAAACTTGTATGATTTTGAGTTCTACGACAGATATACTACAATGATCTTGAGTTTGAGCTGAATTTTCGTATAAAACTTTTTACTAATCAACATTGTTCCTTATGAAGTTCATCGCAACATGAGGCCTTTTTACATCCATTAAGGCAAAATGTGTAATAATGAATCCACGGATCATAAAAAAATCACAATTAACACTCGATTTTGATCCTTAAATGTTAAATTTCTAGAGTCGAGTCGATTTCATATAGAGAATGTACTTCGATATAACGTATAAGAGGATGAGACTATATCGTAAAATACTTGAACAAATAATTTATAGTCTACAATCTCATTTATAAATCAATCCAACTTACATTTAATTTCCAGAGACAATTGTTTTATTTTAACATATTCTCCTCAAGTCTAACCATTTAACAAGTTGTATTTGATTACTCGCACNTAGTTCTACAACGGGTGTAAGACAATATTTCAACAAGTTAAGGTTCCTTTTAGGAAAGAAAACTGTCCATCAACTGTACGGCACAAGGGTAGCAGTCCTAGCCGGAGATTTCATGTTCGCTCAATCATCATGGTACCTCGCAAACCTCGAAAATCTCGAAGTCATCAAGCTTATAAGTCAGGTATGTTCACATTTTATCAAATTTTACGCTACAACGAATGTCGAAATCGGGAATATGTTACGTAGGTGATCAAAGACTTTGCTAGTGGTGAAATAAAACAAGCATCGAGCTTATTCGACTGCGATATTCAACTAGACGAATACTTAATCAAAAGCTATTACAAAACTGCATCCTTGATTGCTGCAAGCACAAAAAGTGCTTCGGTTTTTAGCGACGTTAACAACGAGATAAACGAGCAAATGTATCGGTTCGGAAAGAACTTAGGATTGTGCTTTCAAGTTGTTGATGATATATTAGACTTTACTCAGTCAGCAGAGGAATTAGGAAAGCCTGCAGGTAGTGACTTAGCTAAGGGAAATTTAACTGCACCAGTTATATTTGCTTTGGAGAAGGAACCGAAGCTGCGGGAACTTATCGAATCGGAATTCTGTGAAACGGGTTCGGTCGAGGAGGCGATTGAGATTGTTAAGAAGTCGGGAGGAATCGAAATGGCATGGGATTTGGCTCGGGAAAAAGCGGATGAAGCTGTTAAGAACCTTGATTGTCTTCCAAAGAGTTCATATAAATTGGCTTTGGAAGAAATGGTGAAGTATAATCTTGAAAGAGTGAGATGAATACAAAAAATATTTATTCATTTGGTGGAATTTGTATATTATTTATTAGCTTGTTGTATTATTCTTAAAAAATGTAAGTTAACTTATAGTAAAAAAGCATACTTTATATGATATTTTTTGAATAATCCGAAATAAGTGATGGACGTATATGTTTTAATTTCGTTATAAACATAATCTTAAAAGTAATGGAAAATTAAATGAGAAAATGACACCTCATCCCCTAAATTTTTATAGTTTTGGCAAAAATTAGTCGATATAATTTGTAATGATATATTTAGTTTCCGAACATTAAAGTTTTAGCATATTTGGTTCATCAAATAAGATCTTTAATGTGGTAAAATAATTCTCGAAGTTTGATTTAGGTCAATAGCCTTATTTGCTCAAATTGAAAACATTCTTCACCAAATACATCATATATGCTAAACTTTGGGGATCGATTTTGTCATTTTCATACTTTGAAGATCAAAGTTACCACAATCATACACTTTTGGAACCAAAATTGTTAAAACCACAAAACTAGAAGAATCAATTATTTCTCAAATCACAATGATAAATTGATAATTGATTTTGATAGATATGATTCTTTAGAGATTAATGCATCATAATTTTAATTTTTTTAATTTTATATATTTTAAAAAATAAATATACTTGTTTTTGTTTATATTATTTTGCCTCTTTGAATATTTAATTTGCTATTAGATAAAATTAAATTTTAAGAAAAATTAAAATTAAAATTTAAGAAATCAAATAATGAAAACAAGACCCAGGTGCTGATTTGCAGCCCATAGGCCAATTTATAGCCCAATTAAGTTTATTCGTACGGTGAATCTTCTCAGTCTATGCCGTTGGTTTCCGCTCAGTCTCCAAGCAGCGAGGAATGGCTGGCGCGCATTCTGTAAATGGAGTGGGTATTCATAATTCCATTAGTATCTGTTGGATATTGAAATTGAGAGTATAGAATTCCGTTGAATCGGCTGATTCAGTCTCAATTATCGTCGGAAACGACGTGCCGACTTTCAGGTATGGAAATGTAGTTTTGATGCGCAGGGAACTCGCTTTGTTTTTTATGTCATTTTTGAATTGCGGGCCTTCAAGGCGTGACATGAAAAATGTACTCTTCGAGTTGTTTGCTTTTCGATTTTTTCATTCGGTAGTTTGGGCTAAGTAAACCTAAAAATGAAATCAAAGCAGAAAAATTAATCAGGATCTTCATGATCACGTTGTTTATTTCCATTTTTCGTAACATTACTGATGTGCAAAATGATTGCAGGGCATTGGGCTGAGTCCCTCTTGCGAATAAAAGAAATGGGAGTGGAGATCGAATCAGAAATCTGGGTACCAAGTAAAGCTTTGAACATTTTCTTGTTCGTATCATGCTTCCTTTCGCTATTCTATTTACCCGAAAAAACCGCCGTAAACGTTTTCGATCAAGCTTCTTCTGCGTCTTTTCATCGATTTCAAAGGAAATTTCTTGCCATCTTTGCCCTTTCCTCAGGTCATTAGATTTTTTTATTTGTTCTAGTAGTTTCGATTTGTTTCCTCTGATTCATGTTAGCTGAATTTTCTACATTCCTTTCTAAAAAGTTATTCAGGGGTCATTAGATGTGCTCGGAGAATACGAGTATACTTTTTATGGAGCCAACAAAGACCAAATTTTGAGAACATTTTGCATTGGATATTCTTCCTCTCTTATTTTTGGGAGTTTTCTTGGAGTTCTTTGTGATCTCATGTGAGCTTAAAGTACTTATCTATTGCCCTGCAGATTTGCTAAAAGACTTAGTTGTGAGTAAATTCAGGTTTTTTGTTGTACAGAGGGCATAGAAGATCATGCCTATCGTTTCTCCTACTGCATCTCTTTATTAGCGTATGGAAGATATTGGTGGGAAATGCAGCTATTTGGTTAACTTACACTTGTTTTTCACTTGCTTCTTCACTATTTTCCTTTACTTTCGAGACGTGGATGGTAGTGGAGCATAACAAGGTTAGTGCTTTTTATATGCTTCTTGTGTTGTAACAACTAGCAAGCCAATTTTGTGTAACTTCTATAGAAAATCGTACGAGAGTATCTTTAAAAGCCAACATATAAGAGTTTCCGAGTACACATTAACACTTGATAAGTCGATTGTGGTATACTCTACCCATCTTATATGTTGGATTTTCTTATGTTATTTTCAACATGGTATCAGAACTGGTTCGGTCAAAATTCTGATTATCAATATCAGGAAGGTTCAGTTCATTTCAATTCGTAATTCTCAAGTCTTCTACTATGGCACCTCCCTCCTATAAACCAATCTAAATTTTATCAAAATCCAATGTGGGACAATGTGATATTTCAACACACCCACTCAAGTCTAAATACCTGACAAATTTGGACATGCGAATTGAAATGAACCGGAGGGTTAGAGCCATGTTTTTTTAGTTTCAAACAACTTGTCTTCGATACCATATCGAAAATCATAGGAGAATGGCATTAAAGCCTAACATATAAGAGTGACCGACCACAAATGTTGAATTTTATTATGTTCTTTTTCCAATGTGAGACACTTATCCTTTTAGTTCAACTTCATAGCATCACATTTGCATATTCATATATTGCGTTTTGCAGCATGTGCCGAGACAAGACTCGTTGAATGATATGTATTGGTTAATGACTTTCCTTGAATGCACATCTTTTATTGGAAGTCAGCTTCTTGGTAACTATCCAATTAATGTTAACCCAAACAAAAGCACTTATTTTGCTCCGAAGGAGATTTGTTTCCTTGTTCTTGTTGCTATTATCCTTGTTACCCGATTCGGGAAGGAAAATCACGATAAACTTGTTCTAAAAGACTACTTCACTTCATTACACAGACATGTTTTTACAGGTAAGTTCCCATTATTGCTTCCCAATTATACAATAAGAGTTTACATGATAATTTTTACATGGGAAAAGATAAAAGGGTATGGCTAGTAGGATGTGCTCAGGCTTGTGTTCATTTCTCTACTGCAATGTTTTGGATTGTATGGGCCCCAACAGTTGTTGTAAGTCCTTAAGATGCTTCAACATTAACATTAAGCTCATTAGTTGTTTTGCATTCATATTTTTTGTCATTTGGTTCATTTTAGGGAGATGGAAGACAAGTGTCTTTAGGGTTGATATACCCTTGTTTCTTGGGGTTCAAGATGTTTGGTAGCACTTGCTTTCCATGGTTTAATGGACCTCTAGCTCTTCGGCTTGAGGAATACGTTACGTATGCTTTTGTCGCAATGGGATTGATACTCGCAGTTGTTGCCTACGATTATCAGGTGCGTGTGTGTGTGCGGTTGAAGATGATAATTGTCCTATAGCGGAAATGAAATGTTGCTTAGATTGATATATAAGAAAGATTGTGGACCATAGTAAATGACTTGTACAAGTCTTTTACGTTATGGTCTCTTTTCTTTTATACGTTATATCCGAGCACACTTCTCATGTGAAGTTGACCCGCTTCTAGATATTTAATATGAAAAAGGGCGTGTTTGGTTCCCAATGTTTTGTGATTTTGGTAAAATTTTGTCTCCATCCATAGACATCATACTTTCATAGTTTTGGCAAAAATATTCTCCTATATTTCACAAATTTCGTGAATTCGGTCTCCGTGTGGCAAAATTAGTCTTCAGATAACTAAATTTACCACACACATCAAACTCTTAGGACTAGATTTGCCAAAATTAAGAAATCTTGGGATCAAATTTGTCAAATTATACAAACTTTAAGGACCTTAAAAGTCATCTGACCGAACGGTTAGTACTCCATCGGTTTGAATGATCAAGTTCAATTTGTCATGTAATTGGACTTGAGGGATATGTTGAATATGACAATTATTCACATCCGAAATAAGATTTGATTTAGATTGATTTATTAGAAAGATTACGGATCATAGTAAAATGACTTGTGTAAGTCTTTTGCGATGTGATCTCTTCCTTCTTATGTGTTATATTCGAGCACACTCTCCACATGAAATTGATCAGACTCTAAAAATCTAATAGTTTCTCCATTTTTCCTTGTCCTAATACAAAGATCTCATACTGAATGAATGCTTGTACAGGACATTGAAGTTCTCATGATTCTCTTCTACATATTTCATGCTTGCACTGGTTTGGTCTTACCTTCTCTAGCTAAACTAAGAACAATGTGAGAATAACTCGAAAAAACTCTCATGCGACTTCTCTTATCTCCTTAATATCTCGTACCGGCTCTTCGCAGGTACGTACCAAATCAAGTTCGTGGAGGAATGATGTGCATATCAATGATGCCCGCGAATGCTGCACTTTTGTTATTTCTCTACCTTGTATGAACAAACCCTCCTTCGAAAAAATGAATTGGTATATCGTAATGACTGATCGGTGTATTTGATTTCACAGAGACGCAAGCTCGGGATCATTGAGAACTCGACTATATTGGCATTTGGAGGTTTGGCCATGTTCTTAGCTGCTGGTTGCATGTTGATGCTTAAAAGATGGGGAAAGCAGCTACACCAAAGCAATCACAACTTATGAGAAGATTAATTACATTGCTTAATGATTGTTTAAGTGACAAATAACATGATCAAAATTTCATTCTTTTAGTGTTGTGAATATACCCTTTCAAGTATGGTTTATATTTTTTGTGCAGCATCATCTTGTACTTGAACGAAAGAAAGGAGGGGATATAGGTATAAGTATAACTACCCTTAATTGCAACTGATAAATATTGGGTTCTGTTTGGAACGATGATTAAAAGGTGCAGTGTGACGATCACAAAATTATTATTTTTTTAATGTAAACAAATATGTATAATAATATATCTTCATAGTTAAAAAACCATGATTTCATTACAATGGATTAATATAATTTTATTTCTAATGATTAAAATATAAATATCTTTAATCATTAATATATATATAAGAGTATATATATTACCATTATGATAATGTGGATCACGATTACGATAGTGTAATTTTACCAAGCACTCTCATAAATTCACTATCATAGTTCACAACACACGCATTTTTTAAAAAAACGATCAAAAAAACTCATTATGAAAAAAGAGTATTCATTCATCAAACTTTTTAATTTTGCCAAATTTAGCATCATACTTCATAATTGATATTTAATATTGAAACTTTAATGTTTTGATAAATTTAACCCTCTAAATTTGCAATATTTAATTTGCAATAAATCATATTCTCAAATTTTGATTGATGAATTACAAAAACGGAAAAAACTTTGGATACATGTTTTACTCAAAAGTGACAAACTATAGAAATAGATTTTGCAAGCTGAGTTATAATCATCCAAATTTATGAACCAAAATTTATTATACTAAATAAGTGAGAGAAAATGACTGTACGTGGGCATGGCGGCCATTGTTATCTTCTTGTCTATGTGCATTTATTTCAAACGCATCCATCTCCATCTACACTCCAATTACATAATTAACTCCTCCATCACCAACCCTTCACACTCTTCGCAACTCTCCACTCTCAATGATGAAGAAAGACACGGTGGTTCCGGCGGAGGGCAGCCGCGAAGAAAACCACAGCGCCGCCACCCGTACCGGAGAGATCCTTCTTCGTCTCCTCCCTATGACACTCTCCGTCGCGGCGATGGTCATAATGCTCAAAAACTCCCAGACCTCCGACTACGGTTCCCTTTCTTACTCTGACGTTGGAGCCTTCAGGTTCACTAATAAAAACCACATTTTTGCACCAAATTCTTCTAGGGTTTTGCCTAATCTTTACTTTTTGTTCAGATATTTAGTCCATGCTAGCGGCGTTTGCGCCGGTTATTCCCTTCTTTCAGCAATCGCCGCCGCTGTTCCTCAGCCTTCAAGTTTGTCCAGAGCTTGGACCTTCTTTGTCCTTGACCAGGTCCTGTCTGAATATTTCCCAGATCAATAAGAAAGTAAACCCATAACTTTGAATGTGTTACTTCTTTACCAGGTATTGACATATGCGGTTCTAGCAGCAGGAGCAATATCAGCTGAGTTAGTTTACTTAGCGTATAAAGGAGATCCATCAATCACATGGAGTCAAGCTTGTGGTTCATTTGGAGATTTCTGCAGGAAGTCCACGGCGGCGACGGGGATCACTTTTGTGGTGACTTTATGTTATGCTGGACTTTCACTTATCTCATCTTACCGATTATTCACCAAATATGAAGCCCCGGTTCCCTGCAACAATAAAGATATCAGTTTCACAACGTTCCAGATATAAGTTAAGTTCTTACAGTTTTCTGCTGCTTGAGCAATGAATGTAATTGAATGAAATATCATTTTCAGCAATGTAAACATCTACTACATTAAGTAACTCCAACTCAACTACCCAAATTTATTGCTTCTTAACTAACTAAACCTTGCTGTCATATGATCACAAATTGTAAGCATAATTTGAAATCTTATTCCTAGAATTTATCAGAACAATTGTTGGTTTTTTGGCCAGAAATCAATCAAGTGTAGTACCATGTATACGCGTCTAGAGAGCTAGGGCATGGGACATAACCAAAAGTAGTGTTAAAATAGTTCAACTATTTCCATCTTGGCCCACGAATGAGTAATGGCGAATTACCTACCAATAAATGAAATTCAATTTCCTTTTATTTCTTACACTACCCTCCATTTCCGATCACCTCGGAACAAAGCTCTTAACGGATTGAAATCGGGAACTGTAAAAAGAAAGCTGCTTCGATGAAAGAAATTCTTACTAGAAAGCGTAAAATCATTCGAGACGATTCAGAAACGATGTATATTAACAGAGAAAGTGTTTTCCTTATCAAATCGTACCTTGATTTCACCGAAGGCCTGCGAAACGGAGTCGATTCTGGTGAGAATTGGGAGAGAAGGGTTTTTGGAATGAGTTGCTTCGAGGGAAGTGAAAAGTGAAAACTAACAAATACCTGATTTGGGTTACGTTTTGGGCTGGGTTGGGCTTTTTAATGGGCCGGTTCAATTAAACCGGCGATAATCTTATGTGACAGATACGGATTACGGGACTGCGGTTGTTGGTTACAGTAATATGAATGCGTTTTGTCTTGTGATGTGAAGAGGGAATTTAACGAGTAGCCTGAACGGGAAGCGTTTTTCTACGAAAGGGCTGATGCGATCGTGGAGGTGGTGGCCGGCCGATGGTACGGGGGAAGAGGCAGCGCTTCACTCTCGTTGATGGGCATGCTGCAGATGACGTGGCAGCCGAGCCTTCTCAAGTTATCGAAGCGGAAGCACGGCGCCCCGCCACTAGGGCTTAAAAATCTCGGCAATACTTGCTACCTTAACTCCGTTCTCCAGTGCCTCACTTACACCCCTCCTTTCGCTAATTTCTGCCTCCAATGCTTCCACTCGTCAATCTGTACATCTCTCTCTCTCTCTCTCGCTGTGTTTAAGTTTTACATTTTCGGTATCCGTGTGTTGGTTCTTTTTAAAATTCAGTTTTTCGTTTTTCAATTAATTCCTAGTTTTGCATAATTGTCGTCATTATTGAGCGATTTTCTCTTTTACGGTCGTTTTTGTAGTGCCTATGTTGATTTTTATTGAATGTGGGAGTACGGTTTGCTTCAAGATTGTAGATTTTATCCCTCTTGATTAATATACTTTGTTTTAAAATATTAGTAAAATTTTGTGAATTCTCGTTGCTTGGATTTGGAGTGTTGTTTGCTGCAAGATTGTGGTTTTACGCTTTTTTAATATAGTTTGTTTGAAAATTCCGTTGATTGTATTTGGGAACCCTTCATCCACTGAATTTTACTTTTTTGTACAAATTGTAACTCTGATATAGGATGGTATAGTTATGGATTTGGCTGTATCTCTGACTGTAGAATTCTATCTAGGTGACTTTGGGGCTGGAAGAGCTAAAAAGAGGGACTGCCCTTTCTGCATATTAGAAAAAAGGATTGCACGTTCTTTGAGCATAGAAGCAGTCTATGATGCTCCTGCGAAAATTAATAGCTGTTTAAGGATATATGCAGAGCATTTTCGCGGTGGGAGACAAGAGGATGCACATGAATTTTTGCGTTATGTGATTGATGCATGCCATAATACATGTTTGAGATTAAAAAAGCTTCAGCTGCAACAAAATGGTAAGAACAGAAATTGCAATGAAGGGGATTTTAGTGGAGCTGGAGAAACTGTAGTTAAGGAAATATTTGGAGGAGCACTGCAGAGTCAGGTGAAATGCCTATCATGTGGTGCTGAGTCAAATAAGGTCGATGAGATTATGGATATAAGTCTCGAGATTTTTCACACTAGTTCGCTCAGGGAGTCTTTGCAAAAGTTCTTTCAGCCTGAGATCTTGGAAGGAAATAACAAGTACAAGTGTGAGAAGTAAGCGACTGAAGCATTAAATGTTTCTATTTTCAGTATTTCCTGTAACATTATTTTCTATTTTACAAGATGTGTGGAAGATTTTTTTAGCATTTATGAATATTGTTGTTTTAAGGAACTGTAACTTATTCTTATGTAGTTGCAAGGAATTGGTGTCAGCAAAGAAACAAATGTCGCTGCTACAGGCACCAAATGTTCTTGTTATCCAGTTAAAGGTTTGGCTTGTTTATGGTTTTTTGGCTCTTAATTTCAATGAAAATAAGTACCGAATATGGCACTTAGCAGCTTTTTTTGGTCTCTATGCAGCGGTTTGAAGGTATCTATGGCTCAAAGATTGATAAGCCCATTGAATTTGATGATTATTTACTGCTTTCGAGTTACATGTCTAAATTAAGCCAGGTGGGTTCTAGGAATTGCCCTTGCTTCCTCATTTTTTATAAAAAATGAACTCAAACTTCTGTGTTATTTCTACACTCTGTTCTTTATAGCCTTATGGAATTAGAATGGATGATTTGTTGGAAATGTTCTTTTATCATGATTTTTCGTTCTTACTAGAGATGTCCTTCGTTTTTTGCAGGATCATTATCCTGAGTATAATCTTTGCGGCACTATTGTACATTCAGGTTTCTCTCCTGATTCCGGACACTATTATGCATATATAAAGGTCACATCATATTTATTTCACTTTGTCAAATATACGTACGTGAATTTGCTTTTGATTTTGATTTATTTTCATACCTTATTCCATCTTTTCAGGACGCAATAGGTCACTGGTACTGCTGCAATGACTCCTCTGTTACACTTTCAAAGGTGCAAGAAGTTTTGTCAGAGAGAGTCTATATTCTTTTTTTCTCTCGTACAAAACAAAGACCTCGATCTAGGACGGAACCGGTAGTCAATGGTATTAGGTCTGATGAGTCAAAGGACCCTAGAATGACAAGTAAGGGGTCTGCTTCACTTGATAAGCCATCTTGTAGTAGGCAAGATGCCATTTTTGAGATGGATGATGAGTCAAGTTTTCTAGAGAAGCAAACACATATAAAAGTATCTGCTCTTTATTCTGATTCCAACAGTTTACACAAAACCCCTGCATCAAATGGAAACCTTCCAAGCCCAAATGGGGTGAAAGTGCCAGTAAAATCTGAAGAACGGCGTGAAGGAAATCCTGATGAAAATTCAAATTCAGGGGAACTATCTAACCACCATACTTTGGGAAGTAATCATGTCAGCTCTAATGTTCAGAAAGAGTTTCCTAGTCAGTGTAGGAATTGTAGTGAGACTCCAAGCACACAGAGAGCCTATAACATTGATCATGATACTGCTGTTGATCTTAAGAGCATATCCAAATCAGAAAATGAATTTCTAGCCTCACGTAGTTCAATGGAAGCGAAGGCTGAATTACTGTTAAAGGATGGAAGTGGCATGAGTGTACCATCAGGAGAATCTCAGCTCTTGAAGGCCACAACATCTTCTTCTGGTATTTGTAATGGAGAAAATGGTTCTGCTGCAGCCAAATCTCTCAAGAGAAGCTCGGTGGATTGTAATGGAAAAATAAATATGCATGCTTCCGGGAATGGTCTCAAGACCATAGAATTACATAAAATAGATGTTGTAGACTCTAATGGATCACTCAGAAAGCGAAAGGCGGAAGACACTACTTCATGCATTTTTCTTTCAAGAGAAAACGAGTCTTGTGCAAAAGTGGAAGCCTTTAAGGAACTGTAAGTTTTATTTGCAGCATTCATGATTTGGTTTCATTGAGATTTCATTGCAAATATATTAGTATCTCGTAAAATGCATTGACATCCTTATTCATGGTCATTTGATTGTGTTTTAATGCTTCACGTAGACTTGTTGGAGGCCAGAATAAGCGTAGAATTGTGAGAACTAGTCATCATTAAATATTGTTTTACGTGTAACATATTATTATTGTATTCTGAAATATGGGTTGTTCACTTTTTTATTTTTTTTATTATTATTTGTTGTTAGTGATAAATTTTGCCTATTTTCATAAATAATAAACAGTGTTGATGACATTGCAATAATGTGTATTTCCTATTCCTCAGGATGCGACAAGATGCTTGCAAGGTATTGCGCTCATGTGGATGGTACGAGGAAGTACATAATTTCATGCATTCGAAGAAAAAGTTGTGTCAGGAAAACGGAGTTTCTGTGAAGAGTAAAAATGAGATGAAGTAAGCGCATGTCAAGCTATTCTCTGTGTCTTAGTTTCCATACGTCTCTATTTGAGCTGAAGAGTAAAAGTTTGGTTTTTTTAATCAAAATCTTGCATGCTTACAAATCGTGCTGGTTTTTTTCTAATATAGGATATATATGATTAACCATTGGCTTTCACGTCCTATTAGAGACATCCCGTATATTCCGTGTTGAGCAAACTTCATGTATAATCATTGCTATTTGCAGGAGTCTCCTTGTTTCCGGGGCAAAAAAGATTTTTTGTTCCAAAGTTCCCAACTCACTCAAAGCAAGCTTGCTCGAAGGACTTGAGTCCTTTGGTTTACGGAATGACTCATCTCGAACATGATCCAGTATACCCTGGTACGTTATGTAGATAAACTCCATTATTTTTATGTTACATATCGTATTCTTATAAATATTCGGCCTGAATCTCCACTAATGCATTTTTTTTGCAGAATCTCCATGTTGTCACGCATGTAAATACTCAAGACAAACTATCACAACCTGTTTATGCAGTGTTGATTGGAGTTTAGCATTTTTGTTGGCATTTCTTCAGGCAGCAAACCAATTTTCTGAGTATCCGAAACCCGATATCTAAACTTTCCCCCGTTTTCTGCCCACAACTCTCAAGTCGAATTACGTGTTGTTTACTTAAAATGCCTTGAGAAGATGAGTTTTTTGTTTCTGCAGTTGAGATTTACGCTAGGTAATTTGTTTGTGACACTATACTCTTATGTTCGTAGACGTTTGATTAATACGATAATTAGCTGTTGTATTATACGTCTAATCGTGATTTGCCTTCAAACTCTGTAAGTGTAACAGTATTGGTTTTGGTTCGGATTTGCACCAGATTTATATACACTAACTTTCTTCTCATTGTGTATCAGCTTCCTCTCGTATGGCGTAGAATCTCTGGCGACTCGCATTACCAACCCTGGAATCTCCGGTGGCCGGTAAGTACGGATCAACGGCCACTTTATCCCGTCAAAAAACGAGTGACTTTTTATATCTGTAGCGCCCTTTATGCAACCTAGCCTCTGTAGTGGATCTTTCACTAACAACTTCTTGATCAAATCCTTCGCTAACGCCTCCCCGGACTCTCCCCGGTCCTTCACTGGAAAACTAACTCCCTTTGTAGATGCTATATTTCGAAGAGTAGCCTCCTTGTTCCTCCCTTTAAATGGAGTTATCCCGTAAATCAGCTCGTAAATTAGAACTCCGAACGCCCACCAATCTACTCCATTACCGTACCCGTTCCACCCTAGAATCTCCGGAGCCAAGTACTCATGAGTCCCGACGTATGATCTCGAGAATGCGGATGTCGGTTCCGATACGAATTCCATGTACCGTTGCTCAATCTTCACTTGACGGATAAAGCACAATTTCGATCGTGAAACGATCGTCTTATTCTCAGTCTCCAACTTTGGATAAACCTCCGAACGAAAGCATAAATCGAAATCCGAAAGCATAGCATGACCATCATCTTGGATCAATACATTCTCTGGTTTAAGATCACGGTACACAATCCCGTGTGCATGTAAGTATTCTAGAGCTATAAGAACTTCCGCAACGAAGAACCTCGTTGCCGGAACCGAAAACCGATTCTCCGGCTGCTTCCGGAGCAACGAATGTAAATCCCCATTACCGCAATAGTTCATTAGAAGACAAGTGAAATTCGAAACTTCAAAATGAGAATAAAGTGTAGGAAGAAAAGGATGATTCAAACAAGACAATATCTTAACTTCTGTCTGAACATGAGATAATTTGTTAGAGCTTAACGAATTACGATCGATAACCTTGAGTGCGAACTCTAATCCGACGTGATCATAATCAAGTAAATGACACTGAAAAACACGACCAATTGTACCCAATCCGACTAATCGTATAAGCTTTAATTGACGAATATCGATTGCATTGTGTGAGATTCGAATAACTTTGGAATGAGTTGCGAGAAGAGACTCGTTAAAGCTCCCATCGGTGTTGCTGGAAGTGAAGCTATCGGATTCAGCCATTTTGGTAGTTTATTTTCAGTGACGAGTTTGCGCGTATTTATTTGTGTCAGTTAAGGCAGTTTGGGAGACTCGTTCAACTGTCTCTTGTCTACTGTTCAGACAAGTCCACATGTCAATTTTCTGGTAATATGGTTTCACATTGGCAACGGTATTTTTATAATTAAGATATTTTTTTGTAATATAATACAAATATTCTATGAAAATGCTAACTTTATAATATAAATTTTTGCTATCTTTTAAATAAATTTGATATCTATCTAAAATTACATAAACGAAAATCTTGATTATATCATCGTTTTTTAATTAGTTACAATAATAATGAATTTCACTCGTATCACTCATCATTAAAGTTATCCTCAACGTTGGTCGTCCAGTTTGATTGGACGGCCAAGGTATCAATTTTTTTGACATTGTGAGTAAATAGAGTGTCTCGAATACTCATTGTTATTAAAAAAAAATGTAAAATAATTATAAAATATAAATATTTATAATGATTTTATAGATTATATTATGATTCCTATGTGTTATAAGTTTCCGGACATTGTTATAGGGATGAAAGAAAAGTTATTTATAAAATTAAAGAATGATGATGTATACGTAGAGAAAGCTGATGTGAATGATAGAATTAAGTTTTCGGACGGATATGGTTGAAGATGACCTAATTATCTATCTAAATTATATTCCTTAATTTAGCTTGTATTCAAAATTTACAACATATTAAAGTTAGAGGTTAAGGTTCAAAGTTCAAACGTTAAAATTGATGTTGTAATTGAACGGAATATAAATTAGTATTTTTAAAATTGAAATTTTAAAATAAATTAATTTGACCTAACCGATGTTTTAGTGATTCAACCCGGTTTTTTTAAAAAATATCACCGATTTTTTAGATTTTATGATTTTTGAAGAACTTGACCCAATTTTTGTCGGATGCGTTTTTAACATCATTGATAGGGGTGGGCATGGGCCGACCCAACCCGTACAAACGGGTCAACCCGTGGGCTGACCCGCTAAATATCATTGTACGGGTTGAGCTACGATTTTCAACCCATCAACTTGAAGTGAGTCAATTTTGATTTTTAAAAAATTTTAAAGTTAAAATTGAAGTTTTTTTAATTTTAAGGTTTAGGTTATTCAATCCATTGATGGGTTGAGCCGCACTTTCATCCCGTCGGGTTAATCCGTTGACGGATCAAGAAAAATTCTCAACTCGTTGGGCCAACCCGTACGGGTTGATGGGTTCAACAGTTCGACCCGTAACCTATTGGACCGGACTCGTACCCACCTCTAATCACTGATTAAAACTAGTAAACATAGTTTTAAACGACGCCGTATTAATGGATTACATGAAAATAGCATTGGAGCAGCCAATGGGAGGGGAAGCATGATTTTTAAAATAATATAATATCATTATATTTATTAATTTTTGATAATATATAATAAATGAGACGTACAGTCCAATAAATAACTCATTTTTATTTAATAATAATAAAATTAAGTTAAGTGGGTGCCCGTTGACCGACATGGAAATGTGACCCTGACTTTGAAGCCATAGTACGAGACAGCAATTTTATTTGGTAATTGCCTCTATATTATTAGTTAATATTCATTCAACCCTTAATGTTTTCAAAAATTACTTTTTTATCTTATATTTTTTCTAGTAAAAAATATAGATTTTTTCATGAATTATTAAGGTGCCTTTTATTAAAAATATAAATTTCTTAATTAATAATATGACCGATTTCATGAATAATTTGTTTTAATGTTATTCATTTTCTATATTTGCATAATTGTCCACTTTGTATTATACTACTTCTGATGATTCATAACCTAGGATGTTGGACACGGAGAACGGGAACACTTAAAAACGTAAAAAATGGGAACGAAGACACGATAATCGTAAAGTGTCCAATAGAATACACCACATGGAATATTTAAAATAAAAAAATTAAATTAAATTCATGAATAAGGTAATATCAAAAATATTATATTTAGATACAAAATATGATAATTACGATCAAAATGTTTTCAAAACAAAATTTCTAAGACATTAGCGGATGAATTCTGAAATTTGAATGGGAAATAGAATTTTTAAAAAATTAATTTATTACTTAGGGGTTAGCAGGAGAGAGAAACAATTAATTAAAAATTCTAAAAATAATAATTAAAATAGAATACATATTATTGGGTTGGACACGTCGTGTCCAACCATATGCAAAACCTTTGATTTTTTAAAAATAGCCGTGTCCGTGCACCCTAATTCATAACTAGTCTTCATGGTTTTAACTCTACATCATGGTGAGACACGTTTAATTCTCTCGTTCCAATTAGGAACCATACCATTTTACCATAAAAAATATCATATTAGTGTTGGTGAATTATTATACTTAACATGTGATAATTCTCAATCTATAATCGATGTTGTGATGTATATATGGTACCTTACACCCTAAGGGGTTACATTTTCTACTCTCATTACATTCTAGGTGCAATCGTGCAAAAACCGATTGGGAGAACGACCACAAAAAATATACCTATTAATTAGAGTGGTTTATGTATGAGATTATTCAATTTTAAAATAATATAAATATCATGTCCCAAAATTTGAAAATTAAAAAAACATATAATTAATATAATTGATTGTATTAACTCATAAACTGTAAAAAATTGTAAATATTACCCCCCATAAATATTATAATTGACCCCAAAAATTCAAAACCATTCAAATTTTTCTATAATTCTCGTTAATGTTTTAACTGGGCTACGCGCAAATTTGGTCATCGTATTTTTCTATTTTGACAATTTTGGTCCTCATATTTTTATAATTGTGGCAGATTAAATCTCTTAACTTTATTTATGGTAAAATTAGTCCTCCTATTTTGCCACATATGGCAAATTAGGTCCTCCAAGTTTTATGTTTATGGCAAATTTGGTCCCCGAAGTTTGTAATTTTTCATTTTTATATAATACGGAGACTAATTTTGCCACTACGATCAAACTACATGGACCGGTTTTGTTTGATTTTATTTGGAGAACTAAATATGAAATTTGAGGACCGATTTTGCCAAATATTTCAAAATAGGAGGACCGATTTTGCCAAATGTCCAAAGTTCGAGGACTGAAAATGCTAAAATAATCTTGGAGGACTAAATTTGCCAAAATGATCAAAATACGTGAACCAAAAACATCATTTTCTCGTTTTAAATAGATAAATAGTTTGTATTTTACCATTCAACTTTAAAAATATTTGATGAATATACCTTCAAATTTGAAAAAATTCAAAAATAATGCATAAGCTATAAAAATGTTCATAGCAAATTGACGGAAACTTCGAGTACGAAATACATCATTTTTAAACTTTTTGAGTATGACTCTTTACACCGTTTAAAATTTGACGTAATTTTAATTACAAACAAATTATTTATTATTTTTTTATTGTAAAATCTTCATATCTTATGGTGAATTAACTGACCCTACGTTGCCGATTTAATGAATAAAGACATCGTGATTTCATTAAAGAAGTGGGACTTAAGATTAGGGCAAATGCATGTTCCATTTTTGCATGCATTTAATTTGATAGAGATATCTTATACAAAATATGATCATTCAATTTCTCTTCTTACGGTTGAAATTTTATTCTTATATCTAAATAAATGTTTTGAAAATTGGTACATGTCGGTACATCAAACAAGCTTAAATTATCGCTATACCGGATTTCGGGTATACGGGATATATAACGGAATAATAATTAATTATATTATTAACTAATAGAAAATACAAAATTTTTAACTAATTATCAATTTAGAAAAATAAAATAAACAAATTATATAAACTTNTAAACATAGTTTTAAACGACGCCGTATTAATGGATTACATGAAAATAGCATTGGAGCAGCCAATGGGAGGGGAAGCATGATTTTTAAAATAATATAATATCATTATATTTATTAATTTTTGATAATATATAATAAATGAGACGTACAGTCCAATAAATAACTCATTTTTATTTAATAATAATAAAATTAAGTTAAGTGGGTGCCCGTTGACCGACATGGAAATGTGACCTTGACTTTGAAGCCATAGTACGAGACAGCAATTTTATTTGGTAATTGCCTCTATATTATTAGTTAATATTCATTCAACCCTTAATGTTTTCAAAAATTACTTTTTTATCTCATATTTTTTCTAGTAAAAAATATAGATTTTGTTCATGAATTATTAAGGTGCCTTTTATTAAAAATAAAAATTTCTTAATTAATAATATGGCCGATTTCATGAATAATTAGTTTTAATGTTATTCATTTTCTATATTTGCATAATTGTCCATTTTGTATTATACTAGTTCTGATTATTCATAACCAGACTTCATGGTTTTAACTCTACATCAGGGTGAGACACGCTTAATTCTCTGGTTCCAATGGGAACCTTACCATTTTACCAGGAAAAAATATCATATTAGTGTCGGTGAATTATTATACTTAACATGTGATGATTCTCAATCTATAATCGATGTTGTGATGTGCCTATAGTACCTTACACCGTAAGGGGTTACATTTTCGAGGTGCAATCGTGCAAAAACCGATTGGGAGAACGACCACAAAAAAGATACCTATTAATTAGAGTGGTTTATGTATGAGATTTTTCAATTTTAAAATAGTATAAATATCATGTCCCAAAATTTGAAAATTAAAAAAACATGTAATTAATATAATTGATTGTACTAACTCATAAACCGTAAAAAATTGTAAATATTACACCCCATAAATATTATAATTGACCCCAAAAATTCAAAACCATTCAAATTTTTCCATAATTCTCGTTAATATTTTAAATAGATAAATATTTTGTATTTTACCCTTCAACCTTATAAATATTTGATGAATATGCCTTCAAATTTGAAAAAATTCAAAAATAATGCATAAGTTATAAAAAATGTTCATAGCAAATTGACGGAAACTTCGAGTACGAAATACATAATTTTTAAACTTTTTGAGTATGACTCTTTACACCGTTTAAAATTTGACGTAATTTTAATTACAAACAAATTATTTATTATTTTTTTATTGTAAAATCTTCATATCTTATGGTGAATTAACTGACCCTACGTTGCCGATTTAATGAATAAAGACATCGTGATTTCATTAAAGAAGTGGGACTTAAGATTAGGGCAAATGCATGTTCCATTTTTGCATGCATTTAATTTGATAGAGATATCTTATACAAAATATGATCATTCAATTTCTCTTCTTACGGTTGAAATTTTATTCTTATATCTAAATAAATGTTTTGAAAATTGGTACATGTCGGTACATCAAACAAGCTTAAATTATCGCTATACCGGATTTCGGGTATACTGGATATATAACGGAATAATAATTCATTATATTATTAACTAATATAAAATACAAAATTTTTAACTAATTATCAATTTAGAAAAATAAAATAAACAAATTATATAAACTTTATGTTAGAATTATAGAGTTTGGAAGAAATAATAATGGGGGAGCGTGAACGAACGAGATTAATGGAAGGAATTTACACATTTAAAAGACTTGAATAAGTCGTTATGTGATGAAATTCTCACTCTTATATACCTAATCAATTCCACTTCTTTTTACTGATATGAGACAAATTCCAACACTTCCCCACAAGTCCATTCATAAGGTTTCGACTTGAAATGAACCGAACTAGATCCAATATCATGTTAAATTTATAGAGTCGAGCCAATTTACATGGGGAGTGTGCTCGGATATAACGTATAAGAGGGAGGAGACCACACCGTAAAAGACTTGAACAAGTCATTTACTATAGTCTACTTTCTCTTATATACCAATTCAATCCACTTTGATTTTCCAATGTGGGACAATTACACAATTTCAACACTTTCTATTTTTTTCCTAAATTATATCTGACCAGCTTAAAACTCGTATCAACTGGTATTTGTTTAAATATCGGCCAATATCATAGGCTAGAGATTTTTGATATATTGGACTGGTATACCGATAATTTAAGAATTTCTAGAAAGATTAAGTAATTTTTTCCATGTCATCATTTTTTATTCAAAAAACATATTCATTTAGTTACGAGTATGATATCATATTACCAATATACCGACATATATATGTCATTGGGTCGTGTTTTTTAGTAAATAATTATTTTAAAAAATAATTAAAATATAAACTTTATGAACAATTTTGAAAATTATCAATCTATAACGATTACTAAGGATCTTATAAAATCAAAATTAGATTGGGCAAAATAAATAAAATATTTTAAAATGAATAATTTTTTAGAAAATAAGAAGAAATTATGTAATTGATGAGAACTCTAGGACCGGGTACCCTGTAATGGGTGAAGCCCGATATCAGTTGGGCCGACTTAAATAATCAGAACGAACACTTACATCCCACTTACACCTTCACGAAAAGCAGCCCGATGTTCAACACATAGGACCGAAGATAACCTTAGTAAATAAAAGCGTTATCTGCCAGCTGGCTCCGGGGTTCGGTCCGAACAGTTACAAAACGGTTACAGGCTCACGCGTTCCACGCTTCGGGCCCTGTCACGTTTATCATGCTTCGGGCCCAATCACGCAGACCACGCATCGGTCCCAGCCTCGTTTTACATCCTGCGATAACAACCTCTAACAAACTTGTCAGAGGCGGTTACAGGACGTGGATTACACTCGCCGGCAACTCTATAAATACAGGGCAAGACGAAGGAAAAGACAGGACCCTTTGGACGCAGAAGAACAGACTGTTACTCTGCCGAATTCTTCCTGCTTTCTTTACCTCGTCATTTTCATTAACATGTCTTGTATGAACTCTGATTTATTTTATTAGTGAGCGAGCTAAGAGCATAATCAGCTCTTAGTCGAGTAGTTTTCACCCCAATTCACGGGGTTTCCACTATATATTGCCGTGTCTTCATTTTGGTTTTTAGCTTTTAATCGTCTTCCACATTTTAAAGAAATCAGAACCGAGTTCGTTTATCGAACGAACCGGACGACTGTTGGTACCCCCTAAAAAGGGACCATAACAGTAATATATCATTTCAATGTGGAATAATCATCAAATTTATAATGTAATATAATCAAATTTGTAATAAATAACGAATCTCACATCGGATAACCTAATTTGTGCAACATAGATAGATATATATTATTTTAAAATTTTAAAATAACATAAGAGTTATGTAAAATATATATCATTCAAATTACGAAATTGTAAATAACATGTTATTTACATGACTGAAACATGTTATCTGATGTGGCAAACATCCGGTTTCGACTCCGTAATCTCCAGTTTATGAATATGCGATCCGAGTTATCTTTCGTGTTATCTCGGGATTATTTTCCTGTACATATTTTCCAGCTGAAAGAATGGTTCTTACACCTAGAGGAGCTTGTTATAACTAGGGTTAAGCCGTATTTTGGGTCAATCCGTTGACATAAATTAAAATTATCGACCTATAACATGTTAGGTCGGATCCATGCCTAGGGTTGGTATGGGCCAACCCAATCAGTACAAACGGGTCAAACCATGAGTCTATCCTTGGAAAATAAGTATACGGGTTGGGCCTAAAATTTTTTAAAATTTTAGAATTAAAAATTATTATTACTTTTAATTTATGAGTTATATTGTATCAAATTGGACCGAACCCCGTCGAATCAACCTGTCCGTTGAGCCGAACTCACCTCTACCGTGCCCACCCTTAGCTATGAGATGCTTCTCCTCATCTTCGTGTTGTTGGAGTTGTTCGGCTATTCTCCCGTCAACGTACTTCTGTGCTAGCTTGCGTTCGATAAGGAGTTGTGATTCTAGTTCTTTGATCTGAATTGATTAGACAATATCCTTAAACATGCAACTTTTTTGGGACAAAAATGTAGCAGACCATAGTATGTGGTGAGGCAATAATAAATTACGTTGTGGTCTTCCCCTCTTATATGTTATATCCGAACACACTCCCCACGTAAATTGACCCGACTATAGAAATTTAACAACCTTGTCTTCATAACTTTTGTTTTTCATTTCTCTATCTTTTAATATAACCTCAAAGGCAATAATTGGTATCTTCCAGCTTCTTGACTAGCAATTCTTTACTCTTCAGATCTTGTCTTAGTTTCTGGACCTTCGAATACGAAAAAACCGAATCAAATAAGAACGAACATTTGAATTGCAAGCAAAAAACATATGCTTTTGTTTAAAAAGCTCAGTCTTGTCTATTAGGTGCTTCTTTGCAGGGCCTAGTTCGATTCCACGAACTCAACTTGCGAAATTCAACGAGCAAAGCGTTTTCATTCGAACTTATATGAACGAACATCAAAGCTTTCGAATCTCCTCCTAATGAGTCAGTTTCGAATTCCTGGACATCAAAACTGAGACTTAACATGAAAATACTTGTTTCGAGACGGATGGAACAGTACAAAGGAGATCAAATATTATCATTTCGGTGAGTATTTTGTAGCAAGAGCTGAAATCACATCTCCAAGGAGCCAAAGATTACTATTTGCAGATTTTCAGCCTTCACCATCACACACTGTAATAAAAACACATATATCCGAACCATTACGAAGATAAAAGCTTCGAAAATCGACAAATTGAGAACCGACTACTATGTTCATTCATGCTAGTTGATCCAACTGCCCTTCCATTGAATCCTGTTTTGAAAACTTCCCAAACAAGCTTCGACTAATCCCAGAACATGGTGTCCCGTTTCACCGATTTGTTCCATTTGATTTCAGAGTTATCTCTCCGTCTTTTATTGATTCAAAGTCGACTGCCATTGATGCTTCTGCTTCTGCTTCGATTTATTCATTTGAATGGAAGAATGTTACTTGTTGAATGAATAGCAGATTTAACACCATCTATCTCCGCAACGTAATGCTTAAACTGCGAAGCTTCTTCTACGAGGCTAATGTGTTCCATTTTCAGAAGCTTCAATGAATACAAAACGAAGACCAAGGCGAGGTACATTTAATCTTCTTGCAAAAGTTGAGATGAGAACCATTTGCTTTTATCTTTAACTTGACCCTCAATTGCACAAGCTGAAAAATAGCACAATAAACTATAAAATTTGATTATGAGCATTTGAATATATCACTCTATTTCCTTACCAAGAGATCCGAAATGCATCGATTTACGCATTAATTCATTCTTCAATTCATTCAAACATTTACAAGCTTCATTTTGGTCTCAGTTTTCAGTTCCTCTAAAGCCCTTTTGGTCTCTGAAACTTCTCTCTTCTGTAATTCATTATCCATCCAAGCTTCTCAAAATCTCCATCACAGAACCTATTTTCATCATTCTGTAAACACACAAGCTATAAACCCCCAAAACACCCCATTTTCCAGATCCTCTCAAACCCTAAGTTAGGCTTTCTACAAACGATAATTTATAGATAGCTTGATCGATTAGGTACCTTAGACAGCTCAGGCTGTGTGTAATATGACAAAAATTCTTCTTCATTGGTTTGAAACAACTTTCGATTGAAAAGAACATCCCTCCTTGTTGAATCTTCAGTGAAATTCTCTTTGATTAATGGGCATGGAACAATTTCAAAGATGCTTCATTACAGGGATCATTCTAGAGAAATTCCATGTATTTTAGGCATAAAAAATTCAACCCATTCTTGATCAGTAATCTCAGGTGAGTCAATCCTCACTAACTCAGGCGATTTCAAAGAAAATCTAACCCTTAAATGCTCTGATGAAAATACATGATTTTGAACATCAAACTTTGAAATGGATCGCTATTCTCATAAACCCATGTAAAAAACATAATAAGCTCTGACGCATTACCGTTATTCTTGGCCGGACTGGAGTAGCGTTCATCTGGGATTTCCATTTGCCAACTATATAATCAAAAAAACCAAGCAATTCAATAAATTTCAACAAAAAACAAGAGATCGGTAGCCTATAATGCTTAAACTGCCAATAATCTGTGATAACTAACAATGAGTTTGACTGTATTTTCCGTGTAGATTATTTCTACCCAGTAAAGACTGAGATCTCCATCGTTAAAGGAACCCCTTTTTTCAAGTTTTGAATTACCAATTTTTTCACTTTAGGATCGTTAAATTTGCTTGTAACGCTATGCCAAAAAAGCCGTTAGTTTTGAATTTGAATCCCTCAACGGTCAAATAGTAAATGGGATATAAAAGATTAGTATTTCTAAGCCCAAATTTTAAAATATTGTAAAGTTTAAAGTTTGTAAATTATATATTAAACTAGGGGTGGGTACAAGTCCGGCTCAACGGGTTACGAGTCGAACCCGTTGAACCTGCCAACCCGTACGGGTTGGTCCAACGGGTTGAGAATTTTTCTTGACCCGTCAACGAGTTGAAAGTACGGTCCAATCCGTCAAAGGGTTGCAAAAACGTAAACTCTAAAATTAAAAAACATTCAATTTTAACCTTAAAATTTTTTAAAAAAATTCAAAATTGACCCAGTTTAACCCGTACGGGTTGACGGGTTAAAAATCGCGGCTCAACCCATACAATGATATTTAGCGGACCAACCCACGAGTTGACATGTTTGTACGGGTTGGGCTGACCCATGCCCACCCTATGTTAAACATATGAAATAGATATAAATCATGATATTATTAACTATCTAACATTTAAAAAGTGTACCTATAAATTTAATAATTGTTTAATTGACCTTCCAAGTTTAAAAAATATTGACATTGATCCTTAATATAAGATTAACGTAAACTTTAAAAGAATATCATTTAATAAATACGAGGAACATCGGCAAACGATTTTTGAGTTAGAGTGTTTCGTATGTAATTTATAAATTTTTGGAGTTTTCTTTAGATAATATCGGGGTCAATCTTGTAATTTTATCCATACAAAAATCTCAAATGAATTAGGCAAGATATAGAGGTGATAATAAAAAACAATATGATACAAATTCTATCTTATAAATCAATTTAATTTTAAATTTTAATAATTATTTAAATTAAATATTGATTGTAATAACAAAAAAGAATGTAAGAACAAAAAATGGGGGTTAAAAGGCGTAAATGTTCGAATCCAATCATAAGAGTTTCCACATGAATTATTTAAATCAATCCCTTTCGTTTTCTATAGACCCACTACATTGAAGGAGCACGTTACACGTGGCATTCAATGGAGTAGTTGAACTAACATTTAAATCATCACATGCTTATGTCTTTATTTTATATTATATTTAAATATACACCTAATTTAAACTAAAATTAAATTAAAAGCTTATATTTTTTGTACGGATATTTATATTTTGTATCTAAATGCCATATTTTCATAATTGGTAGTATTCATATATATTCCAAACCAATATTATGTTTTATGGTCGAATTCCAGTTTATTTTAGAATTCAATTTTTTAAAAATAATTAAATATTACTTATTATTTTTAAAAATATTTTGATACTAGCCTATCGGGATAAGTAAGAAACTTTGTCAAAATGTTATGAACTTCACAGTATATAAGAGAATTAAATCATATTTTTAAAACTATAAAAAATCGATTTATGATTCAAACTTCATATGGGAGGATCCTAACTAAAGTTCCCTTCGTTTTCCTCAAATCCGATCGAGCATAATTGTCTTATTTAATGTATTTCGAGTAATCCAATTTTAAAAACATTAGTTGAAATATGAATAAATATCTCAAACCGAAATTAAAATATAGATTTAATTAGTTTATAAAATATATTACGAACTATTATAATTAATTTGTTTAAATTATGTATAGTGTAATATCTTTTCTCTTATAAAATATATCCTAATCTAATTCTTATATAATTTTTTTACGACTATTTAAATCTAATATGGAGTTATCTAATGAAGGCGAACTCCATTGATTCTGCAATGAAGAATCACAAAAGAACTGATTTATAATTTTTTCCCTCTATGAATATACCGACAAACGAATTTGAACGTGCCTCCATCTGTGTTCTAAAACCGGACCGGTTTTTACCGGTCCGGCCGGTTCGAACCGGACCCGGACAAAAATACTGGTCCGGTTTATGGTTTACTCAATATTTGAAACATCGGAGATGATGGAATGTCAAGCTATGGACAAAATACCTAGGAAGAGTGGTGTTGACTTACAACGGAAAAAAGAAAAGACTGATTTACTGGCCAATAACTGAAAGAGAAGATGAATATTACAACCAATGTTGAAGAACCAGAGAGCCGAAAACAGAGAAAATGAGGAAGAAACCACTCAGCTGATTTTTACCTGCAATCAGAAACCATTTTTCTTGGTCTTACTAGAACCAATGGCTTGCTATGGAGATATTGAAATGGTGGAAAAGGAATTGTGGAAAACATTTCTTGAAGGGATAATGAGTTCCGGTTTCCGAGCCCGAAGAATCACCACCACTCAATCGGATTTAGTTATTGAGATTAGTTTTACGGCCCCTGACTTTATTGTTGTATTTTCCATTTGATTTTATAAAATTAGATGCTATTTCTAACGAAAAGAGACAAATATAGATGTTTATAATTAAATAATGTTATTTAAAGGACGTCGAGAGAATTTTGGACGTGATATTGATTTAGTAAGATAACAATATAAATTATCTTACTTAGAACATAATATGATGTAATTATGCTTATTTATAATTTTTAAAATATTCTTAAATTGTAAATTAAATAATTAAAAAGATTAAAAAATAAAAATGAGTTGAACCGATTCTCAACCGGTCTGAACCGATTTGGACCGAACCGGAGGAATGACCGTTTCGTATTTCCAATCCGGTTTTAGATGATAGGCTTTAACTATTCTTTATAAATTGAAAGTATTGAACCCCTTTTCTGTCGTCTCGTGAATCGTGATTCAACAAAGGCTTTTTCCTTTTTTTTTACCTTTATGGATATTATAAATACACACACAATGCTCTGTTAAATGTCTTTGAATGCGTTCGAATTCAAACACAGAGAAAATCACAGCTCCAAAAGGGTAATTTGGGTCGTTCTTGAACTGGGTAATTTCGTTATTCTCTTCGTAGCACTGGGTTTTGATCATTTATGTGATGTAGATTGCATAGTTTCTTGGTTTTTTTTGCTGGGTTATTTCAAGATTTGAGCTTCGTATTCTTTGTGCTTTTGTATAGCTTATTATGTAGCTAGTTTCTCGTAGATCCGGGTGATTTGTTCTTTAAGTTCGTTAATCGTTCAATTTTCAACATTCCCTTGCAAATTTCATGAAGAAATTGCTACATTTTGAATCTTTATGCTCTAAGTTTGTTGATCTTTGAATGCTCAAGATTCCCTTGCAAAATAACCAAATTTCACGGGGAAAGTGTCACATTTTGAATCTTTATCCTGTTTATTTCAAGTTTTCCGTAGATATTCAGGATTCAATGGGTCTGTAGAGGATCTTTAAGTTTAGATTATAAGAGAAGTAAATCACATTGAAAATGTTAGGTGAATTACTTATAAACTTGAATATTTCTATTTCCATAACCGATTAGGACACTATTTCAACACTTCCTCTCAAGTTAATCTGACATTGGTCCATTTCAAACTTGCTTCTATAGGTTTGATAGTGCTCGAGTCATATGCCTATCTATTTGTCGCCTAAGTCCGATACGCTTTTCCACCGTATTTTTATTTTTTATCTAAATCAGTACGAACTAGCCCTAAAGTCATCCTGAACCTTCGATACTATGTAGAAATTCAGGATTCAATGGATCATAAGAGTGTCATTAGGATAGTTTATAAGAGAAGTGAATTATATTGAAAAAGTTAGGTCAAACCAATTACTTATAATATCACTCACCATATAAACTATAGCATTTTTTTCCACTAATAATCTCTTCATTATTGTGATTGATAATTTTATGATTTTCTCATCAGAACACCACTTTTGAGTAGCTTTTCGTCTTTCTTAATCATTCGTTAAGGAGAAATGAGAGGAGCAAGGTATTTTTCATGACTAATTTAAGCTAATGTTATGTTATTACCAATCTTTGGTTGATTTTCTGTTTCTTTCTTCGAATGTAGAGCTACGGAATCGGTACAACGACCATCTCCTCGAGGTGGTTCGGCTAATCGAACATCGAGTATGAACTCCGATCCGTTACAGTCTCGTGCTAGAACAGACAAGAGTCCTAGATTATCAGACAATAAATCACCTCATACTTCATCATTGTCAAGTTCTTCGAATCCGAAGAAGCTCGGAACTCGTATTGCCGATTTAGAATCTCAACTTGGTCTTGCTCAAGAGGAACTCAAATGCCTCAAGAATCAGCTTGGAACAACTGAAGTTGCAAAGAAACCAAAAAAACACAACAAAGTTGAAGAAAAAATTCAAAATGATGATTCGGATACGAAGAAAAATACCGATTGGGATGAAACTAATCTCGAAACAGATGTTTTCGAAGTCCCGGTTAAGGAAGTTGGTATTGAGCTTATTGTCGAAAACCGAGTGCTCGAGAATCCGTTTTTTGTCGAGATTTCCCAGTTGAAAACAAATGTAGAACGTAAAGACGAAGAACTCGAACTTCTTCGCATCGAAAAAGGAAGCTTAAACAGCCAGCTTGAGGATAAAACGGCAAAGTTAACATCTGCTGAATCTGAGATAAATGAACTGAGATCAAAGGTGAATGATATCCAAATAGAGCTCGAAAAAAGCCGAAACGAAGCAATGGTGTTATATTCGAGGATCGAAGCTGCGGAAAAAGAACAAGACGAAATGAACTACGAAATGAAACGATTAACAGTTCATACAGAGCAATGGAGAAAAGCAGCAGATGCAGCAGCAGCTGTTCTTTTAGGAGGAACAGATGCAAATTGTCGAAGAATATCGGAGAGATGTGGATCAATGGATACGAATTATGTTAATTCTCTTGGATTTGCGGGGTTCGTTGAATCGAATGCTATGATCGAGGATTCGAATGATGTGTTTGGATCGGAAAAAAGGAAAGGTTCTGGTATAAGAATATTGGGAGATATGTTGAAGAAGAAGAACCATAAGTGAAAAATATGTGTTTTTTAGCTATTTGGTTTTGTTTGTTTTGAGATTATAACAATGGTTCATTTGGTCTTTGTAATTTATGCTAAAACGAATATCTGCCTAGAATTTAACAATGGTACTCAAATTAAAACTGCGGTGAGGTACGATGCGATATCCAGATCGTGATTTTCTTACGTTACACAAAACATAAACTTAATTGCGATGTGATAATCGTTAAAAAATCACGATATCATCACAGCTGTTAAAACTAGCTGTGGCCTCATTATAATTTTGAAAAAGACTAATTTACCTTTAATTATATTAATTATAATATATATTATATTTATTATTTTATATATATAAGGGTATATTAGTATTTTTATGTAAATCGCGATCATAATATCACAATTTTCCCAAACATATTTAAAAATCCACGATTNTCGAGGATCGAAGCTGCGGAAAAAGAAAAAGACGAAATGAACAACGAAATGAAACGATTAACAGTTCATACAGAGCAATGGAGAAAAGCAGCAGATGCAGCAGCAGCTGTTCTTTTAGGAGGAACAGATGCAAATTGTCGAAGAATATCGGAGAGATGTGGATCAATGGATACGAATTATGTTAATTCTCTTGGATTTGCGGGGTTCGTCGAATCGAATGCTATGATCGAGGATTCGAATGATGTGTTTGGATCGGAAAAAAGGAAGGGTTCTGGTATAAGAATATTGGGAGATATGTTGAAGAAGAAGAACCATAAGTGAAAAATATGTGTTTTTTAGCTATTTGGTTTTGTTTGTTTTGAGATTATAACAATGGTTCATTTGGTCTTTGTAATTTATGTTAAAACGAATATTTGCCTAGAATTTATTTTCGATATAACATCGTTTTTACACTATAAAAACGATAATTAATATTTAGAAATTGTGTATTTAGAAATTGGTAATTTTAAAAGATTAAAAGGTCAAAATCACATAATGAGTTTGTTTGGTATTCAAATTAAAACTGCAGTGAGGTGCGATGCGATGTCCAGATCGTGATTTTCTTATGTTACACAAAACATAAACTTAATTACGATGTGATAACGTTAAAAAATCACGATATCATCATAGCTGTTAAAACTAGCTGTGGTCTCATTATAATTTTGGAAAAGACTAATTTACCCTTAATTCTATTACTTATAATATAATTATATTTATTATTTTATATATATAAGGGTATATTATTATTTTTACGTAAATCGCGATCATAATATCACAATTTTCCCAAACATATTTAAAAATCCACGATTATCATATCTCACCACATTTCACCACACCTCACCGCACCTCACCACAGGGCAATTTTAGAAAACTATACCAAACAAACTCAATATATCATATATAGAAGCATTGCATGCAATTCATACTATGAGGAAAATATAATGACAAACAACTCGTATTACTATTATATTAAATTAATATAATATATATTAATTATTATTGGGCTTTCATAGAGAAATAATATGAAAACATGGGCCAGGTATTTACACCTATTTTCCATATTTTGTCATATTAAAATCAATTTTAAACTAGGCATAAACTACTTTAATCTGAACGACACAAGATTGATTTGTTAGTTTTTTGCATATTATAATTTTATAGTAAAAAATGAGAAAATGGTGTTTGTGGTCCTCGTAGTTTGATCATTTTGGTAAATTTAGTCCTCCAAGTTTATTTTAGCATTTTCAGTCCTAGAATTTTGGACATTTGACAAAATTGGTTATCCTATTTTGGAACATTTGGTAAAATCGGTCCTCAAATTTCATATTTAGTTTTCCAAATGAAATCAAACAAAACCGGTCCATGTAGTTTGATCGTAGTGGCAAAATTAGTCTCTGTATTATATAAAAATGAAAAATGAAAAATTACAAACTTCGGGGACCAAAATTGCCATAAACATAAAACTTGGAAGACCTAATTTGCCAAATGTGGCAAAGTAGAAGGACTAATTTTGCCACAAATAAAATTAAGGGACTTAATATGCCACAATTATAAAAATATGAGGACCAAAATTGCCAAAATAGAAAACTACGAGGACCAAATTTGCGCGTCGCCCGTAAAAAATTGTTAATATTTACAAATTTTGTATTTAGATATATTTGTTTTGTTTCGATTTCATGTTCGGATATGTTCGTGCAAAAATAGTAAAAACAACTCATTTGAATGTTCTCGAACATGTTAGTCTTCTTTCAAATTTTTACTCTTAACTCATTTGGTTGTTCCATGTTAATATTTTAATTTGAATAAACAAATATAACATGCATTCGAACAATATGTATTCACGAATTATTTGTAGTTCTTAAGAAAAACAATGTTTAAAAATCGGTATACGCTGATATATCGAATGAGTCAATACATCGTTATATCGGATATATAACGGAATAATAAAATATTAAGTTCGAACTCATTCTCAATTTCTATAGTTCTTAATTAAAAAAATATTCTAAATATTTCACATATCGACCAAGTTAAATCAAATAAGTTAGATCGAATTCTATCGATATACCTTAAATTTATAAGTGAAGAATCTTAGGTAGAACCATAAGTACATTTCAATCAATAATTGTGTAATTAAATATATTTAATATACTATATATATATTAAAGATTGAATGACGTGACAAAATAATTATTTTATTTTATTTATTTTAATTTCCCAACCAATAAGGACGAGATAACAAAATATCAACCAGTACAAAAAAATTAAATTATCCAAACATCAGCAGATGCATATGGTACTTACTCTATTTAATATACTACAGAACACAAATATTTAAATAAATTTCATTTTATTCTTTTAAATTAAATATATTCGTAATTAATCATTTAAAAATAAATTACACTCAATATGTCACTAAATTTTGCAAAAAAATATCTTAAAATGAAATAATATAATATCAAATAACATTATTAATTTACAAACTTTGGTCGCTCAAAAATAAATTTAATATTTATCCTTTAATACGCATTCATTAAATTTAATAATATGAATCCTTTAATATTTTTTAGAACTCATGTTAGTTAAATTATTTTTATACAAATTTAATATTTTTTATCCTTTAAATAATTGCAATAAAATAATATTAAACATTTACGGGACCATTTGCGGCATGTTTCTTGGTGTCCACCTATAGGTTTTCTATTCAAGAACGACCACTTGTCGGAGCCACCGATTAGTGGATTAGTGGGTCTACGTGGCAAGATCTTATGCACACAATAAAGCGGTTATTATTAAAATATAAGGCGTGGGACCAAGGGGACATGTGGGACATAATTCATTGTAATATTATATTTAATTTGGATAAGCATTAATCTTTTTAGTCGTTTTACATTCTACTTATCAATCTTTTTAATCTTATAATAGAATTTGTAAGGAAATAAAAAAATTATTAAATTTGAGAAACTATAATATTTTTATTAGAAATTATACATATTACATATATTTTGTCTTTTTAAATTAAACAAATTTATTTTAAATATCAATTAAAATGATATGAAATTTCTAATATATCGAAAATTTTAGATAGTGATACTTACTTGCCCCGTGCATTATCATCAATCTCCATTATCAACTCCAATCATGTTGGATAAACTCAACTTTCTTGACTTCATTCGCAACTTTCCAATTAAGAATGTGTAACGGGTCATAACGATAACATATCGTTGATTTTTGACTCGAATGAGATGTGTTTTGACTTGTTTATGCGATTACGAGTATGACTTTTTCATTTTCGTTCACATTGCAATATGAACGGAAAAAACGTATTCGAATATTATTCATATTTCTAACTTTGTGTTCGTTTTTGTATTCATATTCATGTTAATTTGAGTTTTGATCTGTTCGGTTTGTATCCGAAATACTTATATTCGAACGTTCATGAATATGATGGTATTCGTTTGAATTTTTATTTGAGCCCATTATGTTTTTTTCGAGCCATGTTCTTATTTTAAATTTGAAAGAATAAATACGAACAATATATGTCACAAACTATTTACACTGCTTAAGAGCCTATCAAAACCAATGTAAATTTAACCCAAAACCTATCAAGAGCCTACACCCTAAGCCCGAAAAAATACCGATCAAATCCGGTATTTGACATACCGTTAGATTACAGGTGGTATCTATCCGATATGAAAATATTGATCAAAACCCAACAAAGACATCGAGTCTGGATCCTTTAATATTTTGTCTCTTGCAATTTTTCATATCAGTCCAGAATTTTGTATCGATTCGGGTGGATGACATTTATCTTCCTTATAGTTTGTATGATTTTGCAAATTTGACCCGTAATAGATCTTAATTTTGGAAAGAATAGTCTTGATTCCTGGCACGATCAGTCATTTCGATGTTAGAGCGATCCAAACAAGTCAAATGGTTCACGATAAAATGTGGGATATTCATGGCATATGTGCTTCTTAAGGAAAATTCCTCATTTTAGTGGATATGATAACGTAAGGTGCGTGTAATAAGGAATGAAATAATGTGAAATTGTCTTGACAATAACAACACTTCCAATGGAGTAAGAACACGCAAAAAGTTTTAGGAGATATAGGGTACGTTTGGAATAGCGTTTGGTAAATAACGGTGAGGTGAGATGACTGTACTGTGCTGTGAGGTGAATTGATTGTGATTTTAAAAAACTGTTTTTGAAACAGCGGTGCAGTGATCGTGATGTCATAAAATGATTTTTTTGTCATTATTTTTGAATAATTGTTTATAATTTAAAAATTATATTTCATATTATTTTATGATAAATTCGTTATTTCAAAACTACATTTTAAAATTTTTATATATATTTTTATAGTTTGAACACGTAATTGATAGAATATAAGAAGTTATTGATCAAAATTATTTTTTTAAAAAAATAAACTATAATTTATCAAAGGTAAAATTGACATTTAGCATGTTCGTTTTGGTGGCCGTTGGGTTAACCCAACTGTGAACTCATCGTTGTTTTCTGCGGTCACATGAACACAATTATTAATGATGTTTGGTAAAAGTAGAATACAACTACGGTACGTTTACCGCACCAGATGGTGGACTGGGTTTCCAAACATCACCATAGATTCTTTTCACATAAGCCTTGACCATCTCTTGAATATTGCATTCATGTTGCCCCTATGAATACGTTGTTGTAACTATTCATACAGTTCATATTGAATTAGTCGAGGA
Organism: Utricularia reniformis; assembly: GCA_009725065.1. Classification (NCBI taxonomy): domain Eukaryota; kingdom Viridiplantae; phylum Streptophyta; class Magnoliopsida; order Lamiales; family Lentibulariaceae; genus Utricularia; species Utricularia reniformis. The sequence goes on along the minus strand of RWGZ01001181.1, from coordinate 426,680 downwards.
AGTTTTATTTCCAACACCGTGGCTTTTTTCCGTTCCTTTTTGGGGTTTTCCACGTAAAATCGTATGTGCCCTTTTATTTTCGGTTTATAAGTTGTCTCAAAAGCAACTACAAATATAAAAATCAAATCTTGATCGTTATGTCGATCAAAATTTGATGATTATTGGTATCTCTAAAAAGAAACTAAAACATGTCTATAAATTTTTATGAATGCAAAATTAATCCTCATTTTTTTATTTTAAGCAATATTATTCATCAAAGTTTAATGTGTACAATAAAATTGATACTCAAATTTTGGGAATTAGTTTTACAATAATTTGGAAACTTTGTGACATTTTTCACCAAAATGATCAAAATAAAGATATTATGAATGCTTAAAGTTTGTAAACAAAATTTGCAAAAATAACGAAATTTTGGACATATAATAACCATTTTCTAATAATAGGTTTGTTTGGTATAGCTTTTTAAAATTGCGGTATGGTGAGATGTGGTGAGGTGTGGTGAGATATGATAATCGTGAATTTTTAAATATGTTTGGGAAAATTGAGATATTATGATCGCGATTTACGTAAAAATACTAATATACCTATATATATATAAAATAATAAATATAATTATATTATAATTAATTGAATTAATGGTAAATTAGTCTTTTCAAAATCACAATGAGGCCACAACTAATTTTAACAGATGTGATGATATCGTGATTTTTTAACGACTATCACATGGCAATTAAGTTGATGTTTTGTGTAACATAAGAAAATCACGATCTGGATATCGCATCGCAACTCACCGCAGTTTTAATTTGAGTACCAAACAAACTCAATATATATAATTGGTTCACCAACATGTTCTGTTTGATTCATTATAAATTTTGAAGTTTTTAAATTGGTTTCGTAATTCAACTTCAAAAATCGAGCTTAAACTCGAATATTGATAGACTCGTATTTACTCGAAAGGTTTAAGGATTGACTCGATTCATTTACACAACTATGCTCCTATAGTTCATTTAAAATTATAGAGGAAAAAATGAAGAGAAATTTGCATATGCTTTTTGAATTATACAAAAGATTAAGAAGCAACTACTTTCTCAAAAAGACCAAGCCTATTATCAGCAAGTCTTGTCTTATAAGCAGATACTTTGTATTCAAACCACGTAAACTCCTTATACAAACTGTCTCCTCCTTTTATCAACGCCGGCACCGGAGCTATTTTTTCACTTAACGGCGGACCGCCGAAGTAAATCATCGACAACCGCGGCTCAGGGCTATTCGCCACCACTCTGTGACGAACGCTTTTCAGCCTCCCGTTCGTCATTACCTGTTTTTTGTACTTTAAAAATTCAGTTCAATGGAAGGTACGACCGGTGTAACAGAGAATTTGTGTGGCAGAGAATGGAACACGACGCGCAAGTTTTGTATATATTTTCTCTGGTTGACTAAAAATGGCGGAAAGAAGAAAGTATTTGTACCTGTAAAGAATCGCCGACATTGATGAAGAAGGAGTTGAGATCTGAAGGAATTGAAATCCAGGTGCCGTCTTTTAAGGCGATTTGGAGACCAGAAGCGTTGTTTGATCTTAAAACAGAGATGATTTGTGGGTCCGTATGTTCACCAAATCCGATAACATTTGAGTTCGCCGCCGGGTAATGATTTAGCCGGAAAACAGAGTCACTGTTCACGTCCATAATCAATTTACTAAACGCGTTTCTGGGTTGAATCTTAAGCTCCTCCGCTAACATTTCAAGTATATCGCAAGCCATTTTCTTCACCGCCGTAACGTACTCATTCACCGCCGCACTGAAACAATTAACCACCACCGTCAAAACAAACCTTTTATATTAAATCACAAAAGAATTCACATTCACCGGAAAGTTTCTGCGGCTTCACCGAAAATCGCTGCGAATTTCTGGTGACAAGATTGGGTATTCGTATTCAGAAGCAGGAATTCAACTAAACCTATATCACCGTTAGAGCCGATCTTCTTATCGCCGTACCCAAATGGGTCAGGAAGGCCGGCTTTCTCTTTATCAGAACGCGGTAGAGAGAAGAATTTCGCGGCTTGAGATTGAAGGTGGTTGATTAGATGAATTGGAACTCCATGATTGATAACCTTGAAGAATCCGAAATCTTCACAGGCTGTTAAAACAAGCGATTTTGATTCCGGCGAAGAAAGGTCAATTACAGGGTATAATACTGAAGAATCCGGAACAACAACCATGGCGGCGGACGCGGGAGGGAAATGTGGATACTTAGAAGATATAGTTGCTTGCCTCTTTATAGATAGTTCTCGAGACGAAATTGAAGAATCATTTCTTTTATTTTCTTTAATATTTTTTTAATATTTAGAAAAAGAAAATTAACCTTATAAAAATTACTCATTAATATTTAAACAACACCCATAATTTTTTATTATAATTTAATGATATTGACACTTTTTATCCCAAAGTTTTCAATATTTTCAATTGTGATTCTCCACCAAAATGATTTGATTTACGAAATTTAAGGATTAAATTTCTCAAACCTTAAAGCTTGAGGAATCTATATGTTATTAGCAATGTTTTCATATCGGACGGTACGTCAAATTTCGTTAGGTACTGGAATTTTTTATTGTACCGTCCGATACCGGGTTTTTTCAGTTCTGATCCAAAAAAACTAATTAATTTTTTTAAAAATAAAATAAAATAAAATTTGGTACCGATCGTACCGCTCATACCGGTCCAAACCGATATGAAAACTATGAAGTTGGAGGGCCGAAGTCATCATTTTCTCAATCGTAATTTATATCGTTACCTAAAAATTACGAATTTGTTAACTTCACTTATTGTTATTGTTAAATTTGATCATTATATGCGAAATTATTAGTAGTTTCTTCTACATATTTTATGTATATATTTGATATCTCTAATCTAGTTAATTATCCTAAATAAAGTTCATAGGTAATCTTATTTTGATATTTTTTATTTGTGTAATTTATTTAATTAATAGTACATAATTTCTTTTATGAAATTAAAACCGTACATATTATTTTATTTGTAATGTTTATAGATAAAAAAGTAAATTGAAATTTTCGAAACCCTGAATGACTAAATATGAAGTTTATTATAAAATAATTAATATTTTAACATATTCTGAGTTGTTTTATTTAAAAATATAATTTGACAATAATAATATTATTTTTAGATAAATAATATAAAAAAATTAGAAAACTTATATAATAACATGTGAAGAAAGAAGCAAGGTATCAGAATTCAGACAGAGAAATAATATAATAATATTAATTTAATGTTTCTAATTAAAATATTATCTAGAAAAATAATATCGAGGGGACTGGAAAGTGAAGAAAACTGTAAAGTGGTGATGTCAGAGTGTGGGGCCAATGGTAGGCTGATTCGTGGGCCAGAGACCTTTTTAAGCCCATTATGATCAGATGGCCCATGGGGCTGCTTCTGATCCTCGTAGTCTTAGGCTCATAGCTCTCCCCTTATCGCCGAGTTTTTTTAAGTGGATGATTAGATTATTATTATTTTTATAATAAAAGTATTAATTAGTAGGGAGAATATCTTAAATAAGCATCCTTATGATGCTATTAACCAAACTAAGAAACATTTTGAAATAATTACAAAACTACTCATCATTTAATATTTTATTATTATTATTTATTTTTTTCTTTTCTTTTATCATTTCAAATAATAATAATTAAATGGAAGGACATATTAGCAATATTTGTTTATCTTTTTTTATTATATTATAAAAATAATTTACAATTCTTCCAATTTAATAAGTTTTATATTATTCATACATTTTAGCTATGTTTTTAAATCGATCATTTTTATCGAATCGGAAAATGTCTTGTTCACTAAGAATCGATTCAAACAGTAGTTCGAACATCCCTTATAATTCTTATTTTGGAGATTCTCCCAAGGTTTGTGATGCATGATATTTGTATTAAAAACCTATGTTTTTAAACCGTGGTTGAACCACCTAGTTGAACTGGTCGGATAGTAAACCGCGTAATTTAAGTTTGGTTCAAACTGAACTACTCTAGTTTTGTATTTATTATTTTTGAATTGATACGATAATTTAATATGATTTTATTATGTTTTTTCAATATCTTTTATTTATTTAAATTTTAGTTATTTATGGATATTCGTAATATATAAAATAATTTCAATTATTTCTTATGAAATTCTTATAAATTATGGTAGAAGATGCAAAATTCTTGAATTTTGTATGAATTCGATTGGGATGTCTTAGAAATTTGTTGATTTAAAAATTACAAAAATATTATTATTTTTATATTTTATTCGACAATCGAATAATATTCAAATTATTTTGACATCTCACATATTGAATTACTTAAAATTTCATAAGAATTAATTTTAAATAATTATTTTTTTTTCAAATAATTTATATATATTTTTAAAAAATAATAATGCACCCTAGGTCCCTAAATACCGTACTCGGTGGAATAGGTTGTACAAATCCTACCAAATAATGGAACAATATCTATTTATTTTATAAAATTTACTAATTGTTTACTGTTGTAAAGTGATCATCATATTAATATGTATATAAATTAATGATTTAATTTACAATTAATTAATTTTCAATTATGATCATCATAACTACTTTTGTTCCACATCTTTCCTTATTACGAATATAATATTATGATATTAATTATTATATATTATTAATCTTAATTCAATCACTTTTCTATTATTATTTCTGTTAAAAAGCATGCAATATAAAATCATTACATTAATCAAAGTTAAATTAATTTTATCATTATAAATCAATGTACTAATTTCCGATAATTTTCGGAATGCAAACGAAAAATGTTTTCAGGTGAATGTTGACACCTCTAAGACAATGTTACCACGATACATGACACGACACGATTTGCGATTCGTAGTGCGCAATTTTTTAGAGAATCCGGGAAGATTCGTTAAGGATTCGTTAATTTTATATTTATAATAATTATTTTAGCCATATAATTTATAATTTTTTATAAGTAAAAATAATCATAATTATTGATAAAATATATTTTAATCATTTTCAAATTATAAATATAATATATAATAAATAATTTATCATCCAAATAAAAAAACTAAAAATTGGTTAAAATTTAAAATTAATAAAATAATTAAAATCGATAATAATTACATAACTTAGCAAATTTGTAATATAATAACTTATATTTCTTATTTGTTTTTTGATTTTTTTCAATTTTGTGTTCTAAAAGAATCCGTTCAAAAAAAAAAATCCGATTCGAGAATCGGGAGAGAATCGCGAATCCGAGAGAATCCGATTCGTAAATTTTTGTAAAAATAGAGAATCCTAGTAACATTGCTCTAAGATTTTAGCGACATTAATCAAATAAAAATAAATGATTATTTATAGTTAATAATTAATATATATAATTCAAGATTTATATAAATTATTATTTTGAATGCTTTAAATTAAAAAAAAATCCGATGGAGCATATGATTAATTATACAAACTTTCACATATAAATTTGTGTTTTGTAACTGTGAGTTTGAAATTTCGACGAAAAGCGTTTGATGAATAATCATTTTTAGTATCGAGCCCAAATTTTTTCGTAAAATAAAAAAATTGTTTATAAATGATAAATATTAATTTAACATAATTATTATACTAATTTTATTTTAAGGTATTTTAAAAATTTTAAATTAAAATCTATAATATACCAATTTTTAATTATTATATTTGAATTATATAAATTATATAATTAAAATTAATTTCTGAATAAAGTTGATATAAAAATAATATTTCTTCCAATATAATAATAATTAATTAATATTATATTAAGTTGACACCCGACCCACCTATGGGTCGTCTGAGTAGCGTAGTTAATGAGTTAAGAAACCCACCAAAACTGGGGCATTATTATTATGACAACACGTCGGCGCCAGTGCAGAGTATCCACGTGTCAAATTATAATTTGCTGATTGATTCCAGATCAGCTGACGCCATGCAGTTGAAAATGAAGTATGATGAAAAGCAGCAGCAGCCTATGGCCACCTCATTTATAACAATCCACTATTTTTCCCTTTTTTCCCAATAAAATTTATTGAATAAAAATATTTCTAATTAAATTTGCGATATTTATTAATTCAAATTCATAAAAATTATGATATCATTATTATTTATTTAAGTTTTTAATATGATTCATTTGATTATACAAATACAATCTCATTCATTAAATTTTAATTTCTATATAATATCAAAGTTCGAGTGTGGGTTTTGACATGAGAATTTAGACAAAAAAAGTACCGAGTTTATGTGACGTATGATAAAAACATATATGACGTCAATCTTAATATATTATATTATTTTCGAACAATTTGAACCTCATAATCGAATATCGAATCAATGATTCCTTAGTTTTGAACTCAAATTGATACTAAAAATAACTTAATACACATCAAGTCAACTTGAACATTGAAAAAACACTTCAATTTAGTTTGTAACAATACTTATTAAATGTACACATAAAATTATATATATTTTGGGGGCGGAAGACAGTTTTGGTCCCCAAAATTTGGATAATTTGGCAATTTTAGTCCCCAAAGTTTCCAATTTTAGCAAAATCAACCCCCAAAGTTTGCGAATTTTGGCAAAACCAGTCCCCAAAGTTTGCGAATTGTGGCAAATTAGGTCCCCGGACGAAAATTAATTTGGGGACCAAAATTGCCAAAATTCGCAAACTTTGGGGACGTATTTTGCGAAAATACGCAACTTTGGGGACAAAAATTGCCAAATTATCAAAACTTTGGGAACTGTTTTTGCCACTGAAACTTTGGGGATTAAAATTACCAAATTATCCAAACTTTGGGACCTAAGTCGCCATTTTCTCATATTTTGGTAGATATAATTAATTTTGCGAATTCATTTTGAAAAATATATATAAATTTGATACAAATTTTAAATATATTAAAAAAATTTATACTAAAATATAAACGACGTTCATATATAAAAATATTTCGTGTTGGAGGACAGGTCAAGGGCAGAACTCGTCGTAGAAAAGTCAAAGAGTTAGTCACGTGATGGTGACATTGTCTGAACATGTATAATATTTATTATATAATATAATATAATATTACCATTCTTTCCAGAGTTTTTTACAAGCATACTATTATCAGAAAATATTTTTTATTAATTAATATCAAATTTAAAAATATTAGTAAAATATCACTGACAAACCGTAAATTAGCATATTAACACTGATGGACATCATGGAATCTATATTTTTGCTGAAAATAAAATTAATATTTATTTAATTAAAAATATTTCACTACTTTGGTTTTATTGCGATTACTGGAAAAATTGTATCTATATTTGTTAATTATGAAAATTAGAGACATTAGAACATATTTGAATAACAGTTGCCATTGTACTAAATTATTTTAATATTTTAAATTTATTAATATAAATTTTTTCTTACTATATTTTAAATCCGTAAAAATCCAACCCGACCCGAAAAACTTGTATCGGCCGATATTTTCGCAAAATACCGACCGAAGCCGGTGTGCCCGAAATTTCCGGTATACCGAAAATTTAAAACAATGAAAGAAAGAGTCTCAAAAATAAAAAATACTATGATCTTGTTTTCTATTGTGTTAACTAGCAATAAATTTTTAATATATTTCAAATAGCTAAGTATATTATATTTGATATATCCATTTATTTTTAATTTTAAGTATAGCTAAGTAATTAAATTATAAATAATATTGTGTTTAAAATTAATAAATTTGTTTTTTAAATACAGAAATTCATCACTCTATCTCTTAAAAATATGATGGGACCTAGATATGATTACTTTAATTATTTAATTAACTTTAATAGTAATAACTAGAAGCTTTTTAAATTTAATTAATCACATCAACAGTTCATCAATGCTATTAAAATGAAGTGATATTGATTACTAATATTTAAACAATGTCAGAAAATTTAGTAATATTTTAAATATAGATAAGTACTGACCTATGCGGCATCGACTCTTCAATTTTTTATATTTTCCCGTGTCGAGTCGAGTCGGACTCTCCGACTCTTGGCACTTAATACAAAACGATGTCGTTTTGATTTCTTCCTTACTTTGATTTTTTTATTCATCAGAAACATATCTTATGTGCTTTCACAACTTTTTAATGTTGTCGATATACTTGTGAATTCTTCGTACAAGCGATAATGGATCAAAAAGTAATTGTTTTTGGGGAAATGGTAGAATCGACGAACAATATTCATTTTTTATAAGTTAAATTTTCTAATATAATGAATTGATAAATATTTGTAGTTTTAAACTTGACTTTATGCAATTTTCTACAAATTCTAACAATTATTTTTTTTTAATTTTGCTCTTAATTAATATTATTTTATTTAATAATACGAGTCGAGTCGAAAATCTGATTTTATTTAATACTACTGACAATGTTAGTCTCAAATTTTTCCCGTTGTTTCCTAGTGTATTAAATTTGATAGACATAATTTTTATGTTATATTTAATAAGATTGAACGTACCAATTTGTCTTTTTTTGAAAATTACGTTTTAAGAAATTGTATTCAACGTGCTTTAGTTCTCACCACCATCCAAAATAAACATATTTAGACTCAAACTTTAAGGATTTGACGAATTTTATTTTATAATTTTGTAATATTTAACAAACTATATCTCAAAAGTGTTGGAACCCCTCTCCAATAATTTATTTTTATCAATAATCTGCAAAAAATTGAAAACTTTAGGATCGATTATCCATTCAGACTAAACTTTTGGGATTCATTTTGCCAAAACTTATAAAATATAATGATCAGTTTTACCATCATCATAATTTGAAGATCGCAATTATGAAACATTAGGAATTAAAATTATCAAAACTATGAAATAATTCAAATTTGTGTATCACTCATAATATATTGATATAATATAATTTGTATTGAATTTATATGTATGTGATTGCATAAAACTGTGACAATTTAAGAAGCAGGGTGGTCATATTTGGGAGACTTAACCATTTTCATCCGTGGTCATTATCATACTCGTTAATATTAAATTTCTCTAATAATACATCATTAATCTCACTTCTATATTTCATTTTATCTATCATCCACATCATTCTCTTTCATTCACATAATTATAAATAAAATTAATTATATGTATTTCAATCTTATTTTTTTAATTAAATACAATAATTAAATAATTAACTTATATAATAAATATATATATTCAAAACATTAAAATTAATTATATAAAATATGTTATAATAAAATACTATATTAAAATACAATTTTAACATGGTTATAATTTAACACTGTTCAATGGGATACAATTAATGATGATCAACACAGATACACTAAATTATTATCAACGAGCTTTATACAATAACACCATGGCCACATTGCTCCAAGGTGCATCGGATCGATCTACACCATCATCGGTCGACTCCGATAGTAATGCAAATCCGTCACGTAATGATAATACTCAACAAGATCCAAATTCGACTGATTAATCAAGTATTAAATATTATGTAGTATTTTATTTCGTATTAATACAAATTTCGTTGTTTAATCATATCTTATTTCGATGTTCTATAATAATAAATTAAATTTATATTATATAATTAATTTTTTTTAAAAAAATAATATAACAATAGTGAGAAAGTTTTAAAAAAAATAATAGTATTAGTAGCATAACCAAAATGCTTCCTCGTCATTGGCTTGGCCATTCCCGCCAACTATGGCCCTGAGACCATATTTCCTTACGGTCTCGATCACAGATGGGTAAGGCCTTATGAATTATATCAATAATTCAATTATTAATGTTGGGACCATTACCTTATTCAAAAAAATCAATTACCAAAATATTAATTAATTATTTTATACCTACAGATATTATTCATTCAATTATTTTATGAAATGTATTTATTAGTACACTCTTTTAATCTATCATATATAGATATCAACATACTGGTGTTGTTTGGAACCATTGTGCATCGTCCGGTTTGATTACCTGACCGTAGTTCTATTCTAAATTAACCAAAGATCAATAATAAGTAAATTCGTTCGAATGTACAAAACATCGATAAGTTAACAGTTGGTTTAACCTATCGGCTACCAGAACGTACATGTGAAATGTCAATTTTATCATTGGTAAATTAGAGTTTAAATGTTTTTTTATACTTTTAATTAATAACTTATTATATTCTAACAATTACATGTTTAAATTATAAAAATATATATAACAATTTTAAAATGTAGTTTTAAAAATAAAGAATTTATCATAAAATAATATGAAATATAATTTTTAAGATATACACAATTAATTAAAAATAATGGCAAAAAAGTCATTTTATGAAATCACGATTATTGCACCGCTTTTCCAAAAATAGTTTGTTTTTAAATGACGATCACGTATATCACATTTAACTCAAATTACGATGCAATTATCTAATTTCATCGTTATTTCTTAAATGATGTTCCAAACATGCTCATTATCTATTAGCTCCAAAATCTAAATTAATACATAAGTTATCCACGTAAAGGGTTATGAGTTTAAATAGGAAAAAATCACTTTTAGTTATCGAATAAGTACAATTTGCATTTTCATCATTATTTTCTTCGACAATTTTAGCATCAAATTTGAAACCGTTATATTTTGTCACTTTGGCCGATCACGTACACCGTTAAAAGGAAAATTATCGAGATTGGGATTGAACAAAAGCATTGTAGAAACCTTGTTTGAACTAATGGATGAACAAGTGTTGGTATTCTTCACAATGTTTTAAAAACTGGTACCGGCCGGTATACCGGACAAGCTCATTAAATCGGTATATTGGATATGTATCGGGTATACCGGATCCGTAACGAAATATTAAAATAAATTAAATTTTAAAATATTAATATTTTTTTAAAAATAAAACCCGACTCAAGTACACTCAAAATTTATGATATATACCGAAAGCTTAAAACAATGATTCTTCAAGACAAAGGGCGATAAATGTATTGAAATTTGAACATATGGTTCAACCCAATGTTTTCATATCAACCGTACGTTTCAGTCCGAACAGATATGACCGCTATATATTTTTTTAAAACAAAATTTAAAATAAATAAAAAATAATATATTTTTTATTTTTTTCTGATCGACCTGAATAAATCCAGATTCCGACCCGAAAATCAACCGATACCGCTCATTTTCGTTATACCGACCAATATGAAAAGAGTAGTTCAACTGACGGCTTTAAAAGATAGGTTTTTGATATTAATTAATAAATTTATTAGAAGACATATAATTGGTGAGTGTAATAACCTAGTCTGTAGTGGATATGTTCAAATTTAATGATTGTTTCAAAGAAAGCTGGTTGACAGACGAGTGCCCACAAAGCGTTGTCATATGGTCACATAATGCATTAAATAATTATCAAAATTCAAAATATTACTTTTTTAATAAATTTATATTTAAATAGAGGAAAAATTATGGTTTGTCCTCCTAAGATCCATGATTTTTGCCCAACTTTAATTTAGTAGTCGTAGTCCTAATAATTTGATAGTTTGAAAAAAACGATTTAAAAATTTAGTAAATTCCTATCATGTTTGACAACGCGTCCTCAAAATTTGAGAATCAATTTTATCATATATATTAAACTTTAATAACTAATTTTATCATAATATAAAAAAATATGAAAATAAATTTCCTAAAAATCAAAATTTGTTAGCTAGTTTTATTTTTTTAAAAAAATTAAGAAATATATTTAACAAATCTAAGAAATTTTTAGAACAAAATTTATTAAATCATACAAACATTGATAAATTAAATGAAATTCGACCATTAAAACACCTTGATAATTAATTTAATGTTTTTGAGTAAATAGACCGGATTTTATAAAATTAACGATGTTAAAAGTGTCAGTGTTTTAATCTCGGACGAAATTTCGTCTGAAATACCCGAAATTTCGTTTATACCGGTGTTCACCGGAATTTTGATTAACCGGTATATCGACGGTATACCGGTGTATCGGCCAAGACCGTTACAAGACTGGTAAACAGATATTCAAACATTGAAAAGTGTAACTTGGTGCATGAAAACGTGTTGAAATTGGATTTACATGAGATTTTTGTAGGTTACTTTTATTTCAATTGTTTATGGTCAAAATTGGAAGCATACCTGTCAAAGTCTGCAACCTCATTGGTCGGATTTCTTTGACTCTTTTGGCTTGTAACTTACAAATAAATAATACACTTTTTTTATATTAAAAATCAAATAATTCCATTTTTTATAGGCGAGATTCACGAATTTTTTAAATTATTATATGGGTATATATATATGTTTCTTATTTAAATAAAATAAGAATTTATAAAGAAAAGTCGTTAAAAACGTGTGAAATATGTAAATAAATATTATTGTTGACAAATGAAAAATAAGTTTATAATACCCATACGTTACTATTAATATTTGTATATATAATTTAATGGTTTATTAATTAAAAATATAAGGAACTTTAGAATTATTTTATACTATTCCACACGCAAATAATTTTTAATAATAATAATAATTTTTTAAATATAACAATGATTTCAAAATTCAAATAATGCGACTTCAAGTCATTTGATCATTTTTGAATTGAGTTGAAAATCTAAATCAAATCATTAAATACTAAACTATAAATAATAATATTTTAATATTATTATTTTAAAAAATCAGCATTATTTCAAAAATTATATTATAATTTATATGCTTTATATAATATAAATAATTGGAAATGAATTATGGAAGAGAAGCAAGTGGGATTTGATTAGACAAATGTGTAGTGGTCAAACTTCAGTCAAAAGCCTCCACTTTGTGAGGGTATATTTGTCTTGAAATTTCAACAATCAAATTATCAAATATTTAAATCGTTTGGAATAATTAACCGAAAATCTCTTATATTGATCGAATAGGTTCAGGTCGGCTTTAAAAGTATATATATTTAGAGTATTAATATAATATTTAATAATTAACTAAATTTAAAATTCATTTTATTTCTTAATTAGTTGTGTATGGGCTAAAATTGTTAGTTTTTTTTCCAATTTTATTGTACATGGGCCACAATTTAGTCTCAATAGGTCATAATCGGTCAAACACGTTTTGATTGATTTTTAGCATTTAAATAAGATTTAATTGGTCTTATGCTGAAGTGGTCGGTCCCGAGCAATGTTTTAAATACCGGTATCGGTCGGTATATCGGACAAATTCATTGGATTGGTATATCGGATCCGTAACGAGAATATTAAAATAAATTAAATTATAAAATATTCATATTTTATTTTTTTAATATAAAATCCGATCCAACCTGTCAAACCCGACCCGAAAATATCCATACCGGCCGATATGAAACCAGCCAAAATATCGGTATGAACCTTTGTTCCATGCCAAAATACCGCCCGAATCGGTCCGGTATACCGAAAATTTAAAACATTGATCCCGAGGTGATGTTTCGAAGAGTATCAAATTGATGTTGACATCGACTCACGGTCAGAGGGATGGTTCCGGTTTCACGGTCAGAGTATTAGAAATAATATCGGATATTCTGATTTATTTGGGTATTTTAAGGATAAAAAACCATGTAAAGTGTAATTTTTAAATAAGGAAAATAGTTATATTTATGGACCCTATGATGGGCTTAGGAAAAGATCCAATTGACCCAACCTCTACGGATTGGGTTTCTCAATTTAATTAATTGTATAGAATTTAAATTTCAAATAAATAATCCATGTGGAAATTCTTTTTTAATTTAGAATAAATTGAAGAAATACTTCAAAATAATATAATATGCATTCCAACTATTAGATCTTTTTATTTAATTATATATGATAAGGTTTTAATATTCAAATACATTTAGTTCTATAATGATGTTGATGGTAATTGCTCCCAATCTTTTAAAGTATTGGGTGGATTAATTAGTTAAATTCATATTAATTGTGAAAAAATATCATGCAAGTAAAAGGCATATTGTTATATTTGGTATAAAAGCAGAATTCGGGTTATATTCGGTGTGTGAGACAAATCTCAGCGAAAATACTGAGTCCATAATAAGGGCTCGATGTAAGACTCTTCGAGGGTACCTAGACACCTTAGGAAATTCCAACATCGATTATAGACAACGAACGATCAAATAATAAATATAACTATTCATCTATCAATAACACACTTTGTTTTACATAGCAAAATGACAAGACTCCCAATAGAATAAGAAAGTTAAACATACACACTTTGGAATAAAGTCACAATGGATGATCCATTAGGAAATTTATCGTTATAAAAAAGTAAACTCGTGAGGATTAGATAGAAGTCATTATAGTTAGTTTAGTTATAACTGTACAATACCACGCAAGTGAAAAATATATATTACATTTGCTCTTTTAAAATATCACATTTCACCCACATATATGAACATCATCGCCTTTCAAAATGAATATGATACATAACAAACAAGCTATGTTGCACAAACAATGGTGCGATGTGCGAGATTCAAGGTGCGTGGGTGCGAGATTCGTTAATTTTTTACGAATCCGATTAGGGTGCGTTAAAGATTTGTTGATTAAAATAATATAAATATATCATTTTTTCGTAATTTACTCAATAATCCAATAATATTTCAAACCATTTCGATTACTAATATGATTGATTATATAAAATTTCATACAAATTAATTAAAATATATTTTTTTCGATTTTTTTAAATTTTTTACGCACCCTGCACCTGGTGCACACCGGATGCGCTAGGTTGTACGAAACCGAGCGAATCGTACAACCTAGCAAACAAGTTTACACCTGCAATCTCAAAATGATCGATTGTATTCAACGTTCATATCCAGTAAACGATACAATGACCGAATCATCCCTTTTGAGTAAAAGTTGAATAAACAAATCCAATATATATTTTTAATTCCCATGTAAGATATTTATTATCATAATATTTTAAGTGACTCCCTCTAGTCCAACGGTATGACAAATTAAACTTTATAATTCAAATCTTGGATTGCCAATTGGTTAAAATCATTAAGTTGGACTAACTGACAACAATGTCACTTACGATTTTTGTTAACTCAATCCAATATCAAATATATTTATATAATCGAGTCAATTTTACGTATATAAGTATGCATGAATATAGCGTATAAGAAGAATGAAAAAACGTAAAAAACTTGAACTAATCAGTTATCATAGTCCTCAACCTATCTATAAAAGCAATCAAATATATATTTTATTCCATTGTTAGACATTTATTATCGTAATATTTCAACATACTCCTCCTAAGTTCAACCACATGACAAATTGAACTTAACAATTCAAACTAATATATTGTCGATCGATTAAAATCATTAAGTCAGACTAACCCATGGAAAAATACTTATGATTTTTCCGAATTCACTCCGATATCATATTAGATTTCTATAATCAGGTGAAATTAACGTGGGGAGTATGCACGAATATGACGTATAAGGATAAGAAACCATAACAAAATACTCGAAGAAATCAATTACTATGATCCATCAATCTGTCTTGCAAACCAATTCAATCGACATCTTATATATACAATCTCTATGTTAAAAGTATATTTAAATTATGACATCATAAGTGTCCATGCATCAGAAAATTATAGAATTTAAGAGGAGAAGGTTCAAAAAACAAAACGAGCTCGATAAAAATCAGAGCAAACACAAACATATTTGTGAATTTTTGAATTGGAGTATTTGATACTATTTATTCATGATCATGAATGGCCATATTTGATCACGAACTCGAATACAAACGAATAATACAAACATAAATGGATATGAATATGAAAACAAACACAAATACAAATGAACATATTTTTATAAATATAAATAATGTTGGAACTGTTGTGAATTATACCAAATTATGAATGTATCACCAATATCAAAATATACAAATATTATATATTATAGGTAGATAATCATGTAATTAATACTGATGAGATGTGAGTAGATGAAATATTATTTTGCATAGTAATACATCGTCTTCATGAATTATTAAATAATAATATATTAATATTTCTTTTTATAAATATACGTATGAAATATGAAATGAATAAGGAAATTCATAGAATTCATAAACTCTTTCTAAAATTTTAGCAAATTTATAGCACGTTATCAGCACGAGTGTTCAACACTTATTTCATTTACAGGTCAAGAAATGCGGTAAAATTTCTATTATTCTGTTTTTCATTAACTATGTCAAATCTTTCTAAAGTTGATTTTGCGGCTCTTGATCTTTCTAGGAAAAAATTATTTATCATGGGTATTAGATGCAGAAATGCACCTTAGTGCAAATGGTCTGGAAGATACCATTAAAGATGGTAATATTGCATCAAATCAAAGCAGAGCGTAGGCTTTGATTTTACTACTTCGCCATCTTGATGAATGACTAAAAAATGAATATTTAATGGTAAAAGATCCACGTAACTTATGGAATGATATAAAAGACATATATGATCATTAGAGGACAGTAATACTACCAAAGGCACGCCATGATTGGCTGAATTTATTATTATATGATTTTAAATTGATAAGTGCATATAATTCAATATTATTCAGAATAACATTACAACTAAATTGCGTGGAGAAAAAATTACTGATGAATTGTTATTAGAAAAAACATTCTCTACATTTAATGCATCTAATATGATACTTCAGCAGCAGTATCAATAAAAATGGTTCAAGAAGTATTCTGAATTAATATATTGTCTTCTTGTTGCTGAACAAAACAATGATTTGTTGATGACAAATCATTAATCTCATCCTACTGGATCAACTCTATTTCCTGAAGTAAATGCACTCAAAGTTGATCAACGATTTATGGATAATAATCAAAGTTTCAAATCCGAAAGAGGACATGGATATGGTGGTAGACGTGGTTGTGGTTATGAATGAGGAAATCGTGGAGGTTATATCATAAATAAAAATTTCAACCAAAATTGGAAAAATAAGAATAAAAAAATTTGAGAATAAAGTAACATAAATACTGAAAATATATGTTATATATGTGATGGAAAGAATCATTGGACGTATCTGCCGTACTTCCCAACATTTGGTTGAGTTATATAAAAACTCTTTAATTGAAAAAGAAAATATGGATAAAGGAAAATTTAAAGAATCACATATAGTATATCAGACACTGAAAGATCCAATAAATCCAAGTGATCAACGGTCAAATTCATATGATTTTACCCATTTGGATATTGTTGATTTCTTCAATCCTGAAGGATTTCTCAGCTTTGATGAAACACAACAAATATGAAATTATTGTTGTGTTTGTATATATGTATTTCTTATTCCATGTGTGTATGTTTCTTTTAAAATGTATACTTATTATGTGTTGTGGTTAGAAAACTGGGGGTGTCAACAGTCGACCGGTTCGTTGCAAGATGAACTCGGTTATTATTTGTTTGATGTGTGGAGAACGATTACGAATCAAAGGTAAAAAGATGTAAGGGTTTTAGAGTGGAAAATCTCGAAAACGAGGAAAAAACCACTTGACTAAGGGCTAAAAGAAGTACATTTAGTCGATCCACTAAGCAAATTCATGATCATACAAGACATGTTTATTCCTTAGACAAAAAAGAGAGAAAAGAGAATCGAAAATAAATCGAGAGAACTCCTTCATGCGAAAGCTCTGAAGAGAAACGGAAGAGAAGTCCTTTTCTTACACTCTAAGTGTCCTTTTTATACTCCCACTGTACTATGCACAGTAGGGTGTCGTTTTGTGTCTGTCCTTTGCTGCTAGGTCGGCTAACGTCAGGCGGAACAGCCGCCGGAAATGGCTTCACAGAGTTGCATGGCGCTAGACCTTTCGGCGCTACTAGCCGGCTACTTTCTGTCCGTTGGCGACTCGTACGCCTTCGCCGGACGTCGCTTCTGACAAGGCTGTCGAGGGTTGTCGTTGCATGGGATGAGCAAGAGTGGCCCGAAGCAATGCCTGTAATATGTGGACCGATCGATCTGGCATGTGTAAGGAGCTGGGCCCCCACACTTTGGGACAGATCGCTATAAGCGATCGATCGGGCCAAATGATCTAAATGGGCCCTTCACTCACGCGGGCTGGATTTGGGCTTCCAAGTTTGGCTTACATTGTTCGGGCTTTTGTGGCCAAGCCTGGTCCTGACCATGTTCTGGGTATCGGGTTCCGGGGATCTCATCATTATGTATTGTATTTTGAAAGATGATTATGTATTATATGAAGATGAATGAAAACATATATCTAGCTGACAGTGCAACAACTCATACAATATTATAAAATGAGAAATATTTTTCTACTATTACAAAAATGCAACAAATGTGAATACATATATGGGGCAATATATTTGATTAAAGGCTACGGAAGAGCAATAATTATATTGCCCGAGACAACATTTATTATAGAAGATGCATTATTATCTTCTAAATCGGAAAGGAATTTGCTTAGCTCCAAGGATATATGTAAAAATAATTATAATATCGAAAAAATATGTGAAAACGATGTGAAATATCTTTATATTACATCTATTGTTAATGGGAAAAAATCAATAGTAGAAAAATCACCAGTCTTGTTTTATGAATTATATTATACAAAGATAAGTGTTATAGAAATTTATATGAACCCGAAGTTCAATGAATTCAAGAATGAATTTACAATTTGGCATGGTCGTTTAGGTCATCCATGATCAATTATGATGAGAAAAATTATAAATAGTACAAATGATCATATATTAAAGAATCAGAAAATTCTTTTGCCAAAAGAGCTTAATTGTTCTTCTTGTTTTACTGAAAAACTTATAACAAGACTATTACCATGTAAGTTGGACAAAGAATGTCTTAAATTTCTAGAAAGAATTTAAGGTGATATATGTAAACCTATAATACCATCAAGCGGACCTTTAAATATTATATGGTATTAATTGATGCATCGACAAGATTGTCTCATATATGTTTGTTATCATCTAGAAATATTGCATTTGACAAATTATTGACTCAAATTATTAAATTACGAGCTCAATTTCTAGATTATATGATTAAAAAGATACGATTGGATAAGGTTGCAGAATTTACATAAAAAACATTTAGTGAATATTGTATGTCTATTTGAATATAAGTTGAACATTCAGTGTTATATATATACATACACAAAATATTTTAGCTGAATCATTTATCAAAAAGATATAATTAATAGCTACACTATTACTTATGAAATGAAATTTACCATATTCTGTTTGGGCTCATGCTATCTTACATGCAGTAGCATTAATTCGTTTAAGGTCAACCAGTTATTATTGTTACTATATTTTACAATTCGTTACTGGTAATCAACTATATATATCACATATACGAATATTTGGATGTGGAGTTTATGTTCCGATATCTCCACCACAAAGAACAAAAATGGGCTCAAAGAGAAAATTAGGAATATATGTTGGTTTCGAATCTATCAATTATTAAATATCTTGAAATTATGACTGGAGATGTATTTACAGCAAGATTTGCTGATTGTAACTTTGATGAAAGAGTATTCCCAAAACTACGGGGAGAAAACAAACTTTGGAATAACCTCAAATTATTTGGAATGCACCTGAAATTTAACATTTCGATATTCGTAGAAAACAATGTGAATATGAAGTTCAAAGAATTATACATTTGCAAGATATTGCTAGTCAATCACCTGATACATTTACAGACATGAAAATGATTACAAAATCTCATATTCCAGCAGTAAATGCTACTCCACGCATTGAGAATTATTTGAATTATTCTACTTCAGTTGTACAAAAAAGAGGTCGAACAATTGGTTCTAAAAACAAGAATTCAAATAAAGCGAGAACAAATGATGAAATTTCTTATTAAGATAATAAAGTTGAAATAATGGAGAAAAATATCAATAACAATGATGATGTTATTGATAATGAAGAAATTTCAATTAACTATACAGTTGCTCGCAAAGTATGGAATCGATGTCAGATTGAAATCAATAATGTATCTGTTTATACGATTGCAATAGATTTAATCAATGAAGATGATGATTATGAACCCAAATCTATTGAAGAATGTAGAAAACGAAAAGATTGGTTAAAATGGAAAGATGTAATTCAAAATGAGTTAAATTCATTAGATAAACGTGAGGTTTTTGGAAAAATAGTACAAACAACATAAGGAATACAACCGAGTGGATATAAATGGGTATTTGTAAGAAAACGGAATGAGAAAAATGAAGTTGTGAGATATAAGACAAGACTTGTTGCTCAAGGTTTTACTCATAGATTTAGAATCGATTATGAAGAAACATATTCACCAGTAGTTGATGCAACTAGTTTCATGTTTTTAATAAGTTTGGCAGTTATGGAAGGAATAAATGCGTTTAGTGGATGTTGTGATATTATATTTATATGGAACGCTTGATACTAAAATTTATATAAAAGTTCCCGAAGAACTATCAATGCCTGAAGCATTCAAATTGAAGCCCCGAAGTATATATTCGATCAAACTGAATGAATCATTGTATTGATTAAAACAATCAGGAAGGATGTGGTATAATCGATTAAAAGAAAGTATCATGAAAGAAGGATTTATAAATAATCCTATAAGTCCGTGTATTTTTACAAAGAAAACAAAGTCTGATTTTGTCATTGCAGCGGTTTATGTTGATGATTTGAATATTATTGGACATAATTGAAAACCCAGAATAATAAACAAAATAATCAATAATAATACTAAGAGTAATAACATCTGACCGAGAAAGTTTTCAAGATCGGATATTGCTTGCGAATGCATCTTATCTAAAATCAAAATTTTCTTTTCAAAGCAGTCGCACTTAGAAAATAGTAGAATCAAGATAAAAAAATCCAGTAAACTTACAAATTGATCTTCAACTTATTAATACGATAAAATTGGTGTACATCCAAGGGGGAGTGTTGTGAATGATACCAAATTATGAATGTATCACCAATATCAAAATATACAAATATTATATATGATATGTAGATAAACATGTAATTAATACTGATGAGATGTGAATATATTAAATAGTATTTTGTATAGTAATACATCGTCTTCATGAATTATTAAATAATAATATATTAATATTCTTTCTATAAATAGACATATGAAATCTAAAATGAATAAGGAATGTCATAGAATTCGTAAAATTTCTCTCTAAATTTTTAGTAAATTTATAACATGAACTAATTTTATCATTCTGAATTGTAATATGAACAAACATGAACAAATCAAACTTGACTCATTCTTGAATATAACCCTATCATTTAAATATTAATGTTTTGAAAAATATTTCCAAATCTGGTCGGATCATGTTTTGTAAAATATTATTTTTATAAAAATGTTAATTATTCAAAAATCAACATTATTAATGATATATTTTTTATTTTATAATTCATTTTTTTAACATCAATCGTTTTAAACTATTTATCACCCATTTTTAGCATTTAATTTCTAAACGAACTTCTTATTATAACATTTAAATTGAATGTTCCATTTTTAAAAATATTGATAAATATAAAAAATTGCATATTAATACATTCTCTATTAAATAATGAAATATTTTTATTCTCACGAAAAATAGAAAAGTACGACCGTGGAGACAAGACGCTTGAGGCCCATTGGGCCAATTTTTATTATGATTAAAAAATATTTTAATTTTGAAGTATTAGAGAATTTGGAGAAAGATCGATTCGACCGCTAGAAGCCCTAATTTGTTGCCATTCCATGAAGACTGAAGAGTTTAGCTGAAGCGATTTGGTAAGGACCCAAACCTCTGGATATGTAAATCGAGTTTCGAACTGGAAAATTGTTTTCTAGTGCAATTTTGGAGTAGATAAGGGTCTTTTTCTCCGTATTCATTGTTTAACTTCATCGCATTATTCGCTGCTCGAGAAAATTGGTGTTTTTGAACAAGAAAAAATCTTGGAGGTATGGAGGAATTGCTTGGGTTAGAATCTTCGTTAGGAAATTTATGCATGAAATGCAACAAGGGAGGTGATTTACTGATTTGCTGTTCGGAAAATTGCCCCATCGTTGTTCATAAATCATGCGTTGCGTGCCGAGTTTCAATTGATGACGATGGGAGCTTCTGCTGCCCCTATTGTATGTGCCAGAAAGCAGAGGCGGAATTTCGTCGTGCAAGAGAATTTTTTTTGTCTAGAATGAAAGATTTATCGGCCTTTCTCAGTGGAAAAACGGTTGAGGCTAATGAATCTGATGATGGGGGGTTGCAGTCCAAAGATCTTAAAAGAAAGTTAAATTGTTTACCTTGCAATGACATGAATGATACACAGAGATGTGAATTTGCGGGCATTAGAGATGTAGAAAATGTTAAGGGAGATGAATTTGGAACTTCTGCTGCTTCTTTGGGTCAGGACATACCAGAAGACGTAATAGAAGAAACATTTTCTAGTTCTGAAGATTTTTCACACAAGAAGCTTAAGGAGCATGAAATTATTGAGCCCCAGACTTGTTCTGTTAATGTAGAAGATGTGACTCCTAAGAGAAGATCCTGTAGAAGATCAGCTGCTGTGGCTATGGAAAAAATATCTAACTCCAAATATGATGCCCCAACTAGTCCTGAACAACCTCGACTGCGTACCCCGAAATTGTAAGTTTGAAGTGATTAGCAATGAATTAGATTAGATTATTGCATAATCTTCTTTGCAGAGACGATAACGTTCCCCGTTCACGGAAATCTAAGAGAATGAAGTGGGGATCAGAAGAAGTTGAGATTTTAAAGGTAAAGTTTTGTAGAAGCAATTGATAGCTTAATAGCTTATTAGATTATCTTGCTGTGATAACTTGTAACCACTTCTCTCCATTTGGGGGGTTTAGGAAGGATTGCAAAAGTTTTCTCAAGTAAACAGAAATATTCCATGGAGAAAAATATTGGAATATGGACATGATGTGTTCAACGAGAATCGTACTCCAGGCGATCTTAAGGAAAAATGGAAGAATCTATCAAGTAAGCTTCGGTCATCATGAACAAATCATACTCCGCTATTTCTTGATGCATGTTTGGAATCATAAGCCTTATCGAAATTTTGGTTTCCCCATGTAGAATATGAGATGGATATTGAGGTAAAAGCATCATCGCCATGATCACGGTTAGAATGACTGTTTTCTTCTGAGTTTTTGCTGATGGTTTTCGGAGAAGACGATGAGATGACATTTGTATCATATCATGTACTCCTCGATTTTTTGCCGTTTGTATGCTATGCTATTTGAGTGCAAGACTGAAACACGATGCTCTCATCTAAGAACGGTTAGCTAGAACATGTGAATTTTATGCTGTGATCTTTGCTCTTCGATCAGTAACAATCGAAGCTAATTTCTGTACGTATGAAGTTTCTGTGATCCATGGAAACATGTGTTCCTTTCCTAATTTTTATCGTTTTGACTATTCAAGACTGTTACAGGTGATCGCTCCATACAAACCGAACCAAACCGATTCTCTTTACTTCAGAGTGTGGCCTTCTGCACTTCAACAAGAACCCGTTGAAGAAGATGAAAGAACACAAAATACAAAGCTTTTAACAAAGGTACACGTCAAAACATCATAGTTTATATCAAAGAATGAAAATCTTATAGAACTCTACGCAAAAAACTGCGACTGTTGACTTATATTTGTACATATACTCTAAAAAAATACCCTGTAGAGTCAAGAACTCATGATGCATTTCCAGCTAAGGATTCTCCAATCTTGATCATTAAAGGATAAACTGAGGTAAACTCTTTCGGGTTGTTTGGTTTAGCTTTTCAAAATCACGGTGAGGTATGGTAATCATACCGTGTATTGAGATTTGACCGTGATAATTATGATTGAATTTTTAAAAACTGTTTGCAAAAACTATGGTGATCTTACCGTGATTATAATAAAATGTCTATTTTAACTTTTATATAACTTAAATAAATATTAAAACGTTCATTATGTATATAATAAACTAATATCTAGATCTAATTTTTAGTAACTTATTTTACAATGATGTACCGAAATATAAATTATGATTGTAGTAAAACAATTTATAAATACATACTGATTTCAATTAAAATATATTAAAATTTTTCACCAATAATGAGAGCGGTAATGTCCCCAGGGGTTGACATCAACTTTATGAATGTTTCACAAATTCTCTAAGTTCAAAAGAAATTAAAAAACATAGTTCCACAACAATTTGAAAAATTGACGTAACAATTTTAAAGGTTAGTTTTAAAAGAATTAAATTAACTTTGAAAGGTAATAGTGAAATTTACCAAACCAGAGTAGGTGCCATAAGTGTTAAGGCATGAACATATGACCATCAAAAATTCCGGTACGATCACCATAATTACCTAGATTATTTAAAATTACGGTGTGGTCAACGCACTGACCACCGTGAAAGCAAACAACCCCTTATCTCCTCGTGCTCTTACTTTTGCAGCATAATCATCCAAAGTAACCTTTATCCCTTCCATATCTGATCTTCTCCTTGTGAATCCATCCACAAAGAATACCGAAGTGGTGTAAGATTGTTTCTTTGAAGGGGGTGATTGCAAATCTTCAGGGCTTATGGGGAAGATCCCTCGGATCCAAGTTGTGATGTTTCGAGAAAATGATTGGCCGAAATGCTCGAAGAGCACGGTACGGAGCTTCGAGTTGTTCCATTGGAAACAAGTTTTGTGATACTGCTAACTCAATTTCAGCCTCTCTAGCCATTCTAACCTTCCTTGACTTTGACAATAGTCTTGTTGGAATTATAAAGTTTGGTCGAAATTACGATTAGAGTGTGCATGGATATGACATAAGGGGAGAAGATCACATCGTAATTGAACAATTCAATTACTATAGTACCTCTTCCATCTTATAAACTATTCCAAATTCTATCACAATTCCAACGTGGGATATTTTAACATCCCAAGAGGTCTTATTAGTGAAGCATGTCTTGTGAAAAAAACCAATACTCGTGAAGCCATGCTTCTTACTAGCCTTCTGCATATAGTTTCTGTACCCGAAGCCGGTAAAAGCCTCGATAAGAATTCGGTGCGGAAATGAATGATCGATTTCTGCAATTCTTCCATGTAAGCGAATTATTGTCCGGATCATGCATCTGCAAGACACAAGACTGCAGATAATCAAGCATGGATTGAAATAACGATGTAACGGAATCACCCACAACACCGTATATCGTTCCTAAAGACAGGGACAGAGTATCCGCTGCAACGGAGGGTAATGACGACATAATCTACGATACACGTGTGTGAACTTCTTGTAGATACTGATACAATGTGAAGTTCTTTAATTGTGCAGGAGTTGCAGGGCCTGATATTTGACGAGCTTCGGGACCTGTCGATATCTGGCACCAAACTTCTCAAGTCGATTCAATTCAAATGTTGAAAATGTCGAAGCTTTTACGGTAAAGATCACGAGTTTTACCTGATACTCAGCTCTCTCTGCAAGAAGAAACAAAGCTTTACCGATTTCCCGCAACACAAGAAGGGTAAGATGCGGATAGGTGATATAATCTTCGAAATTTGCTCTTTGGAAAATACACTTCCACAGCTCGACATTGGGAATACGGAGTTTACAAGATCGAGTAGCCTACTCAGACAAAATCCTACATATCAATTGAGGCTACTAATTGTTCCTTGGCTTGTGAAGTAAGAGCTTTTGCAACTCCTTTAACATGTGTTTCACGAGAGATTCTTACAAGAAGGTTCTCAATCATTTTTAGAAGCTTCGGAAATTGGAGTGAAGAATTGTTTGACAAAACTTGATGCAGTGAAAGTGGACTTTATTTGGGTAGCAAACGATTTCACTAAAGCATCTCATATTCTATTTGTCAACATTGGATCACCTTCCAAGAATGATAAAGAACGGGCGGAAGGCAGTTTTGGTCCCCAAAGTTTGGATAATTTGGCAATTTTGGTGTCTAAAGTTTCCAATTTTGGTAAAACCAGCCCCCAAAGTTTCATGTACGCAAAATCGGTCCCAAAAATTTGCGAATTTTGGCAAAACCAGTCCCCAAAGTTGCGTATTTTCGCAAAATACGTCCTCAAAGTTTGCGAATTGTGGCAAATTAGGTCCCCGGACGAAAATTAATTTGGGGACCAAAATTGCCAAAATTCGCAAACTTTGGGGACGTATTTTGTGAAAATACGCAACTTTGGGGACCAAAATTGCCAAATTATCCAAACTTTGGGGACCCAAGTCGTCATTTTCTCGATAAAAAACCATAGTAGAAAATCGGCATGGTATAAAAGTGATAAACCACATTAAAAAACTCGAAGATCACATTACAAAATCTGACAAATCAAATATGCCGACGTATAAGAGTGACGGTGTTTAAAGAAATTAAGCTAACTACACATTAAATTACATGAAAAATCAATTACGATTGCAAATAAAGGTGACTTATCACACATTAAAATGAGAAAATAACGTGGTTGGTCTCCAATGTTTATTGATTTTGGCAAATTTGGCATTTATAGTCCCCATATTTTGAATGTTTACAAATTTGGTCATGTGTATCAAAACTAGTCCAAAATTTGAGGACCAATTTTGATATACATTAAACTTTGATAACTAGATTTGCCAAAATTAAGAAAACTTATAAATCAATGTTGAATACAAACATTGGGGGACCTTAATGGCATCAACCATTAAAATATTTGAAAAATCAACAAGTCAAATTATAAGAGTGAAAGATTAGATATTAAAAGACTTGACAAACCAATTAAACCAACTTATAAGAGTAAAATATCATACATTACAAAATTTGACAAATCAATTAAACTGACGTATAAGAGTTACAGACTACAGGTTACAAAATTTGAGAAGCCAATTAAGCTAACGTATAAGAGGGACGTATCACACATTAAAATATTTGAAAAATCAATTAAGATAATGTATAAGAATCATGCACCATGCATTAAAAAACTTGACTAACAAGTTTTTTAAGAGTGGCATAGCACACATTAAAGACTAACAAGTCAATTGTAGCATGGTTATCCATCTTATATTTTAGATTTTCTCGTGTTATTTTTCCAATATGGGATACTAATCCCTTTATTTCAACACTCCCGGGATTTTTTTCCATTACGATTTGTTTTGAATAGCATAATAGCAATGACCATACGAGGGATTAGAATCGATGTTTCTTTCTTTCGAAACTCCATCAGTTCTAATACCATATGAATAATCATCTAAAAATATCAATAAAGTTAACATATAATCATCTAAAAATATCAATGACCATCCGAGGGATTAAAACCGATGTTTTTTATCGACCCTCCATCGCTTCTGACACCATACAAATAATCATCGAAACGTATAAAAGAGACATACCACACATTAGAAAAACTACAAATCAATTATAACATGACCCAACTATCTTATATGTTTTTGTATACCAATGACCGTCCGAGGGATTAAAACCGATGTTTTTTATCGACCCTCCGTCGCTTCTGACACCATACAAATAATCATAGAAACGTATAAAAGAGACATACCACACATTAGAAAAACTACAAATCAATTATAACATGACCCAACTATCTTATATGTTTTTGTATACCAATGACCGTCCGAGGGATTAAAACCGATGTTTTTTATCGACCCTCCGTCGCTTCTGACACCATACAAATAATCATAGAAACGTATAAAAGAGACATACCACACATTAGAAAAACTACAAATCAATTATAACATGACCCAACTATCTTATATGTTTTTGTATACCAATGACCGTCCGAGGGATTAAAACCGATGTTTTTTATCGACCCTCCGTCGCTTCTGACACCATACAAATAATCATAGAAACGTATAAAAGAGACATACCACACATTAGAAAAACTACAAATCAATTATAACATGACCCAACTATCTTATATGTTTTTGTATACCAATGACCGTCCGAGGGATTAAAACCGATGTTTTTTATCGACCCTCCGTCGCTTCTGACACCATACAAATAATCATAGAAACGTATAAAAGAGACATACCACACATTAGAAAAACTACAAATCAATTATAACATGACCCAACTATCTTATATGTTTTTGTATACCAATGACCGTCCGAGGGATTAAAACCGATGTTTTTTATCGACCCTCCGTCGCTTCTGACACCATACAAATAATCATAGAAACGTATAAAAGAGACATACCACACATTAGAAAAACTACAAATCAATTATAACATGACCCAACTATCTTATATGTTTTTGTATACCAATGACCGTCCGAGGGATTAAAACCGATGTTTTTTATCGACCCTCCGTCGCTTCTGACACCATACAAATAATCATAGAAACGTATAAAAGAGACATACCACACATTAGAAAAACTACAAATCAATTATAACATGACCCAACTATCTTATATGTTTTTGTATACCAATGACCGTCCGAGGGATTAAAACCGATGTTTTTTATCGACCCTCCGTCGCTTCTGACACCATACAAATAATCATAGAAACGTATAAAAGAGACATACCACACATTAGAAAAACTACAAATCAATTATAACATGACCCAACTATCTTATATGTTTTTGTATACCAATGACCGTCCGAGGGATTAAAACCGATGTTTTTTATCGACCCTCCGTCGCTTCTGACACCATACAAATAATCATAGAAACGTATAAAAGAGACATACCACACATTAGAAAAACTACAAATCAATTATAACATGACCCAACTATCTTAAATGTTAAAATTTTTGTAACTCTTAGAGTTAAGACTACTCTTAATTAATTGAAGAATAATTTATTATTGTTGCATTAATTTGTAAAACTATAGCATCCATATTATTAAAAACAATAAAAATATATACAAATTTTATTTTTGCAAATTTCAATTTATTTTAACGCTAGATTAATATTTAGATATTTTGTTTGATATTCAAATCAAAACAGCATTTAATAAGATCCCAAATCTGATTTTTTAACACAACAAAAACAAAATCACTCACAATTCTAAGTTGTTGCTAAAATCAGATGTGATTATTATCGTAATTTGAAAAATGACTAATTTATCATTACTTTTAATAAATAAAATATGATTATCTTTATTATTTTTTTATATATAATAATATATTAATATTTTTATATAAACACCATAATTTTACAATATATTTAAAAATTTACTACCATTATATTTTACTACACCTCAAATTTTTATAAATCTCAACTAAACAAACTCATAAACATTATTCATGTTACAAGTGTATTTAAAAAATACAAAATGTAGAAATTGATGATTATGGAGTCCAATTAATAAGAGAAAATAATGACTTTAGTCCTCAAACTTTCATAATTTTGATAAATTTTATTTCTGTAATTTATAATGGCATAATTAGTCCACAAACTTTAAGATTAAAGCAATTTGGTTATCAAAATTTGCAATATTTAGCATCCCAAAGCTATGTTGTGTCGAAACTTCTCCCTATTGTACTCCCGTTTCGGAAACGTGCCGAATCACATAAGAATCTACGAAGTTTCCAATAAACACTTTATTATATAATATTAAATTTTATTTTATATTTAAGGTAACGAATTCTTTTTTCTTAATTTTCATTCAAAGTCAAATTCAATCATATTTTTGACCACTTATTTTAAATGTTGTTGGTCGTCAATAGATAATAATTTCGATAAACGTAAGATTGATGAGATATTTAAGTATCTCATTTCAATTTTCAAGTTTCAAATAATGATTATCATTATCATTATATTTATAGAATAGTGAGTTAAGAGTCGTTTTGAAAATCTGATTATTTTAAAATTTCTGTTTCGACGGATCCAAACATCATAGTCCAAAAATGGCAAAATCGATCTATGAAATTTAATTTTGATCGAAGATCTCAAACCATAAAACCATACAGACTAAATTTTAAGAATTAATTTTACTAAAAAATACAAAATATAATAATCGATTTTACATCTTCATACTTTGTAGATCACAATTGCAAAACTTTAGATACTCAAATTTGCAAAACCATAAAACATGAGAACCAAATTTGAAAGATTAAATCAACCAAAATACTAATAAATTAGAACAATTGTACTTTCTTATTTAAACAAATAGAGATTAGAGAGTAGCAAATTATAATTTGACAAATTCAATCACATATGTTGAACAGAACTCACAGTTCTGAGATCATCTTTCGCCTTCGTCTTCGTCGTTGAAGGAGGATTTTCTTTCTTACCAGCAAGAATCATTGAAATCTGAAGGCCTCTACTAAAAGCTTGATTAAACAGTAACCTTGTCTGAAACTCTGAAACAAACGGAAACCACGATAAAACGACGACCGGCATGAAAATAACGAGACCCATTATCGCCTCGTAAGCTCTCGCAAGCTCCATTATCGAACTCCATATTCCAACTCCTTTCAAACAAGGCCTCATTGCTTGACTTATCTGCAAATAACCAATAAATTACATTCCAAAATCACTAAATCCTAAGCCATAATCTCCACTTTCATGTCTTACAAGTATAATCGCCCATCCCGTAGGCATAAAAGCCAAAATTGAAGCAAATATATCGCTAACCGCAAGTCCACACACTACGAAAAGCACAAGCATTACGGATATAAATCCGAGAAAAAGTAGAGCTTTTAGTATCCTGAACATTAACTGAAAGTCCGTCCCAAATTTTCTTCGTCCCATTGACACCATCTGTTAACGTAATAACATCCTCGTGAAATAACGAACTACACAAAGAAAGATCAAGTAATTATACCTTTAATACTAGAAGTGCAGTTAACATAACAAACCAAGATAGCCCATATACCTGTAAAAATGGGACTTTTCTAGTCATTAACAATTATACGAAGAAAAACGGAGAGTTTCGAAGAGTATTACCAGAATGTTCTTGCTGTTTTGTGAGATTCGGAGGTGATAAACGATCCCGTATTGGTAAATAAAAAACCGGAAACAAATGAAGATTTCAAGTAATCTTCCTCGAATATTCGTATACTTGAGGTGTTCTTGTTCTTCGTTCCACCAAGATTCCCAGCTTTTATCGGGTGAAATCCCGATACCTCCTCGATTTCCCATCCATCTTTTCCATTCAGACCAATCATCAACTGTTTTTTGCCACTCAAAACCAGATGGATTGAAGACAAAAGGTGCAAATAACCAAGAAGCAACAAGGAACCACATTGAGAATGTTATGAAGAAGTATAACGAGGAACCGGCATACGAATATCCGTAAACTTTGTACACAATTAATAATACTAGAAGCTCAAGCCCTTTTACGAAATGACTTCGAGAATATAATCTGTAGTTATCTGCAAATTTTGCATGAAAAACAACGAAACCTCGACCTGTGGCACGATATTTCGAACCTCCATGTAGAATTGTTCTTCCGTAATAATGAGCTTTTGTTCCGAGCTGAAACGTAAAGAATACAGAAGCAAGCTGAAGCTGCATCAATATAAAATCAGCAATAGCTTTACGAAAGCCTCTTTCGAGCCCTGTTTCCATAACCATTGGTAAAACAAGCAAAAGACCAAGCTGAAAAAATGATTGTGTAGCTAAAGCCTGTTCCAATGCATTACTCTGACGAATCGAAGGGTCGTCTAATATTCGTCTCTCCAATCCACTCAACGCCATATAAAGTCTTCCATATAAGAATATATACACAGTAAACACTGTGATCTGAAACAATATTTAAATTAAACTCCGAAATGAAACTCCGAAACAAAAGAAGACTTACCATGCTACTGAAGTAAAACCCGACTGTCGTGAAGTAAAAAGACAACATCCTGTAGAAGTCGAATCTTCGACCAAGACGATATACATCTCGACAAAGAGTTTGTTCTCCATTACCATTAGCAACCTTTGACTCAAACAAAGAAATTTGGTTCATGCCAACGTCTCGGCCTTTGCCTACTTGAATGTATTCATGATGCGTTACATACCCCCTTCGAAGTGTTGAATTATAGCCTAAATTAATAACCTCGTCAGACGACAAAAAAATAAAACTGGGTTGTTTTCGATTGATACCGTTTTCAAGTAGAAATTACCAGCAAATATGTCTTCACTCAAGTTGACTGTTTTTGAAGCTTTACTTATTCCACCTCTTGTGATATGAAATATTCTGTCAAATATATCAGGATGACCATAATGGAACCTCACCCTGAGACGAAACAAGAAAAATTAATGGCATTATCGAAGAGAACGCAGTTGTATGAATATCATATAATCATGCGTTTTTTCGGTTTTTGTACCTTTAAAACACCCAACATATATATGAAATAACATTACCGTTCAAAAAAATTATCGAAGAAACGACACTACTATTTGTTATCAATGATGATACATGGAAATTTACCTAAGCGGGCTAGCCAAAACTCTTTGGCCGATTGTCACAAAACTTGTCTCTTGATTTGACATAAACCAAGCAAGGGAAGAAACACTATGGCCCAAAGAAAAGGTACGCATACACGTTTACGTTAGTTATTCGCTAATAAAGTATTATAGCCAGAGTTCTAAAGCAAACCTTCCAGTGAAAATATGCTCTCGAAGTCCCAATATAGTTGGTCTCCGGCTTCCATGATGCGTTTTTTCAAATTCCTCCAAAACATTGCGCATTTTAAATGCTTCCTCAAAATAATTATCCTATACAAATGTGTTACATTCGTAAGCAAGGGGAAAAAATACATTGATCACCTGATTCATATCTATGGTTTGCAAAGCTTCTCCACGGGTAAAAATGATGGCATGATTTTGATTCTCGGGTTTCCCTTCACCGATTTGTGTTGGCGAACCAGGAAGCTTGATACGATATATTTCCTGGAATTTAAAGGAGACATTCGTCATCGAATATAAGATAGATAGCTCAGATGGAAAGGGAATAAAAGATAAAGTGTATCTCTGTTAAGTGCAAACCTCATCGAACTTGTCACCGCCCTTGACAAGAACAGAATAATGAACCTTTACAGGCGCATTGTTCACAATTTCTTCCCTCTCATCTATATAAGCGACACGCAGTGACGGATACCTTAATAAAACATTAGATTCAGTCAACATATAGATAAAAATTTTAATATCGACCAATCATCTTACCTGCGCATAAGGTTCAAAATATTGTTATAGTTACTTCGTTCTTGGAGATCACTGGATTTTTTCAGTGCACCATAAACCTGACAAGAAACTACATATGTGAATTTGAGATCTGCTAATGCTTGTGCTCGCTCTAGTTGGACTCTATAATCTCGGTGGTTAGTATCGATTGCTCTATATCCCCCGAAATTAGCTGCAAAGCAAAAAAATATTTCTAAGGAATTAGAGAGTGAAAATCGAAGGATTCATGAAACAACCCTGATCATCTGCAAAATCGAGAATGCATTGAAGTTCCAATGCGTCTTTATAGTACATCATCCCTCTGACTGGTGAAGAGAAAGAATCCAACCAAGTAAAATTTGCAACGTCAAATAAATTATTCGAATCAACATGTAAAAATGACCTGTTCGTGCAAGTGTCTGGCCCCGATAAGATACCCAATGACGATCATTTTCAGATCTGTCTTTCTCAGTATACCCAAGTTTCGGATCTTGGATCCGTTCCTCGTAATTCTTCCATTCATCTTAGAACATAGAGATAGCTTAGAACGAAGAAATGATCCGAGAACAAAATCCAATCTCACCAGGATATATTTTCTGAAGATAAAATAGGATTGTAATTCCATCCTCATTTTCCCTGTTAAGTTCCTCTGTTGAGTATAGAACTGGCTCTTTGTAATATGGGGTCAAAACACTGAGATACAAAAAAGTGAAATATTTAACTATAAACACTTGAATTCTTTTCATGAGCTCATCTTTCGAAAAATGGATAAAGATATTGAAAAAAATGTGAAGCGAAAACTAACCTGAAAGAAAGCATGTTACGAACTTTTGGAGCATTGGGCATGATCATAAATAAAGAGTTAGCGAAGAAAGTGATCCGGCGCCTTGCATCTAAATTCACGGGAACATTGATTGCAGATTCTTTTACAGTTAAGAGTAAACGAAGCCTGACAACCTGGGTAAAAAACAAGATAAAACAGATAGTGAAACTACAAAAATGCAAGAACCAGGATATTTCTGAGTCATCTCATACCTTTTCCATCCAATCACTACGTTGGAGGAGATCAATCCTCACTTTTCCAAACCTTGATTGTGTTGATTCATCACGACGAAAAGATTCCAATCTACAAATGGAAGCATTTATACTTTATGATATGTAATGTTATTACATATATATGTTACCTTATGAATAAGACATTCTTAAGGTACAAAAACCGAAAAAAACGCATGATTGTATGATATTTATACAGCTGCGTTTTCTACGGCCTCAAAGGGCCATAATCCATTCATGGAAACAAGCTAATGAAGATTTAATGACAAACGTACTCTTGGTCGCTCCACATTACATCTTGCATTATGATTTCCATGATATCCTGAATTCCCTTAATTATCTGAGACGTATATATTTGAGAATCTTCATAGTCAGTCACCTGCCAAAATAAAGGCCAGTAGAAATGACAGAAATTGCTGAGAAATGTAATGTATTTCTAGACATGGTTGTGGCTTAGGGAACATACAAGAACGCCTAAAAACTTATCCAATTCATCACTCAAAGCAGGCAGCCCAGTCGTATTGAACATACTCAAGAATGTTCGATTTGCTATGCTGCTCTCCACATGATCACATATTTTCAAAATGAATCTGACAGTGCAACGCGAAGAATATCATATTGACAGAAAAAAGCAATGGATACAAAGGGATAAGTTAATCATAAATCGTTCTTACTGTTTATCTTCTTTTTCTACAAGCAGTGCAACAAGCAATTCCTTAAGGGTCTCGTAGCACTCGATTACGGCAAAATACATGAAATCATCATACTTAATTTTTCTAAAGAGTTCAGCATCTTCGTTCTCAGTGAAATCTTTTGCCATGTCCAATGCAATTGGAATCTAAATGTATTCATATGATAATGAGATACAGAATGAAGCACAATCACGTACAAAAAACTGCAAAGTAAATATTTGGACCTTGCTGGCAAGCAAGAAAGGAGGCCATTGTACAACAGATACAACACTTGATGAAAATGGAACCAAAAGCAAATCTCTCTCACTGGAAAAAAATCATTGGAAATAAGCTCAGTATGTTGAATCAATGATACTTAATATCTTCAATTTACAAACTAGGTCACAGCAAACTGAAAATGGAACAGTAGTAAAACACCATGTTTTCATACAAGCCACTATGTCAAATATCGTGTAGTACTAGTATTTTTTCGGTACCGCCCGGTATCGGGTATTAGGGTCGATTTCCGGGTTATTTCGGGTCTGAACCCTAAAAAACTAATTCAAATATTATTTTATAAAAAATAAAATTTGGTACCGGCTGATATACTGTCGTACCGGTCATACCAATTTGAACCGGTATGAAAACATTTGTAAAACATTTAGCTAGTAAATACCAACCTATGGCTTATCAAATCCTCATTTCTCAAAGATAATATGAACTCATTCCACATCTGGGAGAACTTGGCAATCTTAATTCTATCCAATGGATCGTCCTGCGACAACAGTTAAAATTGAGACAGAAAAGCCAACACTGTATCTAAATAAGTGCAAATCCTAGAGTTTGGATGATTCACAAAATTTATGATGCACTTCTAGTACCTCTTCATGCCTCTTTTCAACTTTTGAGTGTGGAACAAGATGCCTGCTGAAAGCTCTAGGTACAGATTCAAACCTTGCCCGTAGCATACTAAGCGTTCTTATCTACAATTGTAAAAGCAACGCGTTAATGATAGTCGAAAAACTTTCGATACATAAAAATAAAAATGATATATTTGAGCCAATGGCACAAGAATCACTGACTTCCCCAAGGTGGCTGAATGCACCATAGATTCCTCCAACTACAGTTGAGAAGATAGCATACCATATTTGCGTATCCATGAAATATACCTGTACGCAAACACGATTGAATGGGATTAAAAACTGATATCTTGAGACAAAATAATGAACGATCAAAACTTTTTGTACCAGAACTATTGGGGCCCATATTGCAATAACGACTCCAATATTATGAGTAGCTGCATGAAACAAGGTAATGTGAAGCCTAAAACCAAAAAAAATATAAGGGGACAAAGTGTCAAACGATAATATTGTACCGTTAGGAAAGAATTCATGCCAGTCATATCCATTGACTCTGAGATTCATTATAGTTTGAGTTGGTTGAATTAGCGGCATTATCTAGTCAAAATTCAACGGGAGGAAACAGAAAATAAGCAAATAAAGGGTTAAGCAAAATAACAAATGGATAATATGAAACCAAAACATCTTACTTCAACATAGTAGCTAAAGGCCAGTTTGCAAATTAAAAGGGTTATCCAGAAAAGTGTGTATCTGAGTAAAAAGGAGACAACTTAACTAATCAACCTTAAAAAACAAATGATTATAATATGCAGCAAGGATGGAATCTGATCTTACTTCAGAAGCGAGAACATGTCTTCGTGCATTCCTCTTCCAACGTAAAGCTTTGGCTGCAATGCAGTGGATATTAACAAGGAATTACTAAATACCACAGTCAAGTGGTGAAAAAGATACAAACAGTGGCGCATCACTGGATAAACAAACGAAGAAAACTCCATAGACTTAAGATAGATGAATGAGTTAGATCCATTCTGAGGTCATAGAAAACGCAGTTGTATAAATATTATACAATCATGCATTTTTTTGGTTTTAGTACCTTAAGAATGCGTTATTCATACGGTGGCATATATATGAAATAACATTGAAGTTCGAAAAAAAAGAACCAAGCCAAATGATGAGTAAATTACCTGAGCCCACCACATGATGATAATAATGATTTTCCAGTTTGAGCGTTCCATAGATCTCTTTAGGGAAGGAAAGAGAAACAGCAAAGATCCAAGTACATTTGGCACCAAATAAATAGCAACACAATAGTAATATAGTGACTCTCTTTCCCAATCAGCCCCCAAACTATTGAAGAATCTCAGTATTCCACTCGGGTTTGGAACAGCTCGAGAATAAGTTATAGGCAAGACTACTAGCCAGAACGCAGCAAAGGCAAATTTCAGAAGATACCGGAGCATTTGGCTAAATCTAAAGTTTCTCCAAGCATTATAACTGAGGATTATGTCAAGGACAGCTGGAGACAAGGATGCGACATCGTAAGAATTTTCTTGTTACTCAAATTCTAAATCCATGTTCAACAAATTGACTAAATAGGCAGATAATAATTAGATGATAAAAGCAAAAGAGAGCAGGTATTAAGGAAAGAGAGCATAATTCAGGAGTCAAAATAAACGAATAGATAGCAAGATTACCTCGCCAAAAGTTCAATAGAGCAGCTGTTATAAAAATACTCAGAACACTTCGAACCACATCAGGATCAAAAGGAGCTCTTGAATATATGCTTTGATTCCATGCAATAATTATCATCGCCTGATACAGATACTAGTGGTTATGCAACCCAATAACGAGCAATCAAGTAGAAACAACATTTAAATAAAGAATTAAATTAATTAATGAAGGCCAGAATCATTGATGGTTTCTCTGGAATCCACTTCTTTGAAATATAAAACAAATATGGGTGCAAAATATATGTTGCTTCGTACAATGGCTAAGAACACAAGATATAGTCTATAGATGATATATAGAAATTCAATGCACCTGCAGAGCCATTGTGAAAAAAATCCACATTCTATCAAAGCTTCTGTATAGGTGCCAAAATGTACGCACTTCAACAAAATTTGTCTTGGGCTTTTTCATTCCCGGAGGCTGTATCTTTCTCTGCATTAGAATCAATATCAGAGTCAAATACACACAAGAAGATTTAGAAGTACCATCGGGAACGGAACTGAATGCATAGATTAATCTACAATTCTATATGACAAATCTGAGCGTCCAACAGCTGAACTATAGAGCAAAAATCTACAGCCATTTAAAACTCTCCCATTTGGAATAAAACCTACATTGATCAGTTTCATGAGTCAAATCAATCAATACTTATATTCCACAAGAATAGGCTGCTCCCACACAAAACATACTGGGATATAGAAAAATGTTCTGTCCTGTAAAAAGGTTAAAAGAGATGTACTACTCTGAGAAGAAAAATATTTATTACGCGGCATCAATAATTCAAAACAAATAATAAAAAAATTAATTTACGATGGTACATACCCTTCTTGATGGCTTAATCACATCTGTTTGAATAAAAAAATCATTTTTCTTATCCCATGGCCATTCCAACTTGAAACATTTTTTAGTCCTGAAAATGAAACAGAGAAGACTTCATTTGTTATAATATATAAATGGTAGAATATAGAGTTGCCCGATGAGAAATGTACTAACCAAAAGTACTCATTAAGATCATCATAGTTTCTCCATTCTGAATGGCTTGCTTTTCCAGCGTTGTTTCTCTTGACTTCCTTGAAAATATAAATAAGTGAATCAGGGAAAGAAAAATGAAAAAAAATAAAGCAAAATCCTATAAAATGGAAGTGGTATACTTTTCGCATGACTTCATAAACCGGTAACACAATATCCCCTAGAAATGATTCTTCACTTCGTGCTGTTAGTGTGTTTGTACCTCCATTTGCATGTTCAACCTTCCCAGACAGAGTATCAAACATCTCACGCGCCATCTAAATTTCGGGAAACAATAAAATTTTCAGTGATAAAAGAAGACAGGCATAAGGCACTATTGACAGATTGATAGGCATATTTCTTATATGAATTGCAATAAGCAAATGTATTCTCTAATACGCATATATCCCACAGTAATTGAATAAAGTAATTCAACAGAACATACCCGGTGAAATATGTAGCATATACATTCGGGCATAAATCGTATATTTGAAGCTTCACCCCAGATAAGGAGATAAAGTCCAGTGCAGAGAAGTTGCAATTGCTGTCTACTTTCAACCCAGGGACAACTTCAAGAAGTACAAAACTAAAACTTCATATATTTGCGCATAAAAATGTCAAGCTGAAATTTAAAGACAGCATAACCATAACACAGTCCACATACTCCAGATTTTGAGGTATGTGCAAGTATCTGCACCATAGCCTATAATTCTTGAATATTTTTTCCATCAACTCCTGAACTGTGCTGCTGCTCAACTGCATACAAATGCAATATCCGAGGGAAAAACACAGGCGAAAATAAGAGATTACATTTATAATATGTCATGCTAGTATGAAATAACACGAAAACTTACACGCTCATAGTCTTGGAGATTCTTACACCTTACATTCATATTGGCAAGAAGCAATATCAAATGCTCCCGTTGATTCGCTACATTTCCTTTCTTCAACATCAGCATTAGAATAAAACAAAAATAATTTAGGTGAGCCATATTGAGATGATCATGACAGGTAGACTCATATATCCATAAACCAAGTACGTTGTTGCAATGCTTTATAATAAACTACAAGATTACTCAACTCTACCTGGAAACCAAAGCGCAAAGAAAGCCAATCAAGAATATCATTTACTCTTCTCTGTTTTCCTTCAGGCATTTGTAACATGGGAAGATTATCTACATCCCGAATAGCACAAAGAGCTGTCTTTATCTGATTATCATAGAAAAATAAATCATATTCTTTTATAGATATCCATATAACTTGAAATCAGGGTAACTTCTCAAATAACGACCTCAGGGAATTCCATAATTTCTGGTTTAACTCCAACAGCATATAAAGGCAGAATATTGTAGTGTTCAAACTGTTCCTTTTTCTCTTCAACATCTCTGGCATATCTCTGAATCTGCTTACAAGTATAAAATGCAACTACTATGTAATTTACGAATAGATAGGTTACATATGAACGTTCTACTAAAATAACATAAATGAAACCTCATCATCAATGCCTGTTCGCACAACTGTCTTGAGAACTTCATACAGCACAGTAGCAAACTGATAGACAGTAGCCATTTCTTCGCTGTCCAGAGAAATACCAAGCTATTATTTTCATAATCACAAATTAATAGAACCAATATAATTCATGAAAAGAAAAAAGAAACTGAGAGAAAGCGTTACGGTTTTTTGGTATATTGGCCCCCTCGAATATTTTTCTCATAAAACATCTGATAATACTTTTGTATTTCCATGGTGTCACTTTTTGCAAGCATAGGCTTTGTATGTTTTTCTTCCTGCAACAATTCAAATTTATATATAAACAAATCACAAATAAAAAATAATTGGCACTTCGATAAGAAACAAATCACCATAAACTACCCAAATTCTGAAAAATTTAATGTAAAACCAAAATATGTCATCATGTATACCCATTGAAGTCTGTGCAGCAGATATGTCTTGAACTGACGAACACCCCGACCACTGGAGTTTGAGTCCGTTCGGTGTGCCTTCTCAAGTGCATGGAAACGACCTAATTAATTGAGGAAAAGTGTAAGAAACCAAGATTAGGAATGGTTAAAAATAGACAAGATAAGGAACATTCATATGCAAGTGAAAAGTGAGCATTTTACTAATCATGCTGAAATGGACAAAAGTTGAGATCATAAAAGCTAATTGGGATTCAGAATTGGACTCCTATGAGTAACCATCTAGTCTCATACACAATACTCTTATGTCTTTAAGTTCAATTAAAGTTCTCCGACGATCAAAAATAATTTAGTATAGTAAGAAACTGCATGAGTATGCAGATCCAAGAAACCTTTGACTATAACAACAAAAGCTATAGATGAAAGGAAAACAAATATGATTGATTAGATGCATTACTGATGAACTGAAACGGAAAATTCATGTCTTACATAAATAAGCAACTCGAGGATTCTCCAACTCAACTTCATTGGCCACTCTCAAGATGGGAGCAATGAAGGCCAAAGAATCCGGCACTTGCTCACTGTCCACAGCAGGGATGTCATTGGCAGGGTCCCCCATTGTTGGTGCTCTTGACAGTCTACTGGAGAATGATCTTGGAGGCCCCCCACCATCTGCAGTCCCACTTGAACTCGCCATGCCAAAGGCACAATTCTTCTTGAACAACTAAACTGCGTAGTTCTCCTTCCCTTTTATTGCCACAGCCGCAGCAGCCCTTCAAGCCATGAAGTTTTCAACACAGCTTTCTTAGAAAAAACAACTTAATCCTCATGGTTTTCGTAATACATATATCATGGACATAGCAAGATTC
Organism: Utricularia reniformis; assembly: GCA_009725065.1. Taxonomy (NCBI): domain Eukaryota; kingdom Viridiplantae; phylum Streptophyta; class Magnoliopsida; order Lamiales; family Lentibulariaceae; genus Utricularia; species Utricularia reniformis. Next base: position 385,486 of record RWGZ01001181.1, on the reverse strand, counting down.
TTTGGCAAAGATTAGACGCAACCAAGTTTCCTCCTTTATTTTGCACTTTTGTGATTTCTCCCAGGAGAAGAAAAGAATGTGGAGTGAAGGGCGTGAATAACCCGTCTCTTGTCTCAGTGATAGCTGCTTTTTGCATAATTTTGCTTTACACGGAGGATGTGGAGCACCCATTGTGCAGATTGAAGACGCTTTTCTGTTTAAGGGATTACTTTATGATTCTTTAGTGCAAAAATCTGAACCCACTTCGCTTTGCTTTCCGCCATGGACGAAGCAACCTTTGACCAACTGAGACAAAAAATACCCGTTAATTTTCGTGTTCATCACTACTCCTCCAGTCCTGCTACACTTCCGCCGCAAGTTCCCCCGGCTACCATTCAAGAATACTAAACATAACCCCAATTCGTATCAAAACCACCCCTGATCGACGAATACAAAAACCCTTATTCAACTTTACGGCGGACTCCCTTATTGTCGGAGTTCGTGTTCATCACTACTCCACCAGCCCCGCTACAGTTTCCGCCGCAGGTTTCCCCCGAGTTCCATTAAAGAATTCTACCCTAATCTGCACCAAAACCATCCCCGATCGGCGAATACAAAACCCTTATTCATTTTTTCTTCACGGTGGACTCTCTTAGTATTTCCGACTACCATGTCAAAAAGGAATGAAGGATCAATCATGATCATTACATATTTACATGTATCTGTCGTATACATTTTCTAGCATTCCGTTAACTTGGATTAATCGGCAGATTACCGTTCGGGAAGCGGTAGACTGGACCTTTCAAATTTGAATCCGATCATACAGATAAATAATCGATTGTCCGAACGTTCGACTGATAATTTTTCAAAAAATGGCTAAAAATCATTTTTTTAATTTCGGAATAACAATGTGTAGCGCGTAATGTGACAGACAATTGGTAGATTTTTTTGGAGTTTGGGTAGTGTACTGAACGCATCCACTCCATCGCTTAGTTTTGCTGCGGGTTCCACTTCGACTTGAAGTACTTGTAAGAGAAACAGCTTTCACAATGCTGGCAAATTTACAGAATAATTCCATGGAATAACTTACCGTTGAAATGTAATGATTCTCTTTGGGCTTTTATGCGTATTAATACTAATCACTTATGAGCAAGGCTGTAGCTTTTATGGACATTCAATGCCAGCCAGATGGTGGGGTGTCTATAGGAAAAAAACAAGGTTCTGGGTTCATCGTTTCTGCAGAAAAAAACAATCTTTTTGATGAGATTCAACGATTGTGAAATGGGTATTCGCCGATTGAAGATTTGAGACTCCAGTTAATGTCAAAACCCAATTCTAAGTGCACTGTTAACTCTTATTTGCAGAGGGTTTTGAGATTTTCTTCCTCGAACCCAACTTCCCTGTTATAAATGCTGTAATGTGAACCGCATTCTTGCGTTATTTTCACTGTTTTCTCCATTGCCGAACCAAGTTCCCTTTCAAGCTTAGCTGATGTACATTTTTCACCTATAATTATACAAACCCCCCACCTATCAAAGGCTAGAGATCTGTATTCCTAAACCAAAGAAGAATAGAAGCCTATTTTCAAGATTCAGTTTTTGTCTGATATTGTTTGAGGAACTTTTGCTCTCCATCGTTCTTCTCTTATCTTCTTTCAGTTTCACCCCATTAAACCCTTCTTCTTCTAAAGCACTCCTCCTTTTGCTTCTCATTTTCTTCTCTACTGTCTTTTTCTTCTATTTTCCCATTTCCCAGTTATTTAATTGACTGTTTTTTGGGTTCTCTACACCGGCATTGCCATTTCTATGCCCTCTGAGCCTCCTTTGAAACGAAAAGTTGCCATTTTTTTGCTTATTTGGCTTCTCGAGGAAGAAGACCAAGGGGGCTAAGGTAAAAACTAATCTTAAATCTATGGGCTTTCTTTTTTTCTACAATCTCTTCGTATCGCATTTTTTTCCTTTGCTTTGTTCATAAGTCATACATTTCTTCATCTTTTGCATTTTACTCACAAATCTTTAACTGGGATTTCTTAAAATCCAGATCACTGTAGAGTTTTCCTTTAACTGTTTCTTGATAAGCCCTTTGTGTTTTTTCCCATTCAGGTTGCTTGAGAATTTCATTACAATTATAAGCTGAGTTTCTTCAGACAATGACTGGACTTTTAGACACTGAATTGTCAAAGAAATATGGAGGCATGAAGCTTTGGGTACTCATTTGCTTATGTGTTATTGCTTCCATTGTCCTTATCCTTGGTATATTGTCTGTATGGATAATGTTTCGAAGAAAATCACGTAAATCTTCGGATACTTCGATCTGTCAAATTCCGAATGTATCGAAAGAAATACGAGTGGATAGTATAGGAGATGAGAGCCTTAATGAAAAATCAAGTGAAAAGAATTCAGAGAAGCTGTTAGCTCATTTGGTTAAGAGTAAAACAAGTGATGTTGATGATGGTAGTCAATGTAGTTCGACATTTCATCACGAAAGAGCTTATAGTTCGCAATCGGGAGAGGAAGGTAGCTCGAGATATGCTCGAAAACAAGCTTCAAATTCATATGGAATTGCAATGCCTTCTCCTTTAATTGGTTTACCTGAAGTTTCTCAACTTGGATGGGGTCATTGGTTTACAATGAGAGACCTTGAGATTGCTACTAATCGATTTTCGGCAGATCATATCGTTGGTGAAGGCGGTTATGGAGTCGTTTATCATGGACGATTAGCTAATGGTACCGAGGTTGCGGTTAAGAAGCTTCTCAACCATCTGTGAGTACATTTGGCTTGTGATTCTTGAACTTTTAGATGATTGATTTCTTTGTTTGATTGCATTTATATATAGTGGTCAAGCTGAGAAAGAGTTTAGAGGTGAAGTCGAAGCTATTGGTCATGTTCGACATAAAAATCTTGTTCGTCTTCTCGGTTTTTGCATCGAGGGAGTTCACAGGTTATTATATTCTTTAGTATCATATGTTGAATTTGTCTTACATTGATTAGAAAAGTGGGATTGATTAGGTTTATAAGGTGAGGAATGTTGTCAAATAATGGCTTGATCAAGTCTTTTAAATGTGTGCCTTCCTCTCCTTAATTCTGTTCGTTCATGCTCTCTTGTCGTAATTTCGGTCATACTCTATAATTCCAACATGGTATCGGATGTGGTTTGGTTCTTTTCAATTCGCAAGTCCAAACCTTATGGTTGAACTTGAGGGAGAGTATTGAATTTGTCACACATTGGTTAGAGAAGTTGGATTGATTAGGTTTATAAGGTGAGAAATGTCATCACATAATAACTTGATCAAGTCTTTTAAATGTGTGGCTTCCTCCCCTTAATCCCATGTGTTCATGCTCTCCTTTTGTAATTTCGGTCAGACTCTATAATTCCAACATAGTATTGGAGCTGGTTCGGTTCATTTCAATTCGCAAGTCCAAACCCGTCGTAATTTCGGCCAAACTCTAATTCCAACATGGTATAAGAACTGATTCGGTTCATTTCAATTCGCAAGTCTAAACCTTAGGTTGAACTTGGGGGAGAGTGTTGAATTTGTCCCACATTGATTAGAGACTTGAGATTTTTTAGATTTATAAAAGGATGGAATGTCATCACATAATGACTTGATCAAGTATTTTAAATGTGAGGTTTCCTCCCCTTAATCCAGTTCGTTCACGTTCCCCATCGTAATTTCGACCAAACTCTATAATTTCAACATCACATCATATGTGCTCATCTTATATTGTCTTTGTTCAGGATGTTGGTATACGAATATGTAAATAACGGCAATCTCGAGCAATGGCTTCACGGGGCGATGCGAAATCATGGCACCTTAACATGGGAAGCTCGAATGAAGGTTCTTCATGGTACCGCAAAGGCGTAAGTACATTGAGACGTACATTTTGCTGCAAATGATCACTTGCTTAGTTGTTCTTTAACTTTGGCAGACTTGCTTACTTGCATGAAGCCATAGAGCCGAAAGTCGTGCATCGGGATATTAAATCGAGTAACATTTTAATCGACAATGAATTCAATGCAAAAGTTTCTGATTTTGGTTTAGCTAAGCTTCTTGGATCTCATGAGAGTCATATTACAACAAGAGTTATGGGAACATTTGGGTAAGAATCCATTATTGTTGCGTTTTTCTTGTTGCTAATCCGCATTTGTTTCCGAAACTAGTTATGTGGCTCCTGAATATGCAAACACCGGTCTGTTGAACGAAAGGAGTGATATTTATAGCTTCGGTGTTCTTCTTCTCGAAGCCATTACCGGAAGAGAACCTGTCGATTATGGACGTCCTGCAAATGAGGTACTAAGCTCAACTTCTTATATTCTGAGCTTCGGTGTTTATTTACCGAGCTGCATTCTCGATTATAAGGTCAATCTTGTGGAGTGGCTGAAGATGATGGTTGGTAACCGGAGAGCAGAAGAAGTTGTTGATCCGAACCTTGAACTCCGACCTTCGACACGGTCATTAAAGCGAGCACTTTTAGTTGCACTTAGGTGCGTCGATCCCAACTCCGAGAAGCGACCAAAAACAAGTCAAGTAGTTCGAATGCTCGAAACAGATGAGTTCCCGTATCGTGAGGTGAGCTTTCGTTTGTTATAATGTAAAATCACGATCACTTCTTTATGCTAAGCTGATTTTCTGATTCCAGGATCGACAGAGTCGTAAAAGCCGAAGTACGAGCATGGATGCTGACTTGATGAAGGAGAGTAACAACTCATTTGAGAAAGATGCCAAGACTGAGCAATTAGAATGATGATGATGAAGCTGCAAGTTCCTTTCCTTGTACATGCTCTCTGGTTTTATTCATTCTAAACAAATTGTTGAATCTCAGGCTACGAACTCATGAACTTCCCCATTCATTTTAATATCACTGCATCATTTCTGCTTCTTCAACTGCATTTCTTCCACAGATTCCTCAAAATGCCCTCGAATCTGCATATCGATTCGGTATGAGTGCACGTTTATCGTCTTGTCCTGATGCTACCAGTTCTGTAACTTCCCCGAATTTAGCAATGCCCATAAAGTTCCAAGCAACAACATCAATGCTTCACAAGCCCACAATTGGCATAAGCTTTAAAAAAAAGATGGGTAATTCAACTCATCCCGCTTAACTTCTGGTAACTCAAGCATTTCATCAAACAGTAAAACTGCAACATGAGGTTTAAAACTCCCACAAAATCTCATAACTACAAGCATTTCATCAAACAGTAAAATTGCACCATGAGGTTTCAAACTCCCACAAAATCCCCTAACTGCAAAGATAATGCGAAATCCAAATCTCTGTTACCAGTCACCGTATCTTGAACGAGACCTACTTTGATCATTTTCTTTCTTAAGTCTTTGACTGTGTAGCAACTGGTTTTCAGCAGTGAGAGAAGTGGTTGGCCTGAGATATACCTTGAGATAGAGGGAAAAGGTCGATTGAAGCAGCAAAAACATTGCGAAATCCAAAGCTTTTATATTATCTCATGTATTGTGTAGATAGAACCAAATCTAGTTTCTCAAACAATCTGGCTTCTGGGGTTGTTGCTGTAACCTGCAACTGGATATAAGAAGCTTGCAAATATGGAAAATCAGTAGAGAGTCGAGACCTTCTTCAGTTGCAATGGCTAAAGCCTAAATCATTCATTGGATAAGATAAGGTTACCCAAACATCACCCCATAGCATGATATATTTATTTTTTATTATTTTATATATTTATAAAAAAATATGAAATATAACTAATTTAATATTTATTTATAGTAATTGATTTTTGGCTTTATGATTGCTACTTGATTGATGATGTTTATGTGATCTGAATAATTCATATTTGAAATATATTTGTTCGTATATAAATATACAATTTGTTCAAGTATTTTTTTATTTCATTTATTATTCAACGAATATGAACATTTTCGTTAACAATTTGAACGTAAATATAACTCGAACTCAAACCTTGATCGATTCGATTTGAAAGATTAGTGAACCGACCCCTAATGGAGTCATGTTCAGGTGGTGTAATGGAAAGGAACGGTATTTTCAGGCCTCCTCCTAATTTAGTATTTATAGGAGTTTTCTAGAATAGAAAAATGAGACTATTTTGTTATGTTGCACGGGTGCTTCAAATTTGATAATTTCACTCACTGGGTGCATGTTGGTGTTTGGGTGCATGAACATACATATTTTTTAAAAAAATCAAAGTTAATGAAAATGTGATAAAAAACTATACAAAAGTTATATTGGAAGATAAATGAACTTCAAATGTGATTAGAAGTCATTGAGAATAAAAAACTAACGAATGCGACTTAAGATTTTCATATTGTATTCGTAAATTGTTTTAAAACTCATTATTTTTTATAAGCTTGTATATTTTAAAACTTTCAAATATTTATAATTATAATTTTTTTATCTTTAATTTGACGCATCCTAAATCAGATTCTTTTAAAATTACCGCACGCCATATCTCACACCTCGCATCCGCATCCGCATCCTCGTATCCGTGCAACCTAGCTATTTTGTTCTTATATTTAAAAATATGGATATTGTAATTTAATTTTTGAATTTAATATCTGATAAATGGAAGTGGGAAATGGAAAATGGGCCGTTAATGTAGACAAATTCCGGCCCAATTGACAGTGATGAAATGAGCACGCGTTAGAACCGGGAATCGGAACCAGTACCAGGCTGCCACACATAGCGTTTCCAGGAGAACACTTAATCGCGTTCGAATTCTCTGCACTGAAGGTCGATAGATCTGTTTCTTCATGTAAATGTTTGAATTTGTAGTCGATTGGGTTCTATTCGTCTTTTAGAGAGTAATTGTGTATAAGCTCTGATTTTCATTTCGTTTTTTAATGTTTAAACTCGAATTATGGATGTTTCTTGCCTTTTAAATGTGCAGGTAACTGTATGGCTGATGATGAAGGGTTGGCTAATGATCGATCGGTGGGAATAACTGATAATGAAGGATATTCAACGATTTCTGGGCTCACTCAACAGTTGGATGATCTTGAGCGGGAAAAAGGAAGGGTTTTGGATGAAAATGAGGGGTACAAGAAGCAAATTGACGAGCTGAAGGTGGCTATTGAGGAATTAGAAAGGGATAATGGGGAGTTAAAAGGGAAGCTGCAAGAGTTAGAATTAGATAAGAAGACACTGAAAGCGGTGGCGGATCGTGCTGCGGATCTCGAAGCTGATGTATCAAGGCTGCAGCATGATTTGGGAGTGGAAACTAGTGATTTACATGACTCTAATACTGAAATATCTGGTTTGAAGGAGGAATTGGAAAGAGTAAGGAAGAGTGAGAAGGAGAAAGATGCTCGGCTTGATGCCCTTGGAAATGAGATAGACATTTTATCATCTAAAGTTACTCAACTGGAAACTGTTGAGAAAAGTTTGAAAGATGAGAAGCAAGAGAAAGATATAGAACTTATAAGTCTAAATAAGAGTTTTAAGGAGTTGCATGTGACTATTGAAAGTAGTAAGAGTTTGCAAACTCAAAAGACAGAATTGGAAAAGACTATTGATACCTTGAAAGGGGAAATCAGTACACTTGAGAGTAATTTGAAGGAGAAAGAGAAGTTTATCAATGGATTTGAAGGTGTTACTGAAGCTGATAAAAAGGGATTGATTGGGTGCTGGGACAAGAACCGATTGATCCTCATCGCAGGCTCGACCGTTGCTGCGGTTGGAGTAATGGGCATTGCATGCTACTTACATGCTGCAAGGAAAAATTAATTTGCAACGAGAAGTCACAGACACTGGCTTTGATCTAACAGAATCAAGCATCTGTCCATCCATTTCTTTTTAAAATAAGCTTGCTTTCTGTTCAATTTTGATACTTGATTTGTTTTGCTTATGCTGTTTAGTATCAGTCAAATAATCCTGGAGATACTACTTTATATAAATGCATGTTTGGTGGCTATTTCATTTGAACTTTCATGGATTTTATATACAGATTAAACATTTGCCTTCTTACTTGATTTGAATCTTGAGTTTTCTTATTGTTTAACTTGTTATTTCTCGGAAAACAATGTCTTCAATAAGATTGATTTTTGTTGTTGATTATTAAATTCCCAACAAATTCTGCTGTAATTGTCTCTCTTATATAGGTAGCTGGTAAAGCAAATTATGAACTTCTGACTACAATGTCGCCATATGGAATGTCAAAACTTGATTCTTTGTCTCTTTTAATGTAGAATTGTCTAATTCACCAGTGTTTTGCAGGGATTTTGATGTATAGTTGAACAATGAACACATTTCTTGTAAGAAATTTAATCCATTTATTTCTTGCAGTTACAGTACTTTTTTACCAGACAACTTTTTATTGGCTTTACATTGAACATTCCTTTCATTAAATATGTCTACAGCTACAAGTCAGAAGAAAAGATGAAATTTTTGAAGAATAAGTTCTGCAAAAATGGTCCTAGAAAGCGAATGAACGAACATTAGAAGATGCGGTGCAGGCTAAAACCAAGAATGTTGCTTGACCATGGCAGTAAAAGAAAGGTAAAGAACAACGATGAATACGCTGAGTTTTACAGCAGTGGGGAAAGAAGACGAGTACTAGAGCCAAGGACAACAAAATTAAAGCTTTTTATGCAGTGAAAACACTCTTTCATCCTTCTCGTTATTCGTGTACCCATAAACCCGACCCGCTTCACCCGTTAGTTATATTATGTGCAGAGTAAGTGAAGAATTTCTATTACAGGCTTACAGCTTGCCCTTCTTTTGCTACTTTGCATTATCTCTTCAGTTTTTCTCTACCTTTACAGCAGGTAGGAATGGCATTTGGATTTGCGAAGTGGGGATTCTGCAGTAAAACAAGGTGATTTTTTTCTGAAAAGCCCATGATGATTTTCTTATGGTTTTACATTGTTGTGTTGTTATTGTGGATTAAAGTGAGATTGGTGAATGGTTATGATTGTGTAGGGGAAGAAGGAAGAGAGAAATGATGTATTAGATTGAGTTGTAGTTAGGGAATGAAGCAATTTGGTCCGGATTTGATACAACAACATGATATTGTGGTTCTCGTGTGACTTTACTGTCTTTTATCTTTTTGCTTTGTCTTAACACAGACAGAAGTTTGTGGCGTGCAATGAAGAATTATAGTTTTCTTTTCTGAGTCTGAGTAGACAACAACAAAGATGCTACTTTTGCCTAAGAAAGTTTATTTTTGTTAGATTTAGTGTCTGATAATTTATATTAAATTAAAATTAAACAACGTTGAGGTCATCCAATTTAGTAGTATGAAAATGGGTTTGTTTTGGTATAGTTATTAAAAAATTGTGAATTTCTAAACTTATTTGATAAAATTACAGTATATTACATAAAGATACTACTTATATACTCTTATGTATATATCTATGTGGCACCGGCTCTTCAATTTTTGACATTTTTCTGTGTCGAGTCGAGTCGGACTCTTCGATTTGCTCCAACTCTTGACACTTGACACAAAATGACGTCGTTTTGATTTCTTTCTCAAATTGATTTTTTTATTCATCGGAAACATATCTTTTGTGCTTTTACGACTTTTTAATGTTGTCGATCTACTTGTGAATTCTTTGTACAAACGATGATAGATCAAAAAGTAGTTGTTTTTGGGGAGATGGTAGAATCGAATAACGATATTCATTTTTTATAAGTTAAATTTTCTTATATAATGAATTGATAAATATTTGTAGTTTTAAACTTGACTTTATGCAATTTTTTACAAATTCTAACAATTACTTTTTTATTTTTGCTTTTATTTAATATTATTTTATTTAATAATTCGAGGCGAGTCGAAAATCTGACTCTTAAATTCTTGCCGAGTCGTGTCGAATCGCATCGAATCGGTCGGACGAGTCGATGCCGCATATGTATATATAATAAAAATAATTATATTTTAGTTATTGAAAGTAATGATAAATTAGTTATTTTCAAATTACACTTCGTCACAACTGATTTTAATTAGGGAAAACATGATTTTTAACTTGAATGTACTAATTTTGTTTGGATGACATTTACTGTTCATCCTAGTTGTTTTAGAATAATTTGATTTTCATCGTATATGTTTGGAAGAATGAAAAATGATACACTTGTTATATTTTTTGTTATATTTTAGTTATTTCCGTTAAATAATCCGTCAAGATTCTATAAAATAATAAACGATAAGTGACTAAAATATATCTAAATTTTATAATATTTGTGACTAAAATAGAACTTCAAAACAACTATGATGAAAAAAGAAAATTAGAAATTTAAATGTGACTTCTAGAAGAATTTTTCCAATTTTGTTTTGTTTATGTTTAAAAAATATTGTTTTGATGAGCGCAGCGTAATTTTGAATATGCTCACAAACAAACTTAATAATGAAAATATAGATACACTTTATCATACTTAAAAATATGTAATGTATTATCCACCTTTATAAACATAATATATAACACTTTTATTACCAATATGTCATACATTCAACATTTACCCTAAACCCCAACCCCCAGATAATTTGTAGTTGTGAATTAAAGTGAATTGAATCAACTTTGGTACAATGTTGGAATAATAGAATTTGGTTGAAAATACAAAGGGAGAACGAAAAAAATATAACATGAGAAGATTATACATTTAAAAGATTCGAACATGTTATTGGGTACGTTTGGAACATCATTTGACAAATAGCGATGAGGTGGGATGACTGTACTATATTGTGAGGTGAATTGATCGTGATTTTAAAAAAATGTTTTTGAAACAGCGGTGCAAGAATCATGATATCATAAAATGATTTTTTTGCCTTTATTTTTAAATAATTGTTTATAACTTAAAAATTATATTTCATATTATTTTATGATAAATTCGTTATTTCAAAACTACATTTTTAAATTGTTATATATATTTTTATAGTTTGAACACATAATTGATAGAATATAAGAAGTTATTAATCAAAATTATTTTTTTAAAAAAATAAATTATAATTTATCAAGAGTAAAATTGACATTTGGCAGGTGCGTTCTGGTGGCCGTTGGGTTAACCCAGCTATGAACTCACCGCTGTTTTCTGCGGTCACACAAATGAACATATTAATGATGTTTGGTAAAAGTAGAATACAACTACGGTACGTTCACCGCACTGGGCGGTGGACTGGGTTTCCAAACGTCACCATTATATGATAGCATCATTTAGTCTTTTAAAATTAATCTACTCTACTTTCATAATCTATATAAGTTAACATGCTCATTATTGTTATCTTTCAAATTTTAATTGTTCCACGTAAATAGTAAAATGCAACCTAACTAATTCCAAAGGAACTTTCAAAATATTTTATGAGAAAATTACGACATGGTTCTTAATGTTTAAAATATTGTAAAACGATGTTCTCAAAGTTTAGAAATTAGGTATTCAGTTATGTTTTTAAACCGATCATTTTTATCAAACCGGAAAATGTTTGGTTCACTAAGAACTGATTCAAACCGTGGTTCGAACCGATTTGAATCGTAAAAACATTTAAAAGATTTATTAATTTTTATAAGATTAATAAATTATTGTGTTACTACATAAAGTAAATATAAGATAGATTTCATCAATATATGAAAAATTAAACAAATTCATAGGAATTTTGTAAGAAATAATTGAAATTATTTTATATATAACGAATATCCGTAAATAGGTATAATTGAAATATAGGAAAGATATTGAAAAAAAATGTAATAAAATAATATTAAATTATCGTATTATTTCAAAAATAAAAAATGCAAAACTATAGAAGTTCTGTTCTAACCGGACCGTGAAATATGCGGTTCACAGTCAAACCGGTTCAATCCCGGTTTTAAAACATAGGCATTTAGCACATGAAGTTTCAAATTCATTCAAAAATAATTTTCGAGTGAATAACAGTGGTTTTCGTTCATTTTTGTTTGAATAGTTTTGATACTGTGTTATTTTTTTCATTTTTCTAAATTAGAGACATAACTATTACATATTTTTAAGTTCAATTGGCCAATACAACTATAAATACATTTAAAAAATTGACGAATATTAAAGTTGAATATATGCAATTTTAAAATTTCGAGAGACACCATACAATTTATAAATTTTGAAAACATGATGTTTATAACTTTAAAAAATTAGATACTATCTCAAATTTGGGAATTTTTTATGGGTGATGTTTGCCGGTGACCCTCTAACTTTCGAGCGGTGTAAAAGGCATACCCTCCAAGTTACGAAATTGCAAATATGACACATCGAGTTAACAAAAATATGCAAATATGACACATCAACTTAATAAAAATATGCACATATGACCCTCTAACTTTAATTAAATGCATGTACGACACCTCAAGTAAACAATATCATTTAATATTGACCCTTTACGACATTGTTATTGTTTTACGTCTGGATGCACATTTCTCGAACTTGAAATATCAATTTTGTATAATTTTTCATATAAAAGTTTTATTTGCATAATTTGTGAACATTGAGAACGAATAATGTCAACGAAAAATGTTTGCAAATTTAACGGAAAATCATGTACTAAATACCAGGGGTAAAAAACAAACGATTTTAATAACGTGATGTGTCATTTCTACAATTTTATAAATGAGATGACATAACATTTACACAACTAGTAAGGAGCTAATTAAAAAAACACTGAATATTTTATATGCTCTAAATGAAGAAGGTTTGGATTGGACTGTTTGTAGCCCAGGCCCAAAATTGGATGAGAATCTCGATGACCCTACCCTGTAAAGTTCTGATTCTTATTCTTGTGCTACCATTGCAGTCCAATCGAAATTTAACAAGATTGATTGACTGAAGAAGATATGGATCATTTTGATTCTTATGAATTCCGTGATNACCTCAAGTAAACAATACCGTTTAATATTGACCCTCTACGACATTGTTATTGTTTTACGTCTGGATGCACATTTCTCGAACTTGAAATATCAATTTTGTATAATTTTTCATATAAAAGTCTTATTTGCATAATTTTTGAACATTGAGAACGAATAATGCCAACGAAAAATGTTTGTAAATTTAACCGAAAATCATGTACTAAATACCAGGGGTAAAAAACAAACGGTTTTGATAACGTGAGGTGTCATTTCTACAATTTTATAAGTTAGAGAACATAACATTTACACAACTAGTAAGTTTAAGATTATTTATACAATTTTCTCAATTTTTTATGTAGTATACGAAATTTGACTACATAAGCACACTTTTAAAGTAAGGAGCTAATTAAAAAAACACTGAATATTTTATATGCTCTAAATGAAGAAGGTTTGGATTGGGCTGTTTGTAGCCCAGGCCCAAAATTGGATGAGAATCTCGATGACCCTACCCTGTAAAGTTCTGATTCTTATTCTTGTGCTACCATTGCAGTCCAATCGAAATTTAACAAGATTGATTGACTGAAGAAGATATGGATCATTTTGATTCTTATGAATTCCGTGATCGTGATGCCCCTGTGCATTGGTTCCCGAGCCAGAAAGATAATGAACACATTGACAAAATGTGAAAATTTTCATGGATTTGCGTTTTCCATAGAAACAAACTGTTTCTGCAAAGCGGGGGATGGTTTAGTTGAACGCTATGTTGGGTATTTCGATTGAGACACAGATTTCGCAGTGATCTTCTTTCAGGAGCTTCCTTAATCTGTATGCCGTTATAGATTTTCTTTATAAACACAGAAATTTGATTGTCGCGCATTAAGTATATGATGAAAATTACACTCTTTGATTCAACTATTGTCAATTTGGCTTCAACTTGTCATGGTACTGTTTTTTCCTTGTTCGTTTTATTTTTATTTTTCAATCGCAATTCATTTGGAATGTGGCAACTGTCTAAGAAATGGCTTGTGGATCGCCCTTGAAAGGGCCAAAAGATTCTTCTCAGCCTTGAAACTATTAACGAGCTTATAGGCTATTAACTGACAAAATTTGGATTTCCCATTTACAGTTGTATCTTATTTTGACTTCTTTTGTCAAATTGTGGCTTTTCTTGTTGTTAATGAAGTTTTTGCTTCATTTTCTTCTCAAAGAGAATGCTTCATTTGACTGCAGGTCAGGTTCTTTGACTGTGCACTCTGTAATTCTCCATCAATGTTCAAAGCAAGTGTTGAGACAAACTAATGGTTGTCTTTCTGATAAGGTAAATAAAATAAATTTTGATCTAGTCCGTTACCTTATCTTCAATCTAATGGTTGGTAGTAGTTTGAAATCAGTGGTCTGAAAATTTTCGCTACACATCAGTTATTGCTAGTTTTGCTATGTTTTATCTACAGCGAAACATCTTCATGAATTTCATGTTCGTTTGTCTGGTCAAAGATAAGAGCTATATATTATTATTACTATTCTCTCTTGAAATTCGTAGCATATTCCCTGTTACTAATACTTGTGATATACTTAAGCCAAAGGGAATTTCTTGTTCATATAATTAATCAAATAGGAGCTATATTATTACTATTTGTTCTTCAAATGTGTAGCGTAGTTCCTTGTTCCTAATGCTTGTGTCATAATTATGCCAAAGACATTTAGAAATTTAGCTTAGAGAGCATTAAAAACACATAATTTCCTAATTCTGTTTTGAGTCTTTGTTGAAAATGTTGATTGTTTCACATTGAAAATAGAGCTGGGATTTAACTAGTTTATAATATGGGTGGCGTTTGCCTAGTGCCCTCAAGACTTATGAGATGTGTAAATGATATGTCATCTAAGTTACGAAATTACAAGTATAATACATTATTTGAGCAAAGATATATATTTTTAGTCATTCAATTTCAATTAAATGCATCTAAGACACCTTAAGTTACCAATATTGTTTATCATTAACCCTCTAACGTTGCCGTTAATATTTTCTTATACACAATTCTCGAACTTCAAGAGATTTTGTATAATTTTTCAAACTATAAGGGTCTTATTTGCGTACTTTGTGAACTTCGAGGGTCAATTATAATAACGGAAAACCGGGTGCTATAATACCATGGGTAAAAAACAAATGATGTTGATAACTTTAGGTGTTATTTTTGTAATTTCGAAAATGGAGAAACATAACATTTACACAATTTGTAAGTTGTGGGCTACTTATGCACTTTTCTCAATATAAAAGCATGATGATAATTAAATTTATAAGAGAATTGATAGTGTTGATAATATAGT
Organism: Utricularia reniformis; assembly: GCA_009725065.1. NCBI lineage: Eukaryota > Viridiplantae > Streptophyta > Magnoliopsida > Lamiales > Lentibulariaceae > Utricularia > Utricularia reniformis. The sequence goes on along the minus strand of RWGZ01001181.1, from coordinate 370,400 downwards.
TTCCTTTTACAGTGTAATGATAGTAATGTCTGATTTGTTAATATCCTTTACTCTTCCCTGACCTCGAATGTACATTTTTTTCTCATACAACTGCTGCTTTAAGCTTTTTACATTAAAATACATTATATGAGTAATGTTTGATCTCAATTTTAGAACCAACGTTAGATGTCTGGTCTGGTCTGAGTCCCTTTATCAGTTTTACTTTATAGTTTTCGGTCCCAGAGATAGAAGCAAGCATCTATAATAAAAACTTTAGCCTTTCTCCAAGGCAACCCACTGAGTCAAGTCAGTGATCAGAAAAGGTAAAAAATTACTGTTTCCGTTGCAATGAATGCATTCAAAAAAAGAGTGTGGGGGCCGAGCTTGGAGTATGACAGCGGAGTTTTATTATTTAATGTTAAGCTGCATTATTTTTTACGTCTTCACTACTCCTCTGTCACTCAATTACTCCCCGTTTCAATTCCAATACTTGCCGCCTTTGCTTGTCTTTTATCTTTCTTACAGCTCAACTCTTCCATTATCAACATTGTAATAACTCGTTCATCAAATTTTCAGGCCCACTCTGTCTCATCATCACTCATAGGTTTCAGATCTTATGGTTGGAGTTTAAAACACAGATCTCAAATCCAATTTTGGAGTTTGTGTTTTGGAGCTTATACAGGTTAAGTCTTCTTTGCTTCTTTAAGAATATATGAATGGATATGGTTATCATTATGTTGATTTTATATAAACATGTGGTTGCTTGAAATGGAAACTATTGAAATATGAACATTTGTCTTCATGTCGTAAGTCGTATCTAAGTTAGATTGATTTATAAAAATGATTGTGAACCATTATAAATTAATTGTTCAAGTCTTTTATGATGTGGTCTCATCTTCTCTCTTATACGTTATATTTGAGCATACTCCTCACATGAAATGGACCTGACTTTAGAAATTTAACATGGTATCAAAGCGGATTCGGAAAATCCTGAGTGACCTTGTCGGGGTACTCTTTATTAATGAAATTGAAAGATCGGGTATGAAATACATGAACTCTTATCCGTGAATTTGGCAATTCACTGATTTGAATAGTCATATCTAACTTGTTAGGTAGTTGAACTTGTGGAATGCGTTGAAATATGAACAATTGGCCCACATCGGAAATGTGATGTAAGTTGGATGAGTTTATAAGAGAAATTATGGATCATTGTAAATGAATTGTTCAAGTCTTTTACGATATGATCTCATCCTCTTATACGTTATATCTGAACACACTCCCCATATGAAATTGTCCCCACTCTAGAAACATTTATACTTAGAGTTAACTGATACTTTGCTGCTTAAGTATATATACTTGACAAAACAGGTAAAGTACTAGCAGTTTGAATTGAATTCAATGAAAATGTTGTTCAATTTGCCTGCTAAGTTTTTGATTAGCTATCATTATTCATAATCAACTTGTTTAAAACAGACGTAGGGAGTAAATTAAATGATGTTAAATGCACCTGTAATGAGCAACAGCTTGTATTTACTTCACTGTCTGCTCTTAACTCTTTATATACAACCCTTTGGTCCCTTATTTCTCCTCATCACACTGAGTCTCTTAATACCTTGTTTTGTCCCTAATGAAGATGAAGACTGAAAGCCTTCTGTTATGTGTTTCTTTTGCTCTTCTTATTGCTGTTTATGCTTCCCCTTTTGAAGATGATAAGAATTATTACTCTTCTCCAGATCCTCATTCTCATCACACTCCAAAATGTACCATTTCTCTTGTTTTTTTTCATGATTTTGTGCTCTAATTTTGTTGTTTAAACTTGCAGTAACTACTCCTCCAAGCAGCGGTTCGGGAAGTGGTTACGGAAGCTCATCACCGCCTACAAACTGTGGCAAAAACCCGACTCCGTCAGGTGGACGCAGCGGTGGAAACTACAGGCCACCGTCTTCGGTGACGTTAACTCCACCGGTTATAACACCTACAACTTCACCAGCTCCTCCAACTGATCCAAATTCTCCACCTTTTCCATGCATGTAAGTAAGCACAAAAGAACATACTATTCGTATTCTATATTCGTATTAACTTATCGTAAATTATTAGCTTTTGGAGGAATCATCCAACAATGGTATGGACATTAGTTGGCTGGTTAGGAACACTCGGTAATGTATTCGGTATTCCGAGCATTCCGGGATTCGGGCCTCGACCAAATGTAATGCAAGCTCTTTCGAATCCAAGAACAGATGGTTTTGGAGATTTATATAGAGAAGGAACAGCAGCTTTACTTAACTCAATGGCTCATACAAAGTTCCCTTACACTACAAATCAAGTTAGGGAAAGCTTCATTGCTGCTTTGGAATCGAACCAGGCCGCTGCAGCTCAGGCTCGGATCTTTAAGACGGCGAACGAGGGCCGGATGTGAGCCGGGGGGGGGTGAACATTTTTTCGGTTTTTTTGGATTAGCCAGCTATGTTGAATTTCAATGTAGTGTAAGATGTTCATCGCTGTTATGTGTATTTTCCTTGTACTCCAATGAATATTAATGTCATCCTTTGTTTTCCTTAAAATATAATGGATTACACGTAAATTTGGTCTTCATAGTTTTATAATTTTGATAATTTTATTTTTTAAAATTTTATAATTGTGTTAATGGTGATCATTAAAGCATGAATATGACAAAACGTGTTCGTATACTTCATATTTTTTAGTGAAACCAGTTTAAAATTTAGTATATATAACATAATTGATCCCAAAGTTTTTTAATTTTAATAATAAAAGAAATAGGCTAAAATCAAAGTTCGTTGATCAATTTTGTTAGTTTAAGAATATGATTTTGCAAATATTACAAAATTAGAATACTAAATTTATCAAAAACTTAAAATTTTACGTGTAATAAACTATGAAAGTTTTGGTAATGAATATATTATTTTTCAAAAATAATTATTATATTCTCTATATTTCATTCTATTTGTTTGCTATGTTGCACCAACAAGAGTGTAGAGTGCAAGATTCGGAGTGCGAGAGTGCGAAATTCATTAATTTTTTACGAATTCGATTAAGGTGTGTTAATGATTCGTTGATTAAAATAATATAAATATATTATTTTTTTACAATTCACTCGATAAACCAATAATATTTCAAATCATTTCGATTACTAATATGATTAATTGTATAAAATTTCATGCAAATTAACTAAATATATTTTTTTCGACTTTTTTTATTTTATTAAATTTTTTACGTACTCGGTACGCACCATGCGCATGCCACACCCGATGCGTACCAGGTGCGATAGGTTGCAAGATTCGTTTATTTGATATTCAATCAAATTTCTCTAAAAAATTATAAAAACTAAATAAATATTAGAATTACCTGATTAATTCAGGTCGTTGGGAATTTATACTTAAAAACGAAGGTTACAATTTAGAATTGGATGCCACAGTTAGGAATCAGAATCTTTTTAATTATGAACAATAAAAATAATTATTATTTTTTTAATATGAAAATATTAAATGTACGGCCGATATGACTGCATGTCAGAAATTTGTTGCAGAAACTCAGAAACATCGTTGATTTAATTTAATAATATATATATATATATATATATGATAACTTTATACAAATAATTAAATCAAAATGAGAAATTTAATTTTTTAAATATATATATATAATAATTCAAAGAGACGGTTTATAAATAATAAAATAGCATGTTTGGTTCAATATTTTATTATTTAAATAAATTCGGTTCACAAATTTTAATGTGTTAAATATGGTAATATATTTTGATTATTTTGGTAAAAATGATATCAAATTTAGCAAATTCGATTCTCATGTGATAAAATTAGTTATTAAACATTGAATATCAATTTTGCCGCACATATTAAACTTTGATGAATAATTTTGCAAAAATTTACAAAGCATGAAACTAGTTTGCTGAATTTCCAAACTTCAAAAAAACGTTACGAATGGGATTTTTTGAAATTAGTAAATTTTGATAAATAAATTTGTCAAATCATACAAAGTATGTAAACCTTAAATGATATCGGCTCAAAATAAAAATATTAAAGAGGTAAATTACTATTTTTTTTCATTTAATACGTGTATTTCTACAAATAATAATTGCTTTTTAGCCATGTGATTATCGTATCCTAGTTTTGTTATTTTTATACGAAAAACCTCATCATAATTGCGTATTGATCATTCTTCTAAACATTTATCTTAAAACATGAATTGATGATATCTTATTACATTAATTGATGTATCATTTATATCCCTTTTGAAGCATAATCTGATTAATCTATTCGTCATTATTTCATAGGAATGTAAAGCATACAATCTTTGAGTCAATTGCAACGTTATATAGAAGCCTCATCGGTAGCTTGCTATACTTAACAGCTACCGATGTGATCATGATAGGGATTCTTTTGATAGTAAAATCATCATATTAAATGATTTGTTCAATTATTTACATCGTGTTATCTTTTCTTTATACATAATATATGTGCACACTCTTCACGTAAATTGACATGACTTTAGAAATTTAGTATTGTGTCGGAGTGGGTTCGGAAAATCCCGAATAACCTTGCCGTATGTTAGTCAAACTTAATGAAATTGATCAATCCATCGGTTGAATGATCAAATCAGACTTGTCATGTTGTTCGACTTTTGAGTGTGTTGAAATATGAATAATGTTTCATGGGTTTAATTTACTTTTAATCCATCAAATTACATGATGTGACAATTTTGATCTCTCGATTTTGAATAATACACTAGATGTCTCTCAATTAACTAATAATGTCAATTTTGAAACATAATGACCAAAATACCCTTGTAACCTTTTCAAATACAATCTTTCTTGATTCACTTCGTAACCACTTTTTATCTTTAAATGTAACTCCGGCACCCCGCACATTCCATTATTCATAATCCAGTTTCGGACCAATCATATTGTAAACACAATCTTTAATAATAACGTAAACTCTAACTGTATTGATCATATTTCATTAACGTTTTCGATAGAAAATTGACAATATAAATATGATGATTGATGGAGTGAGTTCGGATAGAAATAGTCATTATGTACCAAAATTATGAAATTTTTAAATTCCATTTTGAAATTTTTGAAATTTAATTTAGAAATTTTTCAAGGGTATTTTGATCATCATGTACCAAAATTGACATTATTGGTTAATTGAGGAACATCTAGTGTATTTTTCAAAATCGAGGGACTAAAATTGTCATAGTATGTAATTTGATGGACTAAAATTGAATTAAACCCAATGTGAAACATTGAAAGTTGTAAGATATTTATATTGGTTTATAAGAATGATTGTGGATTATAGTAAATGATTTATTCAAGTCTTTTACAATGTGTTCGATTCTCTCTGATACGTTATAACAAGACACTCCTCACATGAAATTGACTATGCTCTATAAACTTAAGATTTATTTTTAGATAGATTAAGTTATTCTAAATTAAGATATAATAGACATAAAAATTGTACCTATAAAAATAAGTTCAAAAAATTATATGGTTTTGGAATATTCCTTGCCTTTGGAAAAGAAGCCTTTGACTCATGCACACAAATATACTTTGCTTTATGGATCAACTAATTTACATTATAAAACTTAATGAATCTTGAATCTACACAACTTTTTATATAGGTATGGGTGTTCTTGGAGTCGTTTTAAGACATTTAGACGCAATCATCAGGTATATGATGTTCGATAAGTAACATGTAAATTTATCGAAAGACTTAAAGATTCATGATTTTTGATGAAAATATATGACTATTGTATGAATATTCATGTTTATTTGTCTGTATTATTCATAAATATCACTTCATATCTTCATTTTTCTGTATGGTTTTATTGAAGATGTCAATAATATCACATATCGGAAATAAGATATGATTTGAATTGAATTATAAGAGGTATTAAAGATAATAATAATTGATTTTTTCAATTTTTTTAAGGTGTAATTTCTTACATTTTATATATTATATCCGAACACACTTTCCACATGAAATTGACTCGACTCAAGAAAATGTTGAAGCTTGAGATATTACAAGAAAATCTTTAAATAATTGCGAACTTTGTTAATATCCAACATATGATATACAATACATTCATCTCGACGATTCTTTCATATTCTTTTAGGTTAATGATTGAATGTTTTTATGTTGTTCAGACCAGGATTGACGCTTCTCTACCCCTTGTAAGAATCTAAACTTATTGTCTTCATGACAATTATTCGTTCACGCTTTCCTCGTAAAAACTTGTCTCGTTTATTAGATACGCATCAATCAAAGCTATAGAAAGTCCTTCTGGTCTTGATGATCAACAATGGCTAACATATTGGGTGCTCAATTCACTAATAACACTCTTTGAGCTTTCTTTCTCGAGATTTCTTCAATGGTAACGAATTCAAATTGAAATCTAATCGAAAAACGGATAATTTTACGGATTTTAAACGATTGTAGGCTTCCATTCTGGCCTTATATGAAGCTCATAATCTATATATGGCTTGTGTTGCCAATCTTCAATGGAGCAGCTTATGTATACGAGAATTTAGTTCGAAAGTACTTGAAATTTAAAGTCGGGACTGGATTAAACGAACCCGAAAACCAAAGAAAAGTGCTTCAATTGATGAATATGGATGCGAGGAAGTCTGTGGACAGATATATAGAGAATTATGGTCAAGAATCATTTGATAGAGTTGTTAAAGCGGTATGTGGATTTTTACTTGTGATTTTTTATTTAAAATATATATATTTGATATGGAAAATTGGTGCAGGCTGAGAATGAAGCAAGGAAACAACATTAGGAACAATTGGGATGAATATTTCGAAACTATTATTTTTCAAGATGATTTTATGGGTGTAATTTAATGTAATATTTATTTGATTTGAAACATTATTTTATGATAAATAATGTGCTGTTATAATTCATACAAAAATGGGTGTAATTTAGTGTTCATAATATTTATTTCAAATAAAATATCGTAATTATACTTATTTCTCATAGTTAAATAAACAACTCTAGTACATTATGGACACAAGGAATTCATGTCGGTCGGTACTATTCGTACTGATCAGCATCGGAATAAACGGTTTTAATAGTATATTGTTCGCATATCATATATATATTATGTATTTTAACTTATTTATACAATTTAAAAAATACAATAATTAATTTTGTTTTTTTGAACTTGTGATCCATTTAAATTTTATTGCTTAAGATTATAAATAATGTATTATAGATTGATTACTTTCAAATGAGGTAGTTAAGTTTATATATTAATTATTTTTTAATATCGAGATGTGTTTCCACGTTTATACGAAAACTCGACCCAATTACTCATACCGGCTGGCATGATGACCGTATATCGATTGACCCATATTTTTCGATTTGATTTGTATAATGATCGGTCTGACTACTAGTACTAACAATTGGGATTAATATTTGGGAACTATTACTTTTTACAATGATTTTATCATAAAAATAATAAATGATCATCGTAATTTTAAATGTATTTTTTATAATTTATACAAAATGGTGTAATTTATTGGTAATCATATTTATTTTTCAAATAAAACTATTATAGTCATGTTTATTTATTATGGTTGGATAAGTTATATTAATTTCTATATTTTTAATAAATGAGTTATGTTAGAATTGAATTATGTTAATATTAATTGTTGTGGTTCGAAAACCTGGGGTGTCAACAGTCGTCCGGTTCGTTGCAAGACGAACTCGGTTGTAATTTATTTAATGTGTGGATGACGATTGTAAATCGAGTATAAAAGAGACAATGCAGTTTTAGAGTAGAAAACCTCAAAATTGAGGAAAAAACCACTTGGCTAAGAGCTGGAAATGCCCTTAGTCGATTCAATAAACAAGGTGCTAATCACAAATACCATGTTTTTTGACAACAAGGGGAAAAAAGCTTATCGAAAATAAATCAATAGATGACGAAGCAAGAGAGCTTGCAAGGAGAATCGGAAGATGATCATTTTCTTTGCATCACAAATGTTCTTTTTATACGCCTACTGTGCTGCGTGAACAATAAGATGTCGTTTTGTGTTTGTTCTCTGCGGTTAGGTCGGTTCGTGTTAGGCGGAAAAGCCGCCGGACATGACTTCATAGGGCTGCACGGCGCTAGGCCTTTTGGCGCTACTAGCTGACTATCTCCAGACTAAGGGAGACTCATATGACTCCGCCGCACCACGCCTCTGACAAAATTGTCGGAGGTTGTCGTCGCATGTTGAGGAATGTAGATGGCCCGAAGCTGGGTCTGTGAAGTGTGGACCGATCGATCCTGATGAGCGGGAGAAAGCTGGGCCCTACCGATCGGGACCGATCGATATGAACGAGCGGTAGGGCTCGTCTGGCCTGGTTGGGCCGTTCATTCACATGAGCTGGATCTGGGCCTCCAAGTTCGGCTTATGTTACTTGGGCTGATCTGACTAAGCTTGGCTCTGATCAAGTTCGGGGTACCGGGTTCCGGGGATCTCATCATTAACGGAAAACCCTTTACATGATAAATTTACATGGGTAATGTTGCAGACTATGTTCTCGTGCGTTTTGCGTTTTCGTTTTGTTCCATATAAGTGTAAAACCTGCTATATCATTAGTATTTAAAGATAAATATAAAATCTCACTAAATATGTGATCTATTTCAAGTGTGAAAATATTTAATTTTAAATTAAATGTGAGTTTTTAAAGTATTTCCCCTATAAAAGACAAACACTATTGCAATTAATCTATTCTTATAGATCATAATAATATCATCCCAAAATTTATTTGTATCTTGTAAAGAAAACAATATTTTTTTGTTACTAATTAATTTATATTAAAATATTTGAGTTTTTTATTAAAAGAAACAAATATTTTTTGATTTAAAACTACAAAAAATATGTATAAAAATACATATAAAATAATTTATATAAATATTTTATTAAACCTATGGTTATTTAGTCTTTACATCCAAAAATGATGATAAATTTACTCTCCAATGTTTTCTAATTATGTCATATGAACTCCAAAGTTTTAAGAAGATAAAATAGATCATCGTTTATTTGGCAAAACCAATCATCAAAGTTGAATATATATGACAAAATTGATCTTCAATATTATTAAATTTTGACAATCGAAATTATTTAAAAGAAATTAAATTTATCAATTTAATAAACTTTGGGATCAAATTTGTATGATTTTTAAACTTTGAAATAAATAACGAAAAAACATCATATTTTTTAGTCATTTTCTTTTTTAAAATATATTTTAATTTTTTTTTAAGTAATTAGGGAGAAGTAGTGGGATGGATACCTTATACTTGACCTGGTTTCTCCAGATGGGCGACGACTGGATTTCACAAGACCGTTTACTCATTCCCGTTCTTCGCATCGCGAAAGTTGAATTCAACTCTTGTAGCCTACCAACCATTCAAAGGCTTAAGAATCTAAAGCTCAATTTCATTTTTGTTCTAAAATTGAGATGAATTTGACGATACAGTGTGGAATTTGAGATGAAATTGTTCGGTGATGGAGAAGCCGTACTGATTTGAAATGTTAGCTGAAAGAGGATGATAGAAGAAAGAGCCGGTGAAAAGGCGTAATATAATGGTACTGTTTTAGAATTTTGTACCCCATTTCCCCACAGTTTGATTACCCCAAAATTAAGTTTAATTCTTCATTATTGTCCACTTTGATGGACGCCCATATCGTCAAAACTGTTGTTTGACTACCAAAATGTCCTTTTCCTTAACTAATCATGTGATATTTTATATCATCTTCTCCATTTTTTTCAGATTTGCCCACTTTCGTGTTCCCCAAACAACACAGAAAAAAATAGATTTGCTCCTCAGCTTAGAAGAACACAGAAGTATGGTTGACTTCTAGTTTTCGTTATTTCATATGGTTTTGATGGGCTTTTTGGTTTCTTTTTGTTGAGATTATTTGTGTTGAATGAAAGCTGATTTGGAGATGGATGGATCAACTAGTAGTTCTAATTCAAATTCCCCTGCACCTTTTCTCTTGAAAACTTATGAGATGATTGATGATCCTTTAACTAGCTCTATTGTTTCTTGGAGCCAATCGGGTCATAGTTTTACTGTTTGGAATCCCCCTGAGTTTGCTAGAGATTTGCTTCCTAAATACTTCAAGCATAACAATTTCTCAAGCTTTATCAGGCAGCTTAATACATATGTAAGTAAGCCTTTTAAACTCATCTCTGTGCTGTTTTTGCTGGATTTGTAGTTTTTCTGTGCTTTAGTTGCCTTATGATTCGTTTATATTGACTGATTTGCTGTTTAAATTGAGTCTTTTAAGTATGTGATTATCTTTTAGTGTTTCCGTTGAAATATCAAATTGTCCCACGTTCCATTTGTGATGAAATTTGGATTCGTTTATAAGAGAGAAGAGGTAACATAGTAAATGATTTGTTCAAATCTTTTATGGTGTGTTTTCCTTTCCTTATATGCTATATCCATGCAAACCCTCATCATAATTTTGGTTGGTTTGGTCAAAATCATACCGGGAAAGTTCGATTCACTTCAATTTACGAACTTAGGTGTTTGAATTTGAGGGGTGTATTGAAATATAAATCCCACGTTGGATTTAGGATTAAATTTTGATTGATTTATTAGAGAGAATGAGTATCATAATAAATGACTTGTTTAACTATTTTACGATATATTCTCCTCTCATTATACGTTATATATGTGTACACTTCCGTCATAATTTCTGCCGGACTGTATATTCCAACATTTTCTATGGAGTTTTAGTTTGATGATTTTATAGCAATATGCAGGGATTTAGAAAAGTTGATCCTGATCAATGGGAGTTTGCAAACTGGGAGTTTATTCAAGGGCAGAAACATATGCTTAAGAACATTCATAGGCGAAAACCGATACATAGTCATTCGGGAAGTGGAGTGAATTCGATTCTGGTTACTGAATCTGAGAGAGCTGAGTTTGAGGAAGAGATTGAAAGATTGAAACAAGACAAAATTTCACTCGAATCACAGCTTGAGACGTATAAACTCGAGAATCAAGGTTACCGAAACCAACTCCGGTTACTAGCACAAACATTTCTGAATATCGATAAGAGGCAAAAGATATCTGCATTGGAACACCATGAAAGTTTAAGCAAAAAGAGAAGATTTGTAGCTTACAATGAGATGAATCCCAGTTTGATCCTGCAAGATAATACGAATCTGTCGTCTCTTTCGTTATCAAACACCGATAGATCAGAGACTCCATGGGAAGAGTTTGTACCTGGCATTCAAAATGTGCTTAATTTAAGCTCATTGCATAATGTATCAGTAGCCAGAACTGAAGAAAACACTGCAGAAATGGCTGTTTCTTCTGGAGATTCTGATTTGAATGTTATACCATGTACGCCCGAGTGCCGAATTTCAGTATTTATATCACAAGATCAACATTCATGCCTCAATATTGATAGCCCAGAGAGTTTTGTTTCAGACTCCAGTAAGAAAGCAAGTTTAAATGAGATAAAACCTGCTGAAGATGGAAGCATTCCGATTCCGATTCCGATTCAACCTGTCGGAGCGAATGATGTTTTTTGGGAACAGTTTCTGAGTGAGGCTCCAGGTTCATCTATATCACAAGTAATAGAATCATAACATATGACTATGATCACAGTGAGGATTTGCTTAACTTCAAAATGGGATGTTTCTTACATGTAGAATGAAACTTATACAGTTGCAGTGCAGTATCTTTTGTCATTTTAACAGTAGAGCCATGGTAGTTTCAGAGTTTCTGTGAGAATAGATACAAATAACAGTATAAGGATTAAGGATTGCATTTCACTTCATATTCTGGAAAAAATGTGATTTTTGACAAAATATCACTAACCTTGTTACCGAAATGAAGGGCAGAGGATCATCAAGCATAAAAATGATCGTTTTTTTCGCAATTTTCAGCTGTTCAATCTTATGTTGAAATGGCTACTGGTTTCCACCAAGAAATGCTCTATTTCTGTACTTCGAACTAACCTTTTCCGTTTGTTTTCCATGGCGGCAGCCGACTGATTTTCCGATGGATCTTTTCGGAGTATGCAGCCGGGTACGGCTCAAGGATGCGCTCAATTTCTATTGTTCATCAGATTGACGCCATTATCATCACTTGTGGAGAGTCGAAGATCAAGTTTTACACGAAATTAGGCGAGGTTGTCGTAAAGGTGTTCGATAAAATGCCGGATCGAAATATCTCATTTAAAGAAAATTCACTAAAAGGAAAATGGAGAGCGACGTCGTTTTAATTGGAAGAATCTAGAGAAAAGTGAAAACTGAAAACATCTCGACAGATGACTGCTTTGCCAACTTTTTCTCCCGCTTCCCGTTAAATTTCTCCTTCTGGAAAAACCGTTTGCGAATCAGCCGCTGTCTTCTTTACCTTCTGTACAATCGTCCGTAAGTAGATCGGAGAACGAGTAGGGGATGGCTGGATTCGGAGTAGACGATGAGTATGATTATCTATTTAAGCTTGTGTTAATTGGCGATTCAGGGGTCGGAAAATCAAATCTTCTGTCGAGGTTCACTAAGAATGAGTTCAATCTCGAGTCGAAGTCCACTATAGGAGTTGAGTTTGCCACTAGGACCGTCAGCATCGACGGTAAGGTGATCAAGGCTCAGATTTGGGATACCGCTGGTCAAGAGAGGTCCTCCCTTTTTCTTTCTTTAATTCAATATTTTTATTCAAAATTTACCTTTTTCTATTGTTTCCCAGTATTGTTGCTGATGGGGTTACCGAAATCCAAATCTGTTCTAAATTTATTAACTTGTTGTTTCTCGGAAAAAATGATGAATTTGAGAGATTGGTTAGTGAATTTGTTTGCAGGGATTGATCTTGGTGGTCATTGTAGTTTTATACCCCAGAAACTAATACATGTTCCCGATTTGAGATCATAATGCTTTGAATTCATTTGTTGATTGGGATTTGATTGTTTGGTGCATAAATTTTCATGCTTACATTTGGACGGGTACCGAAAGTTGAGTGCAATTGACCTATCCACTTATCGCTGTCACAGGTATCGTGCCATTACTAGTGCATACTATAGAGGAGCTGTTGGAGCACTCCTTGTTTACGATGTTACTAGACGTGTAACCTTTGAGAATGCCTTGAGATGGATTAAAGAATTGAGGGATCACACAGACACAAATACTGTAGTCATGCTTATCGGCAACAAATCAGATCTTCGACATCTAGTAGCCGTTACAACTGAGGATGGCAAGGATTTAGCTGAAAAGGAGTCTCTATACTTCATGGAAACCTCAGCTTTGGAAGCAACCAATGTGGATAATGCATTTACTGAACTCCTTTCGCAAATTCATCACATTGTAAGCAGGAAAGCTGTTGAGGCAAGTGATGAAGCTGCTACTTCATCTATTCCATCTAAAGGTGAAACAATCAATATCAAAGATGACACTTCGGTTTGGAAACGATACGGATGCTGTTCCCGTTAGGTATATCGCTAGTGCTTCATTTCTTTTGTTCTCTCTGCATTAACTGTGGTTACACTGATAGTTGTAGTGAGGTTAAGCCTCAAGTTAGTGAGGAGAGAATATCAGAAACTGATTGTTGTATTGGCTTCACTGTTATCTGCTTTTCTTGTTTTGAACGGTTGTTTGCTGCATAAATATCTTCAGTTGTTTTCATCAATGTTTTCGTACCGAACGGTATACCTCCTTCAAATTTCGCTCGGTACCGGTATTTTTTTTCGTATCGCTCGGTACTGGGTATTAAAGTCGATTTCCAGGTTTTTTTCGGGTTTTACCCTAAAGAACTAATTAAATATTAATTTTTTAAAAAATAAAATAAAATAAAATTTGATACCGGCCGATATACTGTTCGTACCGCTTATACAGGTCCGGATCGGTATGTGATTCCGGACCATTTAATAGGGTTGAGTAAATAATTCGAAATATCAAATATCATACTGAAATTTGTTATTTCGGTAATTGGTATTCGGTATTTTATTTTGAATAATTTTGTTATTTGATTTGGTATTCGGCAAGTAAATAAAAATTTGATATAATAACGAATACCAAAATTTTATTTTTTATATATTTTTTTACTAAATGAACTACATAATTATATTATAATTACTTTTTAAATATAAAATATTACAATTATATAAAAATAATGAATATTTAGATATATTCATTATATTTCGATGATATTGAACAATATATATATAAACACAATGTTTTTTAAAATTATAAATAAATTTGTAGATTAATAAAATATATTTTTATATTTATTTTGTAATTAGTTTTCATATTGAATTCTATAAATATTTAAATAGAATTTAAGCTAATAGAATTAAATAAATTTATTTAAGAGAATGAGATGATATTTTTGTTTTGTATTAAAAATTATAAAAAAATTTATTTGTCTACAATTAATTTTAGAAATATAAATTAATAATTATAACATAATTACAATTTATTTTAATTCGATATTTTGGTACTGACACTGAAATACTGAAATTTTATTGTTATTAGATTTCGTAAAAAAATTGGTATTTGATATTTTGGTATTCGGTATGATACGTTATACGATAACGAATGCTCACTCCTACCATTTACATTTCATATTTTTTATGTTCGTTATCAATTGTGATTGCAAGAAAAAAAGTTGATATTTTTTAAAAAATAGCACTTATTACATCCGGATCTTTGGGTTGAGTGAGATTCCAATCCGGATCCGACGGTTTGGAGACGACCCTCTTCATTTCGTAGCGTTTGTTCTCAAATTCGCCGGGTACCCACTTATATATTCTTCGCGGTCTCCTTCTGTGTTTAAGTATTAGTTTATTTATCGTGTTTTGGAGTGATGTATATCTCCAGGATCCAACGGCGGCGGTGATTGGTGGCTCTCCGGTTTTCTATTGAACTGGTTCGGCGAACTCTTGTATTATGTTACATTCAGGTGCGAATGCCACTACTTTCTTTAATGCTACGGAAAAATGAAATCTTGTCGAAGTATATGAATTGGGTATTCAAATATATAGGATCTTGAAGTTGAATATCAGATTAGTTCGCGTATTTTTTGTTCTTTTTTGTGTATATTTCAGATTTATTGCTGTATTATTGGGTTTAATTCTGATGTGCAACGTTTGATGAAATTTCGCTAATATATGTCTGTTCTCTTAGTTCCTGCATTTGAATTGTGATGCCATTCTATGCTTATATTAGTGCATTGATTCTTCGGTGAACCCATAAAGTACTTTTAAAGCCAGCCAGAAATGTGGAGCCTTAGGCTGGATATAGTTCTATAAAGTTTTGTTCTTGGTTTATGATCCAGTTTCCATACTTTAAAATCTTAGGTTTATCTTCCCTTTTAATGTCTTTTAATCTCACAATACAAATAGGGTCATGCTGTTTCATTCCAAATTGTTCAATGAAGACCTATAAGTTATCCGATCTTTCTAGGACAGAGGTTACAGGCCTTCTATCTCGGCCTCGGATTGATTTTTCATCAATTTTCAATGTGGTAAGCCTGAATTCTGCACAATCACTTTATTACATAAACCATCATCATGATATTATGTAAACTAAACTTTGTAACACCATTGATCCTCAGGTCCAGCCTATTGTTGACAATGTAAGGAGCAGAGGCGATTCCGCTGTTAAGGAGTAGGCACTTATTCACATTCGTGCTTTGTTTCTTAATGATTTTCATCAATAGATTGACCAACATATCCTATAAATTTTGGCTTGCAATTTTTTTGGAAAACAGCTATACATTACGGTTCGACAAAGTTCAACTGGACAATATTCTGGAGTACATCGATGACGTTCCAGATCCAGTGGTACGTTTCTCGTAATCGAATCCTGTTTGCTTGTAGTTTAGTTTTATTAATTTTTCCCCTATGCCTCTAAGTGAGAAATCGAGTTTTTAAGCCTTACCTTTCGTATCTCCTTATTGTACAATCAGCTTGAACCAGATGTACGCAAGGCATTCGATGTAGCTTACGATAACATTTTCGCTTTCCATGCTGCACAAATGCCAGTTGAAAAAACCGTCGAAAACATGAAGGTAACCAATGGTTTTGTTCCATAATATTTTAAAGTAAAACATTTAACTTTATCATATGATTTATACGTCGAAAACATGAAGGTAATTAATGGTTTTGTTCCCTAATATTTTAAAGTAACTTTTTCATATGATTGATACGCATTTTTAAGGGTGTCAAATGTAAAAGAGTTGCAAGAAGTATCTCATCAGTTGGCTTATATGTACCTGGTGGAACTGCTGTTTTGCCCTCCACTGCCTTAATGCTTTCAATTGTAAGACACCTTTACAATTTTAACGTATTTTTTTGTCACCGAACAATTATTGAAAACCACCGAAATGGATATCTGAAAATAGCCTGCACAAATTGCTGGATGCAAAACAATTGTGCTTGCAACTCCTCCGATGCAAGATGGAAGCATTTGTAAGGTAGTTTATTATTCTTTTGGTGCAACGATTTTTGGTGTCTTAAAAGCCTTTGATTGTTCATAGGAGGTTCTGTACTGTGCAAAGAAATCTGGTGTGACGCATGTATTAAAAGCCGGAGGTGCACAGGTAAGATTTAGATTTATTCATGTTTTTTTGAGAAAATCGCGTGTTTGGTCCCAAAAGTTCGATAATTTTGGTCCTAAAACTTTTATTTGGCATTCGTAGTCCCCATGCTTGATAGTTTTGGCAAAAGTGGTCCTCATGGTTTCAAAAAATTGGCAAATTTGGTCCCTATGTGGCAAAATTAGTCCCCCAAATTTGAGAACCAATTTCGCCACGTACATTAAACTTTGAGAATTAGATTTGTCAAAATTACAAAGTATGAGGACTAGTTTTGTCAAAAAACAAAGTTTGGGGACTAGTTTTGCCTCCAAAAAACTTTGAGGATTAAATTTGTCAAAATAAAGAAAGTTTGGGGACCAAATTTACCATATCATACTAACTTTGGGGACCTTAAATGCCATTCGTCCTGTTTTTTCTTTGCCGGTTTTGCTCTAAAAAAATGGAAACTCTTCAGGCAATTGCTGCTATGGCTTGGGGAACTGAATCATGTCCAAAGGTATCATTTTATTAACGATTCTGCACTTAAATGTTCTAGTATTGATTATTGACAATCCTACGACACTTTCGGTACAGGTTGAGAAGATATACGGGCCCGGAAACCAGTATGTTACAGCTGCAAAAATGATTCTTCAGGTATTTATCTTTGCTAAGTTGGTAATAATTGCTTGTCTATTTATTATCATCTTCGTTTTTACCCATCGATCTGCATTAATCAGAACAGCGAAGCTCTGATATCGATCGACATGCCAGCTGGACCTTCGGAAGTGCTCGTGATTGCTGATAAATTTGCAAGTCCTGTTCATGTTGCAGCTGATTTGCTCTCTCAAGTACTTACTTTTTTCTTAGCTTTTCTTATCAGCTTGCAAAAGTTAGATTTTGTCATTCTTAAATTCAGGCTGAGCATGGCCCAGATAGCCAAGTTGTTCTCGTCGTTGTCGGAGAAGACATTGATATATCGACAATTGAGAATGAAATCAAAAAACAATGCAGTAGTCTTCCTCGGGCGAGCATCGCTTCAAAAGCACTAAGCCACAGCTTAATAGTTCATACACGAGATATGATCGAGGTTTGAAATATAATTTCGGCTAAATCTAAGTTTTTCACAATGTTTTCATACCGGTCCAGAGTTTCGTATCATCCGGTACGTCAAATACCGGGTTTGATCGGTATTGTTTTTCATACCACCCGATACCTGTTATTATGGTCGGTTTCCAGTTTTTTTCGGATCCGAATCTAAAAAACTAGTTAAATATTTTCTTTAAAAAAATAAAATAATATTTGGTACTGGTTGATATACCGTTTGTACTGTTCATACAGGTCCGGACGATATACCGCTGTGTACCAAATTTTATTTATATATATATTAAAATATTTTAAAAATAATAGTTAATTATTTTTTTAGGATCGCACCTGAAAAAACCAAAATCCGATCCTAAAGCCCGATACCAAGTGGTACCGAAAAAATACCGGTATCGTGTGGTATTTAACGTACCGATCGATATGAAAACATTGGTTTTTCACTAGGTACATCATTGTATAGATAAAGAAATCATCGAAGCAACAGGGATTTTATGCATTTTCGGTTTATGGATTTTATGATCGTTTTTGTTTCTTCGAATTTGCAGGCTCTTTCTTTCTCCAACATGTATGCACCTGAGCATTTGATACTCAACGTGAAAGATGCTGAGAAATGGGAAGGTTTTATAGAGAATGCAGGTAACCGTAAAGTTAAACACGCTCATTCTCGTATATCAACACGAGCGTAACGTTTGGTTCGATGCAGGATCTGTGTTTTTAGGGAAATGGACACCAGAGAGTGTGGGAGATTATGCTAGTGGAACGAACCATGTTCTTCCGACATACGGTTATGCGAGAATGTATAGCGGTGTGTCGTTGGAGTCGTTTATGAAGTATATAACAGTTCAATCATTGACAGAAGAAGGATTGAAGAATCTTGGACCTTATGTAGCAACTATGGCTCAAATTGAAGGCTTGGATGCTCATAAAAGAGCTGTTACTCTGAGATTGCATGATATAGAAACCAGAGCACCAAATCCAACTTAGAATACACCTGTATGTGGCACGACTCTCCAGTTTTCCTTACACACTCGTGTCTTACCGAGTTGGATTCTTCGACTCGCTTCGACGTTTGAAATGTGGGATAAAACGTCGTTTTAATTTATTCCTTAATTATATTTGTTCTTCGTTGGAGAAATGATTTATGTGCTTTACAACTTTGTCATGTAATCAATCTCTTGTGAATTATTCGTATAAGCGATAATGAATTGAAATGTAGTTGTTTTTTGAAGAGACGGTGGAATCGATCAATTATACTTATTTTTTATAAAGCCGAATCATCGTAAAAAATAAATTGAAAAAATATTTTTTACTTTCAGACTTGAAGTTTACATACTATTCAACAAATTTAATATTTATTTATATATTTTATCTTTATATAATAATTATAGTCCATTCGAATATTTGATTCTTACAATCTTGGCAAGTCAAATCGAATTACATCGTACAGAGTCAATGCTACATAGGTTTTGTCATAATCTACATTGAGACTGCTCATCATTATTTAAGCTGAATCATTGCCCTGTTTTTCTTCTAACAACGCATGGAGTTAGATGTCACCGAAACCGATGACTTTGGGCGATACAACTCGTAAAAGAATGCACTGAATCAAAGAGAAATGAGATGAAATTTGAGTTGAGTTATTGTAATGTGAAGCTTACTGTGTTTACAAGGGGAAATGGGATTGATTTGTTGTGTTTAGATATGAGAGTAGTCGCCCAAGAGGAGTTCGAACATGTCGTTCGGAGTAAGAAACGTGGTTCCACCAAGAACTAGATCAATATCAGGCCTGTTGCTTGCTGCTACTGCTTCCATAGCTTCCTGGACCTTCAAATGTTTAAACACAACTAATCAACAAAATGATAGTCGAATGAGGAAAACCATGGAGACAGACATATCCGGTTTATTGACGGTTGCATTTTTCGGAAGTGCAGTGTGACATCGCACCACGAAAAAAACTTTGATGGGGTGCTCGATATAGATTATGTGGGTGGAAAATGAAAGTATGCTACGGTGTACTGCAATGACCACAAAAGCAAATGTTGTCTGGACTAACTTGATGAGATGAATGCACTTACACGAAAAAAACTACAATGGGGTGTTCGGTATAAATTATGCGGGTACGGTGTATTGCATGACTACAGAAACGGAAGCAAATGCTGTATGGACTAACTAGATGAGATGACGGAAGCAAATGCTGTATGGACTAACTAGATGAGATGAATGCACTTACACGAAAAAAACTTTGATGGGGTGCTCAATATAAATTATGCGGTTGGAAAATGAAGTATGCAACGGTGTGCTGCAATGATCACGGAAACAAATGTTGTATGGACTAACTAGATGAGATGAATGCACCTAGACAAAAAAGCTTTGATAGGGCGTTCGGTATAGATTATGCGGTTGGAAAATGTAAATATACCAAGGTGCACTGCAATGACCACGGAAGCAAATACTGTATGAACTTACCTCTACACCACTGATGCCTCCAATTACAAAGATCAGTATGACATTCTGATCTGCAAGACTTGGTTTAGCCTGTAGCAATCAATGTACAAATAATGAAGGCTTACGAAAAATAGCAGGGTTAATATAATGATTTTTATTAAGATGATACCTGGCCTAGACCAAGTCTTCCGAATCCACTTTTAAAAAGGCGTCCGACTGTGGAGGAATGATTTTCTAGCCCCGGAATGTCATGTTTGTCTAAAATATTTGTCAGTAGTTTGTACAGCAACCCTTTACTGGAATTCATATCCTCGTTCCATCTCGAATCTAATGGCGAGAACCCCTCTTTTAGTGAAGCATTTCTTTTGATGCTTGATAGTTTATGAAGAAACTTGAAAAGATTATCCACTCTGTCTCTTAGCTCTAGTTTTAGTTGCATATCACCAAAGGCTTCCTCTTTTTTTGGATTTTTCTCATAGTCTTCATCACCCCAACTATCCCACTGATCATCATCATCATAATCTTGATCCAAACGATTAGAAGAAACCTTCTTAACATCAGATTTTGGCTTTTCCAATTTGTATTGAAGCTCATCGGAAAATCCCTGAAGAAACTTTAACTTCGAGACAGTGGGGTTCTCGAGAATAGCATCTATTAATGCTTCTTTCATGAAATGCTCCTCTTGCCATGAAAACGGACCACCAGATCCCGAGTTTGGGAAGCTTTCCCCAGCTAATATATAACCATCAATAGTCAAGAGTAGAGCATCATCAAGAGTAAAAATCCCCTGAGATTTTTCCAATCTATTTTGCTTTGGCACTTGTGAAGCTACTGAAGCAGTCCTAGTTATAAAATCACTAATTTGAGAAGAAAGAGTTTGGCTTGCGTCGACAGCATTAGCACGAAGACTCTTCTCAGCACTAATAAACGCATCCCATTTAGTCGTATTTAGTTCATCCAAAATGTATGCTGTTGCAGATGCTAACTGTATAATTCCCTTGTATTTCAATAGAGAAGACTGCTTTTTGGCTAGTAACTTAACCAGAGATAGTAACTCAGACTTAGAGGGAAATCCCGGGCGCACTCTCACATCAAGTGATATTTTTTCACTTCTTAAACTTTCTTGAAGCCATTTCTTTATCAGCATAACTGCATCTTTTGTTCTGCGTTCCATTATTGCTTCCAAATAGGGAGCTCCACGAAAATTATCTGTACAAACAAAAGTCCCATTCAATTCATCACAGCCGGAGAAGCTTTCGTCATTCAGTTGTTCACTGCCTTTTACCATTGAATTCCAGCCATTCGTAAATGCATCTATGCTTTTTAGCAACTTTATATCACTTTTTGAATCATCTTGCAAGATAACATTTTCAAGTGGAATCTTGACAGTTATAGGAGAACGCTCAAGCTTAACAGATCCCTTTTTAAGAATGTTCTGAGAGCCTTTCATTTGAGCTTTACGTTGCCTACGAGGTAGCGTTGAAAACATCCGATCTATCAACGAGTCCCCATGGCAGCAGGGCGTGAGAAGATCAAGTGTACGATCAATAATCAGGAGTCCAACTGATCTTTTTCGCCTAGCGACGTCATAGAGACTAGACATATCTGCCAAAAGTTTCCCTATATGTTTTGACATATCTCCCAAGGAAAATATCTCAAGTTTAAGATCTATCTGCAAATTTTAAAATAAACACTTAAACAACTAATAATTTTTGCTCCTTCAAATGAGAAAATTATCACCTTCAAGGCCAAATGGTAAAGGAATTGAGCAGTGAGAGTTGCCCCGGGAATGAGATCTTCAGCATCAGCAGATTTCCCAGTGCTCAATGGAGGCAAACCGGAGCTAATCGAGTTCTCATTCTCGGTTGATAAGCTCGCTTCAACAATGGATCCTTCTGATGGTAAAACAAACACTTTTGGTGAAAGTGGACATATTAGTAAAGGAAAATGATGCACTGAGATCATCAACTCAAGCCGAACAACTCCACCAGAGCTAGCATTATCTTCTCGAATGGATCTTTTAACTGGAGGATCATCATATTCAGTGATATCATCCTCAAGGGAAGTTAAATGAGACCACCCTTCATCTTCAGAGGCAATACTTTCATCTATACCAATATCACTATTTGTATGGGAACTGCGATCTGCTAATCGTTTCTTTACAAGTTCCTCGTAATCTTGCTTCAGTAGTGTTTCATATTCAAGGAAAGCATCTGGACCTAGAGGAGAATCAGGATATGCTGAGTGAGCCACCTAATAATTAAGAAAAAAAAATTAAGAGTTACCCGATTCAAGCATCATATGTAATAACGGAAAAATGAAAATATGCACCTCCGAGATTGATGTATAAATAGTACAATGTATAACACCTTGAAGCAAGTTCAAGCAACGTAAAATATATCTATGTGCATCACTCAGAAGACGTGATGTGATCACTACGATCTTCGTCACATGACCACAATTGCTACCCCAGCCGATAACCTATAAGACAACAGCAATAACAAATCAACTCATGAAACAGGCAATCAAATCTCTAAGCAAGCATACGAACAAATCATCCAAAATTTAGAAGAAAAACAAATCATTGAATCAAATGGCACCATAAATTTTCACTTTATCAAGAGAGGACATGTTCTCCAAGCTACAAACAGCGCGGGCACCAAGCTCCAGAAACAAAGGAAAAGCCCCAATAAATTGGAAACTCTCCGTACTTCCCGCATCCAAGTAAATTACTGCATCATCAATGCTATCCGATATCTGCAGAACGGAGAAAACAAAACAACAATAACAGAATAAAACCAGCCAAATCAACACAAAACAATTTTTTTCAAAGAAAACAAACTTACTTGTCTAATAGATTCTTGACAACATTTTATTACATCAAACGTCGCCATTGATACACTTCTTTGCCTTCACCGCTTCAGCACAACAAAGATCCCTGACTTCATTCCCTGATCGACGACAAAGAATTCGTTCATGTATTTCCTGAATCTAATTACAAAAAACCCACACTCGTAAACTATATGGGCCGATTGGAATCAGCCCACACTTCATACAGGCCCAAAAAAATCCACTAAAGCCCAAATAAATTTTCAAAAAATTAATAATAACAATTTACATAATTAACACTAAACCATTCACTAATCATGATTAAAATGTATAATCACATTTGGATTGGAATAGATCCATAAACTAGATCCATTGTGACGATGGTAACAATTAAAAAACTATTATCATAGGATTTAAATATACATAATTTAATTGAATTAAAGTAGATTATAAATAAATAAAAATAATCTACTTGTAAATGCAATTACTATCGAAATTATATGAGTAAACTCTACTCTATATTTTAAATATAAATCCGAATTTTTACTCCCACTTGTAAATTAATTTTTTTTTAAATATTTACAAAACATTAATTATCTAAGTAAAAATACTTCAAACTTTAAAAGTTGGCATTTCATAAATAAAAAATTTATATCTATAATATGTTTAATGAATGTAGAATAAACTATAAATCAACCACAACATTTTGATTTGTTTTGTAATATAATTAATATTGTATTGGAGTGAGATTTGTTCACAAAAATGCTATTTTTAAATATGCATAAAATAAGTGTACTTAAAGCTAAAAAATCACGATTTTTGTGTTGTTATTAAAAATTGTTGTGAGATTATAGTAATTTGAGAAATAACTAATTTATCATTAATTATAATAATTAAAATATGATTATCTGAATTTTTTGTATATATATATGAGTATATTAATATTTTTAAATAAATCACAATTATAATAGTGTCGTTATAACGATCTGCCTCTCATTTATACGATATTGTTCACTTTGTAGTAAGCTAAACCTAATAACTCATACATAGTACTCACGGCTTTACTATTTCTTATTCATAAATTTCCTAGCCGATAAACCATCCTATCTCTATTTCGGAATGAGCATACTTAACTTTCCGGTTCTATTGGAATCCTTAGGTCATCTTCAGCACTGGGCGCCCAATGCGGATTTTAAGTAACAAAAACCAGATTAATTCGTTGTCTATTTTATTCGATTTAGGTTACCAAGTTAATGGTTCTAGTTGATAAGTTATTTAAATTTTAACTATCGATTACACTTTTAATTTAGAAAATACAATAAAAAAATAGCCAAATTCTAAAATGTTTCACACTCGAAAAATCACAAATATCAATTTAACATATAAAAATGATTTATACAATTAAAATACCATTACAAATAATTAGTATTTACATAATTAAAATTATATATAAAAATAAAAATGATAAATATCCGTATATTTTTGTATGGATGAGTGGAAATTTATTTAAAAAAATAAAAAATAATGATGTGTACATAGAGAAAACTGATGTGGAGGAGAAAATGATGTTTTTGGGCGAACATTATTGGAGATGATCTTACTACTTTGTTAGGAAAAATATCTCATGCAAATATTGACGAATTATTATACTTAACATATGATCATTCTTAGTCTATAACCGATAACGAGATTTGTCTAAGATGCCTTGCACCCTCTATGGATCTTATATTCACCACTTCTTATATACTTAGCGTCATAGCTGAGATTTGCCCACACATCGACTATAACTCATGGAATGCTCTTTTACCAAATATAACGACTCGTCTTGCACTTGCACAGTATTGTTCGATTTGAACTAGACTAACAATAATAACATATAAAAAATGTATAGTCGGGTCAATTTATGTAGAAGTGTGATCGGATGTAACGTATAAGGATAGAAGACCACGTGGTAAACAAACTTGAACGAGTCATTTAGTACTGTACACAACTTTCTTGTGTACAAAAAAGTTATTAATGATGTTTTGGAGGAGACTACACGCTAGATATTAATGATGTTTTGTTAATAACTATGATCGGTTGACCACACCTGGTGGAGCACCACCCTTACAAACAACACCTATATCATATCCACAGTAAGAATATTATACCACGTTAATGAGAGTGTTATCAAAAGTAATGGATTTTACCTAATATTTTCAATGTGATTCATAACTCGATTGACACTCTTTTGACTCATAAATTTCTATATTATATCTGAGTTTGAGGATGAGTATCGAGTTGCTATGTACCAATTTAGACAAAAAAACTCTAGTAGAAAATACATCGAACATAAACGACAAAAAATACCTATTACTCAAATACTACTAAATCTATTAAAACAAGTATGAATTATACCAATGCTAGTTCAATTTGAGTAGAAGTGTTGAGAATAATTTAATATATCGGTTGTGAAAATAAAAATGTTCAAGTTTATAATATAAATAAAATCATGAATAATTGACTTGATTTCTTCTTGTTCGGCTATATAAATGTTCTGGATTAAAGAGGAAGATGCTTCCGACATTGAGCTGCAGTTGAAGATCGATATTGCTTGTAGAGTGAGTGGAGTCGATTGCAAGCCGATTCAACCCGGCATCGCCGTATGAACAAACAAGAACAAGAAAACAACTGAAAATGAACTGCATACAAAGAACATAGATCCCATTACCGAAGACTTTTATATTAAATTGTAATAGGAAATTGAATGAATGACTTTGTTAAGAAAACAAAGAGTTTTATAGGCTCTTTGTGACGATACTAAATCGCCTTAGAGTGCCTGGTAGAAGAACAGGGGGTTGGAGGAGGAGGAAATCAAGAGAGGAGAAGATGAATTTGAGAAGGAAAAGGAAACGAAGTTTCATTCATTCAAAAGATAGTCAATACAGCCGTTGTCTGCATCTTTTATCGATTCAGATAACAACGGTAAAAAACTACAGTACGTTACAACGGTAACTAAAATTGAGCCTAATGGGCTAGACATAACTAATGGACCTAAAGGGTCGATCCTATTCAACAGCAGAGGACATTTGGTTACTCTTAGTCTTGGCCGTGCAAGTTGGAAGCTTCATGGAGTTCATCTTCCTGGAGTGCCGTGGTTCCTGCAATAGAAGAGGGATTTAGTGATGGTGGGCGATTAGAGATCATGACATTATCTGTCCCTAAAGACGATCCTTGACCCCAGGGATCAAAGGTGGGGAAGCGGCGACGGAGCCATGGTAAGTCCTCCCAGGTAGCTTTTGTTGGTGATGTATTAGACCAGTGAACCAAGACTTGGGTAAGCGGCTTGTTACGACGAGAGATGAGGCGGCGGCCGAGGATTTGTAGTGGTTGGGGGGATAGTGTTCCTGATGTTGAAAAGCTGGAAGGGTGGCGGATGGTTCGATTGAGGGACTGAGATGCTTCTTTAATAGAGAGACATGAAACACGGGGTGAAGTTTAGATGTTGTGGGGAGGTCCAGCTTGTATGCCGTGTGGCCAATGCGGGATTGGATGGGGAAAGGGCCATAATATCTGGCGGATAGTTTTAGATTGCGTCTAAGTGAGAGGGAGTTTTGGCGGTAGGGCTGTAGTTTAAGATAAACCAAGTCGCCCACTTCGAAAGAGTGTTCACTTCTATGGATATCGGCGTAGTGTTTGTATCGTTGTTGAGCTCGGAGCAGATTTTGTCGGAGCTGAGAAATAAAGTCTTGGCGAGAAGATAAAAATTCTGTCGCAGTATGGAGCGGGGTAAAGGAGGAAGAGCCCCAAGGAATAGTAGATGGTGGATAACCATAAAGTGCTTGGAATGGAGACATTTTGATGTTAGAATGGTATGAACTGTTATACTAGAATTCTGCCAAGGGAAGAAACTTGGCCCAATGATAAGGGTGATCGAGACACATGACTCTAAGATATGTCTCCAGGCATTGGTTCACACGTTCGGTTTGGCCGTCGGTCTGAGGGTGGTAAGCCGATGATAAGTTCAGGTAGATCTGTCCAGAAGGTGCTAGTGAAAATGGGATCCCTGTCCGAGATGATCGTCGTAGGAAGACTGTGCAGGCGATAAATGGTATCAATGAAGATGTGTGCTATATCAGAGGCCGTATAGGGATGGCTGATGGCCACAAAATGAGAGTACTTAGTGAGCGTGTCGATCACAACAAAGATCGAAGTTTTCGATAAGGAGCTAGGTAAGCCATCAATAAAATCCATGCTTAAGCTATCCCATTGTTTTGTAGGGATAGGTAGGGGTTGGAGAAGCCCCGGAGAAGCCGAGCGATCGCTGTGAATTTTACTGCAAATGTCACACGAGTGGATCCAAGAGGTAATATCTTGTTTCATCTTTGGCCAATAGAAAAAAGCCTTAATGCGGTGATATGTTGTAGAGATTCCAGAGTGGCCACCGACTGGAGAAGCATGCAAAGATAGAAAGAGTCTTCCTTTGATATCGGGATCATTAGCGATGCAAAGGCGGTTCCGATAAGAGAGCAAACCGCCATGGAGTGTGTATTCAGGGAAGGCTGAGTTGTGCAGCAGTTTCCCCTTGATAACTGGAGCCAGGGTAGGGTCTTTGGCTTGCGAATCTTGGATTTCTTTGAGCCAAGCAGGTTGGATTGATGATATAGCGAATAGAACGGCCGAACGAGATAATGCATCAGTTGCTATATTTTCTTTCCTTGCCTTGTATTGGATTTGAAAGTTGAATCCCATTAATTTTGACATCCATTTTTGTTAGAAAAGAGTACCTAAATGTTGATCTTTCAGAAATCGTAAACTTTGATGATCACTTCGAATAATGAACGCACGACCCATGAGGTAGTGTTTCCACTTTAACACCGCATGAACAACCGCAATAAACTCTTTTTCATAAACAGAATACCCGCAGAATTTAGTACCCAATGCCTTTGAGAAGAATGTGATTGGGTGCCCGGATTGAGTTAATACACCTCCAATACCGGAGTCACAGGCGTCGGTCTCCAAACAGAATGGATGAGAGAAGTTTGGTAAAGCGAGCACCGAGGCCTTGCTAACTGTCGATTTGAGAGCAGAGAAGGATGCTGTGGATTGCTCTGTCCATAGGAAACTATCTTTCTTGAGGAGTTGTGTGAGAGGGCGGCTGAGCAAACCATAATTGCGAATAAATCTTCGATAATAACCCTTAAGGCCGAGAAAACCACGTAATTCCTTGAGATTCTTAGGTGTTGGCCAGGAGATCATGCTGGCAATTTTTGTGGATCCGTGGATACGCCCTGAGCATTGATAATATGTCCTATATACTCAATGGATGGTTGGCCGAAGGAACATTTTGAACGTTTCGCATAGAGACTGTTTGTTTTCATAATGAACAAAGTTTGGGCAATATGATCAAGATGTTCATCCCAAGTTTTGCTGTAAATGAGAATGTCGTCAAAGAAAAAGAGCACAAACTTCCTAAGCACCGTAGAGAAAACCGAGTTCATAAGAGATTGAAAGGTCGAGGGTGCGTTTGCAAGGCCAAAGGGCATGACGAGAAATTCGTAATGGGCTAAATGAGTCGAAAAACTGGTTTTGAAAATGTCTTGGTCGTGCATACGAACTTGAAAGAATCCCGATCGTAAATCTAATTTAGAGAAGAACTTGGCTCCATGTAACTCATCTAGAAGGTCATCAACCATCGGTATAGGAAATTGGTTTTTCAATGATATATTGTTGAGATACCAATAGTCAATACACATACGCCAAGAACCGTCTTTTTTAGATACTAATAATATTGGGGAAGAGAAAGGGCTGGTGCTACGTCGAATAAAACCAGAGTCCAGCATTTCTTTGATAAGTTTTTCCAATTCACCCTTGAGATGATGGGGAATTCTGTACGGTGGGAATTTTTTTGGTTTACTATCCGGTAATAAGGGAATCGTATGATCCAAATCACGACGTGGGGGCAGCGAGCCTGGTTCCTGAAAAAGTGCATTATATTGAGACAATAAGGATTGAATTACTGGATCAACTGTCGGGGACTTGACTGTGATAGTTGACATCGCATAGAGACGTCCCAACCATACTATGGAAGGCTTACGGATGGTTTTTTCCAATTCATGTCCGCTGATCAGTGCAAGTTCTGCTGTGGCATGGAGGCATGGTAACGTAACAGGGGTGTCATATACATGAAGAGTGAACAACATCTGTTTGAGATCACCCGTGAAAGGGCTATGTTGGCGCAACCAATTGCCTCCTAAAATCATGTCGTATGTGCCTCGCAAATCATAAGTCCTGAAAGTGAAACAAAACGAATGAGATTGGATTGTCCAAGTAAAGTCTTTGCAAACCTCGGTGCTGAGCTTTCTACTCCCATCTAGTGTGGCAACGATTAGAGGTGTAGTCGGAGAACGATGAATGAGGAGGGAGCTGGCGAAACCGTCATCTGAAAAACTGCTTGTACTCCCAGTGTCTATTAAAATATGGATATCCATGCTAAGGTGTCGACCGATCATGCGGAGGTGGTTTTCCATGGTCTCCCCGGAAATAGCGTTTAGTGATATAACATCGTCGGTAGGGGTGGAAGAAATTTCGACATCGACAGATGGTTTTGGAGGCTGGTAATTCCCATCTTCATCATCCTCTCCCGTAATCAAATAAAGTTGTTTCATATGGCATTTGTGGTCCCTGGAGTATGGGAGCCCGCATTTGATGCATAAGTGCTTATCTAAACGTTCTCGATCTATGTCGTCAGGAATGAGGTGCTTTTGGAAACGGTTAGCAGGTCGTGGAGCATGAGGAGTCAGCACTTGCTTGGCCTAAGGGCTTGGGGTGTTAAGTGAAGAATAAAGGGCAGAGTATTCCTCGCCTTTTTGTTTGGCAAAGCGCTTAACTTCCGATTCTGTTTTGAGATTAGCATGCGAGACTGCGGTGCGAAGATTGTCCTTGAGGCCGCTTACCAAAATAGATGTAAAATATGAGGGTGTGAGCGTCGGGTGGAGTGAAGATACGTGAGAGCGCATATCTTCGTAACGGTCTAGATAATCTAATAAGGAGCTCCGATACCACTTGTGACGATACTAAATCGCCTTAGAGTGCCTGGTAGAAGAACATGGGGTTGGAGGAGGAGGAAATCGAGAGAGGAGGAGATGAATTTGAGAAGGAAAGAGGAAACGAGGTTTCATTCATTCAAAAGATAGTCAATACAGCCGTTGTCTGCATCTTTTATCGATTCAGATAACAACGGTCAAAACTACAGTACGTTACAACGGTAACTAAGATTGGGCCTAATGGGCTAGACATAACTAATGGACCTAAAGGATCGATCCTATTCAACAGCAGAGGACATTTGGTTACTCTTAGTCTTGGCCCTGCAAGCTGGAAGCTTCATGGAGTTCATCTTCTTGGAGTGCCGTGGTTTCTGCAATAGAAGAGGGATTTAGTGATGGTGGGCGATTAGAGATCATGACACTCTTGGACTCTTACACATGTTTAACTTGTCTAACAACTACTAACTCACAACAAGCATGATCTCTATAAATCTAACAACCTCCTAGACATTAGGCATATTTATTCAAATCTTTACACAAAGTCAAACACTAGTTAAAAAAAACAACAATCCCTCTATTAAAATAAACACACAAGTTTAGGCAAGCACACCTAGAAACTCCCGGAATCTTTGAAACACATCGTACTTCAATGCTTATTCATAATGTCACCGACTTGATCAACCAATAACTTACAACTAAGATGATCTCGACAAGTCTAACAACCTCCTATAGATTAGGCTTACTTATTCAAATCTATATACAATGTAAAAAACACTACTTAAAATAAATAGCAATCCCTCTATTAAAATAAACATACAAGTTTAGGTAAGCACACCTAGCAACTGTTGGAATCTTTGAAACACATCGTACTTCAATGCCTTATTCATAACGTCAGCGACTTGATCAACCACTAACTCACAACTAACATGATTTCTACAAGTTAACAACCTCCTAGACATTCGGCTTACTTATTCAAATGTTTAAACAAAATCAAACAC
Source organism: Utricularia reniformis (assembly GCA_009725065.1). Lineage (NCBI taxonomy): Eukaryota > Viridiplantae > Streptophyta > Magnoliopsida > Lamiales > Lentibulariaceae > Utricularia > Utricularia reniformis. The sequence goes on along the minus strand of RWGZ01001181.1, from coordinate 339,459 downwards.
TACATAGAAAACCAACAATTTCTCCATTAACCTAAACATACAAGTTTAGGTATGCCTAGGAACTCTAGGAGTCTTTGAAACGCAGCATAGTTCTAGGCCTTAGTTATAATGTAATCGACTTGCCAGCCACTAATTCACAATTAACATGAACTTGATATTACTCTGGGGTATCTTCGATATTATGATATCCCGGGAGCTCGTCCGACGTGGCTAAATGATATTTTCAGATTTCTCATATATTTACGGAATAATGTGATCTCAGGGGTATTCTCATAATTTGGACTTCTCAGGCCCACGTATGAATTTTCTAATGATGTTTCTAGCAGTTATGGATGATTTCGGTCCCGAATGGGGTCAATGGTATTTTGTAATTTGGCACCTGAAGAGCACGCCAGTAAGTTTTGGCGGTATTTCAAGCTATCTATTCAATATTTAGAGACAAGGAACTAGTCGACGGGATTTTTCGGTATTTTCTTATCGCTATTTTTTACTAGCTTTCGGCCGGGATGCATCTATGAAGTTCCGGGATAAAATGACATTTATTCCAACTTAATTAGATATTTTCTGAGTAATTTGGGCTAAGTTAATTGAAATTTGACTCCTGGGCCCGAAACTGATTAATTAGGCTGATTTTCTCTATAAATATAAGTCACAATGCATTGAAAAAAGGGTCTAGACTCTTAACACGCTCCCCAAGACAAAGTTTTCACTTGAGCTCACACCGATACTCGCGAATTTTTGCAAGTAGTCGTGAGTTTGTGTGTCTTTGGTCGTAGTCGTGACATTTTATCCCTGAAGTCACGAGTTTCTGCACTGCTCCATTGGTCCCGGAGTTTCGTATCTTATTTCGTCAAGGCAGTCGCGACTTTGTGCTCTGACCCTGGTAGTCGCGACTTTGTGCTCTGATCTTGGTAGTCTCGACTTTCTGCACTGATCCGCGACATTCTGCACTGAGTCGCCAGATTCTGTACCTGCCGCGACTTTGTCCAATGACCTGCGAGTTTCTGCACTGACTCGTGAGTTTTTGGCAGTTCCGGCGCAACTGAGTGGATTTGATATCCCTCAATTGTAATTGTATACTTGATTATTATAGTGAAACTCATGGTAGAGCTCTGCTCTCACGATGACGAAAGCTCACACATTGTAGACCCAACCTCGTGTATTGCTTGTGTACCCACAACAATTAAATTCAAGATTATAAATTAAATCGATAAATCTAAAATAAATACTTCAAAATATTTTTAGACGAGATCAGAAGTCTACAAGTTTAACAACCTCATAGACATTAGACTTGCTTATTCAAATGTTTAGACAAATCAAATACCACAACAATCCCTCTATTAACCTAAAACATACAAGTTTAGTTAAACACACCTAGCAACTCCTAGAGTCTTTGAAACATATCGTACTTCAAGGCCTTTAGTCGTAATGTCGGTGATTTGATCAACACTACCACAATGAACCAACTCAAGTAATCCTTCTTTTGTGAGATTTCTTAGAAAATGAAATCACACGTTGATATTCTTGCTTCGTCCATGCAGCATGAGATTTTTAGAGAGATTAATGGTAGAACAATTGCCACAAATACCTAAGGATTATCCATTTTTTTGTGACTTAATGCTTCCTAGACTCTTCATATTTAGATACCTTGACATACACACATAACTCACATAACTGCTACTACAAATTTAGCTTTGGTGGTTGACAATATAACAATAGGTTGTTTTTTAGCACCATGGAACAGCCCTTGAGCTAAGAAGAATCACATATCCTGAGGTGCTTTTCCTATCATCCGGATCACCGACGTAATCAATATCAGTCAATATTGACATTTATCTTGTTTTCTCTTTTTTTTATAGAAAATCCCAAATTTGTTGTGTCCCTTGTACATAACGAGAATTCGCATCACTTCATGTAAATGAATTTGTTTAGGATGAGCCATGATTCGACTGACAAGTGAGACTGCAAATGACAAATAAAACCTAGTGGTAGTTAGATATATCAATTTCCCGACCAATTGCTTGAAATGATTTTCATCCACTGAAGTTTCATTCAAATCATCTCAATTGACCGACGAGTTCAAGTGTCATCAGATTACCAATTGACTTGCTGTTAATCATCTCAAAACACTAGAATCATTCTTACGATGTCCATTCTTGCTACTGAAGCATAAATCTCGGTGTAATCTATTCCATGTTGTTGTGAGTATCCCTTTGACACTAGTCAAGCTTTGTGCTTGTTGATTTCTCCATTCTCATTGTACTTTGTCTTAAATATCCATTTTAGACCAATCTTTCTTGCACTAGTCGGTAAATCCATGAGTTTCCAAAGTGTTGTTTTATTCAATGGAGAGTATTTCTTTCTTCAAATATGATAGGATCGTTAAAGAAATAAATTTGAGCTATGTGTGCATCATCATCACTTAGTTTTCCCCAATGATATAATCATTCATCTAATATTAGTTTTCTAACTACATGATATTCTCGGACTTTTTCTTCAGAATATCTCATTCATGTTGGTAGATTCATCTTGTTGTCATGCCATATCCCTTGAGAGGTGTTGAGGGTATGTGACAGTGGACCACGTTCATGAGAAGGAGCCGATGATGCATCCGACCCTAGGTGGTCAGCGATCGTCCGACTTCTAAGACACGTACGTCAAGTTCCCTTCTACTACCCTTAGGTTACCCTACTCTCATTAATAGTTTCAGTACTTACTCAGAATTTCAAATGATAGCATGTGGCATTAAATACTCACGAAAACAAAGGGATTTATAGTTTGGGTGACGTTTGTGGGTGACTTTCTAACTTTCGGGTGGTGTAAAAGGTATGTCCTTAAAGTTACGAAATTGCAAATATGACACCTCAAGTTAACAAAAATATGCAAATATGACACCTCAAGTTAATAAAAATATGCAAATATGACCCTACAACTTTAATTAAATGCATGTACGACACCTCAAGTAAACAATATCGTTTAATATTGATCATCTACAACATTGTTATTGTTTTATGTCCGGATGCACATTTCTCGAACTTGAAGTATCAATTTTGTATAATTTTTCGTATAAAAGACTTATTTGCATAATTTGTGAACATTGAGAACAAATACTGCCAACGAAAAATGTTTGCAAACTTAACGGAAAATCATGTGCTAAATACCAGGGTTAAAAAACAAACGATTTTGATAACTTGATGGGTCATTCCTGCAATTTCATAAGTTTGAGGGCATAGCCTTTACACAACTCGTAAGTTGGGGGGTTATTTATGCAATTTTCTCTTTATAGTTTACTTGGGTTTTAGTTTAGCTACTACACTAAAACAAGGAACATTTCAAAATAAACAAAAAAACTCGCGGTCCGGAGAAACCATAAATCTGTTCCATTCCTTTCAATATTTTCATCTCCATGATTCTTTTCTAAATCTGCATTAAATTCTTCATTCACGCCGGAGTCAAAATCGATGTCCTCAAGATCACATGTTGTGTCTTGTTCATAAGTGCCAAAATCAAGCATAAAAAATCATGGCCTTGTTGAGTTGCATCCCAATTCCACATGTGTTCTTCATTGAACACAACATCTCGTTTGATGATAATTTTTCCGTCAGTTGATTCAAATAATTTGTATCCCATTGATTCCATACTTATTCCAAGATGAATTCAAGTTACACTACAATCATTGGTTTTCTTCGTCGTACCTCTAGCACATGAACATGTGCTATGCACATAAAAACATGAAGATGCACCAAGTTTGGTTTCACACCGGTCCATTTCATGCCCAGAAACATGGTCTAGCCGTTTTCGATGCTCGACTTGTAGTGTTCCACTTTTTTTGGAACACAATGTGCTTTTCCATAAAATAAAATAATTAAAACTTACAATATCAGAATATTTTTCATAAAGAAACGATTACAAAACCTAATCTACTTCTTTCATAAACTTTTTCTCGTTAACGTCTAAACAAACTCGCTCTAGTCTCGACTACATAAATACTCTTGGTATCATTCGACGACCAACTCTTCCCATGCACTCCTCAATCTCATTCTTTCCTACAAAACTGTAGAACAGTCATAATCGAATAATAGAAACTTCTATTAAAACTCCTTAAAACATAACTTCATTTCTAAAACATCGTCGTCTCGAAGACTTAATTCTCTTTAAAACCCATTTGAACCTCATCATAAAATATTGTAAGAACTTACTTTAAGCTTTACTTATCTTTTTCTCATGTGACATTTACTTTCTTTTCTTTCCGGCTATATTTTACATGTTCGGAGACATATCTCGCCTAAGACCCCCTATTAGCTTTCAGTTATGTCTCGACGAGCCATTATTGCCTCTTCGCCTTGGGGCATGAGCGATTATTGCCTCCCTACCCTTTCTTAGCGTAAACTTAATTACATAACTTTTTGGTGCATTTCTACATTGTGGCTCACGTGTACTAACACGGTGCCGAGTTGGTGCGTCAACCTCCCCCGAGTATTAACTCTTTCCATTATTTGACTAATCATCTCAGGTACCATTACTTTGTACATTGTCCACCTTACTATTCTGAAACAATGAAATAATTATTACTCGTAAATAATCGCATCATTGATAATTCTCAATTATCATATTGAAATCTAGGGTTGTTATTCGATCTAAACACGTTGTGTTCATGTTCGTTCATATGTTTATTCGAACGTGTTCATATTCGTTCATATTTTATTCGAATGTGTAAATATGTTCGAATATTGTTCAAATTATTAAGTGAATGTTCATGTTCGTTCGAATAACTTGTTCGAACATGCTTTTTACTATTTGTTCAAAATTCACCAAATTTTAAATTTTGTTTTTTAACAAAAAAAATCTCAAAAAAATAAATATATGGAAGAAATAATCAAACAATTATTTTTACGAAAGAATTATTATCATATGATATACAAATTGTCTCACTTTAGCATGATCATATTGAAATGAGGTAGGATTAGAACTTGTAGAAATTGTCTCAATTATTGCTCCATATTTGACATTTTGAGACTTTTGTAAATATTAAATGTCTTCTCTTTTCAACCTTTTGAATCCAATGAAGAATTGAGAAATGATTCACAGCTATTCCTAGAGTCAAAGAGTGAAAATTAGGGTTTTGTATTGGTTTTTAAACTTAAATACTTATATAATTTATTAGAATAAAAAAAATTTAAATAATATATTTGTTCACAAACGTTTATATTTGTTCACGAAAATATTCGTGTTCGTTCAAATTATAAACGAACAAAAAATAATGTTCGAACAATGTTCACATTTTTATTCGAACGAGCGAACACGATCATAGACGAGCCGAACACATATTGTTCACGAACTGTTCGGATCGTATAATAGTTGTATTGAAATCGTATACTTAACCTCGTAATTTTGTTGTTACCAAAATGGAGTTCAAATGTGTAATTAGGCCACATATATCTAATGGGTGCTTCGCTTGCCATTTACGGATCTCTGGAATGGTGGATTGATGTTATTTACCTCGAAGACAAGGCAGAATACACACAGAATTGATGATATTTAATTTAGGGAGCCCCTTTACCATTGGTATCCTTGCAAAATCAAATTCATTCCCTAGTTTGAACCAATGATATGAGAAGCAACCTGAAGTATAAAAAAGATACAAGATAATGATAGCTAGATCATTGCAAAAACATATGAAAATTGGATTTACCGACAGTGCAACATAGATTGGTATGTACTGGATGATTAAGACAAAGTACAATGAGAAATCGATAAGCACAAAGTTTGACTAGTGTCAAAGGGATACTCACAAAAACATAGAATAGATTGCACCGAGATTTATGCTTCGGTAGCAAGAATGGACACCGTGAGAATGATTCTAGCCGTTCATGATCATCATGGTTGGATAGTTTGACAGCTAGAAGTCAAGTCAACCTTTCTACCCAGGGAGCTAACAAAGGATATATATGTTGAACAATCAAAAGGTTATGAGCAAAATAATGCAAAACGTCTTGTCTATAAACTTCAAATGGCATTATATGGGTTGTCCAACGTCTTGAATCACACTTCAAAATTGAAGGTTTTTGTCGTTCAGACAGGTAGTGGACTTTATTCATAAAACATAATCCACTGGGTAACTGTCTCATTGTAAGTGTTTACGTTGCTGATTTGCTATTTACCGAAGACAACGACAAGATGAAACGGCCTTTAAACAATCTATGCTACGAGAGTTTGATATAACCGACTTAGGACAAATGAGCTATTTCATTGGTATTGAGATACTACAATTAACAAGTGGTAGTTTCATTTGTCAATGGAAATACACTACTGAAATTTTTAAACATTTTGAGATTATTAACATCAACTCAATTGGTACTTCGATGGCATCTAGAACTCACCTGTATAGTGATTTGAATGGAACTTCAGTGGATGAAAATCAATTCAAGCAACTGATCGGGACCTTGATGTATCTAACCATCATTAGCTATTAGGCTTTATTTGTCATTTGCAGTCTCACTTGTCAGCCGATTAATGGCTCATCCTAAGCAAATTCATTTACACGAAGTAATGCGAATTCTTCATTATGTACAAGGGACAACAATTTTGGATTTTCTATAAAAAAGAGAAAACAAGAGAATTGCCACTATTGACTGATAGTGACTATGTCGGTGATCCAGATGATAGAAAAAGCACCTCAGGATATGTGTTTCTTCTTAGCTCACGAGCTATTTCATGGTGCTAAAAAACAATATATTGTTATTTTGTCTACCACTAAAGTTGAATTTGTAGTAGCAGTTATGTATGTATGTCAATGAGAAAAATGCATAGATGGCCCCTAATGTTAAAAATAGTATAAAGACGATGCCCCCAAAGTTTGTAAATTGCGTGAGAAGCACCCAAAGTTTCAAAACCGTTCGAAAATGACCCTAGAGTGAATAGTAACGGTTTTCGTCTTTTTTCGTATAAGTGGTTTTGATAATTTATGCGTTATTTTTAAAATTTTTAAAGTTTGGAGACATAGTCATAACATTTTTTCAAGGTTAATGAGTCAAATATAAACTATCGGACGATTAAAATATTAACGAGTATAAAAGTCAAATATAAATGGTTTCGGAAGTTCAGGGGCCAGCCACGCAATTTTCAAACTTTGAGGGCAAGGTGTTTACAACATTTAAAAGTTTGAGGGCCAACCTCGCACATTATATCAACTTCGGGGGTTTTGTATGCAATTTAAAAACTTTAGGGACACAGCCTTTACACTATTTTAAACATTAGGGGCCAATTACAATCACCACTCGTATGTCAATGTATCTAAAGAGTCTTGGAAGCACTAAGTCACAAAAAATGGATAATCTTAAGATATTTTGCGAAAATTGGTCTATTATTAAGCTCTCAAAAAATCTCATGATACATGGACGAAGCAAGCAAATCGACGTGAGATTTTATTTTCAAAGAAATCTCACAAAAGAAGAATTACTTGAGTTGGTTCATTGTGGTAGTGTTGATCAAGTCGTCGACATTTCAAAGACTCTGGGAGTTGCTAGGTTAATGGAGGGATTGTTGGTTTTTTTAAGTAGTATATGATTTGTCTAAACATTTGAATAAGTAAGCCTAACGCCTATGAGGTTGTTAAACTTGTGGAGTTCATGTTAATAGTGAGTTAGTTGATGATCAAGTCGCTAACATTATAACTAAGGCCTAGAACTACGATGTCTTTCAAAGACTCCTAGAGTTCTTAGGTGTGCTTACCTAAACTTGTATGTATAGGTTAATGGAGAGGTTGTTGATTTTTTAAATAGTGTTTGACTTTGTTTAAACACTTTAATAAGTAAGCCTAATGTCTAGGAGGTTGTTAGACTTTTAGAGATCATGGTAGTTGCGAGTTAGTGGTTGATCAAGTAGCTGACATTATGACTAAGGCAATGAAGTACTATGTGTTTCAAGAACTCCGGGAGTTGCTATGTGTGCTTACATAAACTTGTATGTTTAGGTTAATAGAGAGATTGTTGGTTTTTTAAGTAGTGTTTGACTTTATTTAAACAATTGAATAAGTAAGCCTAATGTCTAGGAGGTTGTTAGATTTGTAGAGATCATGTTAGTTGTGAGTTAGTAGTTGTTAGATATGTTAAACATGTCTAAGAGTCCAAGAGCCTATAAAACCCTTTCTTTTCTTAACAAAGTCATTCATTCAATTTCCTATTACAATTTGATATAAGAGTCTTTGGTAATGGGATGCCGTCGTTTGTCTTTAATGAATACTTCGTGAACTACGGTTCCTCAGATAAGGACCGCAATTTTGACAATACGGGTTCTTGTGTCACGACTCATAACCCTAGTAATTTCAATGTCCTGTTCATTTTTTTTTATGGATTCATTTCGTAATAATCAATTTTCGCATTTCTTATGTTCAGGTTACCATAACTGCAACTTTCCATCCAGGTCAGTTCCTCTTGTTGCATTCGTATCAAATTAGATCATCGTTTCTTCCCTAGAATTCAATCTTACCTTACATTTGTATGTTAGCTAAAAATGGGTTTTATTGATTATTTTATCGATTAAACTTCTCAAAAACTAGATGTGGAAATTAGAATAGAATACATAAAAATTTTACGTTGAACCCGAATACCAGGGTAAAACCACATATCACTTCATGATCAATCATCTATCACCAAAATAGTCCAACCTTACTGCCACAAGAATTATCGAGTTCTTTTACAACTTAAACAAAGCAAGAATAGAATTCTACATAACCTGTGGAAAACTCATTTCTCCCGCGGAATGGGATGTAGGGTAGCCACCATAAGTTGACATGAGCCATGTCTCGGGTACCATACGATATTGTACATGAGGCACGTCCATGGCGGAGGCATCATAAGGTTCATGGGCATGGGGGTTACGTTAAATTTTTAGTCCCTTGCTAAGTTATCAACTCATAGTGTGTTCATGTTATTGTAGCACTGGATGAATCCGAAATGGATGACGATCGTGCGGAATGAGTTAGTACCCATGGAATGACGGTTCGGTGCAATGTGTGTCAAACTTTAAGTTCTTGTGTTTTCTTTCCTTTGTGTTTTGTTGGCTTCCAACCAATGGGTTGGAAAGCATGAACTCGTTTCTCATTTCTTGTTTTATGAATAAAGCACCGATACCTTATATAAATTATATTGTTTCCTAGTAAGGCTTCGGGTGTACACACACCCGGCCGTTATGGATTTGTGGACGACAAATATAACCGGAATCAATCTACTCTGTAGCTAGCAGTTGGCTAAACAAATAAGACAGAAACAGTTGATGATCTTAATCAGATCAATTAAATCAACACATTCACATGAAACAATTAAATGAACAACACTTTGAACCAAAGAAAAAGAGAATAAATATGTAAGGACTAAAATCCTTTTATAATCATTACCTGCAAAGTTCAGTTCGAAGCCTTCATCTACGGAGTTGGTTAAGGCTACCTGCAAGAACAAAGAAAAATTGTCAAAACTTGAACAATAACAGAAGCTGTTGTTATTCAGACAGATTGGAAGCAGCTAATCAAATGAAAACGAACTTCAGGCTGCAGTTAGTAAGCAAAAGGAGCAAACTTGGGAGATGTTTACTTTAAGCTGAATAGAAACCCGTACATTTTATTTAGGAAGTTTCATAAATTTCGTTTGCACCCCTGAATTCTTTGAAACATCTTTATAACCCCTTATCTTACTAAAAATTTGTAGTCCAACTTTCGAAATATTCTTTTGTGCCCATAATATTCACAAATATGCACTTAAATATTTTCAAAATATCAGATCTCGATAACCGGATAATTTTCAGTCACTTGGATCGGCAATGGCAGCCTCCATATGGATCGGAAAACGGCATTCATTATTCTTAAGGCATCTTGACATTCAAGCATATACACATCGCCATCACTAACACATCTATGGGAAGAATTGGGGTTACCTTATAAAGATCACTAAAGCGATTGCTGCAAATATTTGAATTTTAGATAATCGCCAATCCCAATACCGAGATGTTGAACTACTGATGCTGAAATCTTGGGTACCGGAGTACACCGTCATTGATCCATTGATGCTCGCGTCGCTGGAGCTTGAACTGCTGTTTTCAGTTGAATACAAAGGTAAGGTAAGACTGAATTCCACGGGCAAGGAAGAAACGAGGATCTAATTTGATACGAACGCGACAAGAGGAACTGACCTTGATGGAAATTTGCAGTTATTGTAACCTGAACAGAAGAAAAGCGGAAATTGATTATCGCGAAAGGAATCCATAAGAAGAAGTGAACAAGTCCTTGAAATTACTAGGGTTAAGAGCCGTGAGAGCCGCCGTATTGGCAAAATCGCAGTTCTCATCTGAGGGACCGTGCTTCACGAAGTAATCGTTAAAGACAAACGACGCCATCCGGCGAATGTCAGAAGGATAGTAACAGGCACCGCCGAGTTGAATCGGCTCGCAATCCGCTCCACCCGCTCCACAAGCCCAATCGATCGCCGACTGCAAAGCGCCGTCGACGGCGTTGTTCTTAGCCACGCACCATAACTTCCTCCGCGTAGATTCTCCTCCTCCTTGCCCCGACGTAAGAACAAACAAGAGCAAGAAAACAACCGAAAATGAACCGCCGACAAACAACAGAGATCCCATTACCCAAGACTGAGTTCAGTTTAGTAAAGAAAGCGAAGGGATGATTGGTGCCGGAATAGCCGTTAAAAGATGCATTTAAATAACACGTTTAACAAGCGTTATCATGTATTAATGGCCGGTGGGGTTGCCCTCGTAAATTTCACAAAAAAGAAAGGATAGAATAGACATTTCACCACAATCCTTCAACATAACTTCAACCCCTTAATTCCATGATCTATCTGGTTTTTAAAACACCAACAACACAATTTGTTCCTAACCTAGACAGGATAATCAGTCGCGCTCGCTGATTGCCGTGAGGTGCTCGTCGATTTCATCGGTCGATAAAACTTTGAAAACGGGGTCGTCTTTACTCAAAACACCAACCTGTAGAAGGTCAAAGTTATTGACATTTGATTCATAGAGAAGCATCATTCAAGATAGATTAATTACCTCAATCTCACTGGCCTTGAAATCCTCCTGTAAAACTGATTGAAGTGCGGAGATTGCGGTCTGGAGTTTCGAAATTCGAAGATTTTGAAACGATAAGTAGAGTACTATTTCGAACAAGGAATCGGATTAAATTCACCTGCACAGTATCCTCGTATGTTAGAACAGGATCATTTTTCAGCTTCTTCTCTAAAAAGTTGATGGCTTCTTGGTCTTTTGATCCAGCACTTGTTGCCTAAAATACGGGAAAATGCAAGCGGGATTACGTTTCGATCGGCGTGATCGAACTTTATATTGAAATGAAGAAAGTAAATCACCTTGTGGCCGAAAAAATGACCAGCGGGATCACACTTGAAGAGCTGAGGGCCTTTCTCTTCATCAATGCCAAGGACCATAGCAACTTTAATGGAAAGAAAGTCATATTGAGAAATGATAAGATTTGGAAAATAAGATGCAAATGTATTCATTCGTTCTTTTAAATAAACGTAAACGAACCTATGCCTAGCGGTCTCATATAAGCATGTTGAGTGTAAACCTGAGATTTGTCTGCAATCCTGAATATAAGGAACATGCCAAATTAATTATTACAAAATACATAATTAAAATGGACGACACGTAAATTTGGTCTTCATAGTTCTATGGTTTTGGCAATTTTTATGATTATGTCAATTGTGATCCCAAGTATTAAGAGGGCAAAACTGATCCTCATACTTCGCAAGTTTTGGCAAACTCAATCCCAAAAGTTTAATCTGTATAATAATTGATCCCCAAATTTTTCAATTTTGACAATTGAGATCCTCGCCAAAATCAAATTTCGGAAATCGATTTTGCCACTTTGGGGATCTGATTTGCTAAATGTTACAAATTTGAAGGACCAAATTTTCCAAAACCTTAAAGTATCATAGAATCATGCGATTTTCATTTTTGTACCTTAAGAATACCTTGTGCATAAGGTAACCTACATATATGAAATAACATCAAAGTTAAAAAAAAATTTACCATCTAGCCAGGACATCAACAGGCATTTCATAGCCATATTTAAAACGGAACTCGGCAGCCTCATTCCTTGCTTGTTGAACCAAAGTTCTCGCGTCAGCTAAAATCAAAGAATAAGTTAAGGCAATCCATACAAGAAAAAGAATGTATGAATATTTCAAATCCCAGTTTTGTTATCATATATCACTATTATGCAATTACGGTCGCAAAAAAACATAAATAGCGGAATAGAGTAATGCAATTTAACTAAAAAATACAAAGGATGGGATTATGTAAACCAAGTATATATAACAATTACTACCCCCTTGGTATTTCGACAATATTTGTATCTATCAGTTCTTTACGTTCACTCCGGTGGACTAGAACGACTGAACATTAGTTTAGTGTTATTAAAAATATAACTAAAATCGGACATTTCGCGTGATTTTCATTGGATCTAGAACTAAACAACAAGGAATTCATGTTGGGTATACAACTTAAATTGATCAAATCCATTCTAGAACAAAAGATACGCTTTTTAAAATTCTTTGATCGATCCTTTTTCTATTTTTCTAAAGAAGATATCTAATATCAATACAAGAGAATTTTGGTTCCTTTTCAATTCAAATCCATAAAAAAAGATTTCAATGCATTTATTTTGTTTGAAACAGAACATCCTATTACTATTTATCATTCACGTTCAGGATATGAATAAATATACCAGTCATGCCGGTAGCCAACAAACCAAGGTACTTTGTAATCCGAAACAAATGGGAGACGCTTGTCTGATCCAAAAGCTTATCCTATCAATGAAGTCCCATTAACTCAGAAGGCAATTCAAAGTAAGTTGAAAAATAAAAGCAAAAGACAACTGTGTCTAATGATCTTGTTCAAAAAAACTTACTGGAACTTTTTTCTGTGTAACAACACAGACTGAATCAGCCCCACGGACACCAATTGACGTAATTCCAGATGACTTCACCGCCTTGAAAGCATATTCTGCATCAATCATATAAACAAAAAAGTAGCATAAGCCCTAATTTCACAGGGGAATCCACCCTGCTAATCAAACTAACAACCATCCATCACCTCTAAAATAGAAACTCCTAATTTCACATAAAAACACGCTACTAATCAAACAATTAGCAAATAATACCACACTAATCAGGAAATATGGGCCTCGAAATCCTTACCCACTTGAAAGAGCCGACCTTCAGGAGAAAAAATCGTAATATGCCGATCGTAGCCGCCTCCACTTCCTCGACTCATCCTTTAAACCTCAATCTACAATTTCGTCACTCACTTCCCAGATCAGTGGGGCAAATGCTCTTAACAGATAAGGAGGCTTTCTACCCAAGACAGAGCAGACCTGCAGCAAAATGAAAATTAAGCAGTGTCTTAATTTTATGTAGTCTAAGAATGCCCAAATAGGCCCAATATAATTTACAGGAAATGGGCCAGCCCAATATTTCTCACACTGTAAATTTTATATTTTATTTTAGAGTATATAAATTGTTTTTGAAATATAACAATGTAAATTTTAAATTTTATTATCAATTACATATGATAATTCATTCTGATTTTTTAAATACAATATATATTTTTACAAATCAAATAATCATCATTTTCATAATAGAAAATTATTTTCTTCTATAGTAAATTTTCATATAGGAATAATCACGGGACAAATTACTTCAAACAAACGAACACGATCATATACAAGACGAACATAATTTGCATACAAAGTATTCAATATAACAACCTACTCAATTGTAATGATTTTTCACCGCAAAAGCTACACAGCATAAAATCGGTATTCATATAGAATCTAACCATGAATCAAAATCTTCTAAAACAAGCGATTTTGATTCAGAATTACTGCTAGAAGGTACCTGCAAAGCAGATGGATCCTTTATACTCAAACTAGGTGTTTCCTTAAGCAGCGTATCAAAATCATTTTCGTACAGCTTTGGGGCGATTCTTTCAGCTCCGATGCCCGACGATGCACCGGATGAGTCGAGTATTTCACTTTCGCTGAAGGAATTCAGAAGCATATCAAGTTCTGCTTCTGCACTTGCAGCCACAAATCCAAAGGGCTTCTTCACAGAAGGGGAATACTCCATCTGTGGGATCATTTCATCAGTTGCTTTTGAATATGAGATATCTTCCTTGATCTGCTTCGTACTTTTTGATCCATCGGACGAGGATTGAGATGACGAGTTACTTCCGGTTTGATTGAAAACTGCTGACGGAGCACCAGAATCTTGTTTAACTGCAGTTCTAAGTGTTTCGGCATCATGCTTGTCTTCTACACCTGCCTGTAGTTCGTCGTCGAACTGACGAGTGTTAAAGGCACATAAGTTTCGACTATGGCATGAATGATAAACTGTACTAGTGATAGATCAAAATACCAGTTCTTCGATAAACCATCTATCTGATGGTTTTGCTCTGGCAAGTTGCTTGGAGAGGGCATTCAGATTTAGTGAAAGGAAAGGCACCTTCACATTGAACACAAGTACATAACAAGGATAAAAAAATTAAGTACAAAGATGTGGTTACGCTAAACAATTCGAATCTGAAACGACGCACATGGCATATACTTCTATCTAAATCTAAAAAACATAATGGATTATCAAAATAATAATAATAAAAAGAAGATGAATATTCAAAGGGCACCTGAAAAGAGGAGCTTGTTTCTCCATCAATGTCAAAATTATCATCTTCTGCCCATGAAAGTATGCTTTGTCCATGGCTAACGAGCATCGGACCAAAATCTACAGTGAAGCCATGTAAATCACTTGCAGTATTCCATAAATTGGACTAATGCATCTAACAATATACTACTCCATGTAAAATCCATAAAGATGCACAGCGGAGAAAAGGACGAGGCAAATACCATAAGTAATATCATCAGCAAACGGGATAGAAATCGGTGTTTTTTGGGCTTGAGCTTTTGCCTCTGAAATTAAGTAGGCAAAATCAGCACCTTTGCTTTTTGGTGCAACTATATCAGGAGGAGCAGAGCTGAAACTGGACTGGGCTTCTTCTGAAGCTATACTAAAAGGATCATCATATCGATCCCAGTTTGAAGGGAGACGCCTCGACTCACGAGCCTCGGGAGGTTTCTCCTTAGCTGGTTTTCCAGTCGGCTTTTTCTCACCTGAAACAACGGGAGGTGATTTGGATGACTGATGAGAGTGATGCTTCTTACTATGATGCAATGAATGTGCTCTCTTTGATTTTGCCAGTGATTTCACATCCATCTTCCCCCTTCTCTACACCACCTGCACGGTGTAAAGAGACAGATGTTGAACAACAAGGAATGAATGAACATATAAAGCATTCAGAAGCAGAAATGTGACGTTTGGGCACTTTCACTAGACAAAAATTTTATAGCATTCCAAAATCAGCCTAAAAAATCAATATTTTCATATACAACTTTAAATTTCACTGCGTAATCGGAGCTGCAAAGCGAAAAATAAACAGAAATATATCTTCAAGTAAAAGCCACAGCTAGATTAAAAATGCCGTAAGGACAAAATTACAATTACATACAAGAACACATAGTTAGATTTCAACGAAACCACACAAAATAATCGCGAATCAATGAATAAATCACCAATTAAGACAATAATCCAACCTTTGTAGAGTAGGGTTCTTGAATTTTCCCAGCGCAGAGAGCGAAATTGAGCAGATTTTCACGATATGAGTAACAGATGAATTGGGCCTACATTTTTTTGGAAATCTTAATGGGCTTTTATCGGGCCTAGAGGTAGAAGTTGCTTTATCATCAGACCATCGTCTTCAATGGGATGTTTTGAGTTTTCTCCATTGCAGAAGATGAAGTTTACAAACTCGCCGGTGATCGATCTGACCGTGAACGACACGCACCTCTCTGTTCAGCAGGACAACGGCTCGATGCATGTGGGAACCTCCGTGTGGCCTTGCTCTTTGGTGCTCTCCAAGTTCGCTGAGCGCTGGCACCCTATTAAATGCGCCGCCGAAGAGAATCCCTATGCCGAATTGTTGAATTTTGCAGGCAAACGAGGGATCGAGTTAGGGGCCGGCTGTGGGATTGCTGGAATGGGGCTTTACTTGCTAGGGTTACACGATATCATCCTGACCGACATTGCCCCCGTGATACCAGCGCTGAAGCATAACCTAAAGCGGAACAAATCAGCGTTAAATAAAACCCTAAAGATCGCGCAACTTTACTGGGAGAATAGTGACCAACTGAAATCTCTTAAACCGCCGTTCGATTTCGTGATCGCGACTGATGTTGTTTATATTGAAAAGACGGTTGCGCCGTTGCTACAAGCGATGGATAGTTTGGTAGCTGATGATGGCGTCGTTTTGTTGGGTTACCAATTGAGATCCCCTGAAGCTCATGAACTTTTCTGGAAAATGTGCGAAGAAGCCTTTGAGGTGGAGAAGATTCCCCATCAACATTTGCATCCAGAGTATGCGTATGAAGAGGCTGACGTTTTCGTGCTGAAGAAGAAGAAGCAGAAGATGCATTCTGTATAGTTTAAGGAGATTAAATCCTTCACAGGTAACAACTATACTTGGGAAACCCCTTGCGTCTATTGTGCACAATTTAAATTTCTGTTTTTACTTTTGAGTTTGCTGAACATATTTTATTTTTGTATAAAGATAATTTTAAAACAGAAAATTGGAAAGATAACCTTCAATTTTTGAAATAGTATAAAGACGATATTTTTATAGTTTCAAAATTGCGTATGAAGCACCCATAATTTACATAATGTGCGTAATTGACCTTTCAACTTTTTAAATTTGTAAATAATGTACCCTCAAAGTTTAAAAATTACATGATTGGCCCTCAAAGTTTCAAAATTGTTTATATTTGACCCTTACGTTCGATATTTTTTTGAGTTTATATATAAAGTAAAATTACCATGAAATATAATAACAAAACATTGTAAGACAAATTAGTTTTTTAGCGAGCGGATGTTATATATTTCTCCGGTACATATTTCTCCTAGTCAATTCTGAACTCTTTAATATGTTCGGAGGCTAAATATTAAATTAGTAAACAAAATCGGTCAATTTCAACATGTGGAAAGAACAAGGTCAATTGCGAAAAAACTTAAAAAAATACCGGACGTGAGGGTCAAATTTAAATGGTTTTGAAACTTTGTGGGCAACCATACAATTTTTAAACTTTGAGGACATATTGTTTACAAATATAAAAAGTTAAAGGTCAACCACACACATTATGTAAACTTTAGGTGTTTCGTACGCGATTTTGAAACTATAAGGGTATCGTCTTTATACTATTTCAAATATTATAGGTCAATCACAAACACCACTTATTTCTAATTTCAACTTCTACTTCATTGTATTTAAAATGACTAAAATATTCCTAATTATCCTTTTTTAATTATAAGGTATGAGAGATTCGTCATAAATATAATATTTACATCAGATATCCAACCTTGCATTTATGTGTAAGTGGAAATAATCGTGACGCAATTTTTTACAGATAAGTTTATGGAAAAACTTTGGTTTACACGAAAATAGAAAAATGTTTTTTTGTATTTCAAATCGTTTATTGAGAAACTGAAGACTTGGTTGAAGAACATCGGGATGTCACAATGCAAAACATTCGTGATAACATTACTGAGCAAATTGGCGTAATCCATGTTGCGGAACTGGACTATCATCTCGATGATAATCTTATTGAATATTATATTTTGTGAGAATCAGATGAAATTACGATTAATCATTTATTATTGAAATAAGTCTAAGGGTAAAAAAATAATTTGATTAATTTATAAATTATCATTCTATTTATATAATAGAACACTTCATAATTTTTATACATTATTTATATATTCTAAAAACATTACATAACATTTCATAATTTATATTTATATTTCTGTTTCTATATAAATCATTTTCCAAAATTGCAAACATACTCTTCGTCTTCCATCAGAGTTTTCTTAAGCTTCAGACACCCACCGACTGTTCGTTGAAATGTCTGAAATTTTTCATTTTCCAATATTAAATATTGAGAGTTTATTTTTCACCACAAATTTTAGAAGAAATCTAATCAATTGCAAGTGCAACAAATACTTATGTTATTTAACTAATATTATAATAAATATTTGTTCAATATAGTTAAAACATGTCCGATCTATGGGTTTGAGGCTATCCTCATCATTGGCCTCCTAATCACACTGGACGACCAACGTGACAAAATTTATTCCGCCGAAAGAGAGAGAGTAATTATATTTTTAAAAAAAATTTTAAAAAATTTTAAAAATTAAATTTAAAAGAATTATAAAAATATAAAAAATTATAATTACTTTATTGATAATATTATAATTTTTATATATTTGATGTGTAAAAAAAATAAAATTTAAAAATTATAAGTGTTTGGACTTTGTTGTATGGATAAGAGAAAAGTTATTTATAAAATTAAAAAATGATGATATGAACATAGAGAAAACTGATGTGGATGAGAGAATGAAATTTCCGGACGGATATGATTGAGGATGGCCTGACCACGAGTCCAAAGAATCCGGTTGGGTTTTTCAAAAATACTATAAAACAAAAAAATCAACTATAATTCCCCAAAAATCAGATTGAACCCCTAAATAATCGATTTAACTAACTATGAAATTAATTGCGATCAATATATAAATTATATTATATATTTATATATGTGTTATGGTCCCTTTTTAGGGGGTACCAACAGTCGTCCGGTTCGTTCAATAAACGAACTCGGTTCTGATTTGTTTTAGATGTGGAAGACGATTAAAAGTTGGAAATAAGTAAATGCACAGCGATGTATAGTGGAAACCCCAGAAATTTGGGTGAAAACCACTTGACTAAGAGCAGATTATGCTCTTAGCTTGTTCACTAATCAAATAACTTATAGTCAATACAGCAGAAGCTAAAGAAAATGACAAGTAAAAGAAAGCGGTAAGAATCCCGGCAGGGTAGCGGCCTGTTCTTCCGCGTCCAAAGGGTCCTGCTATTTCCGTCGTCTTGCCCTGTATTTATAAAGTTCATAGCGTGTGTAAATCACGCTCCGTAACCGCCTCTGACAGGTTTGTTAGAGGTTGTTATCGCGGGATGTAAAACGAGGTTGGGACCGAGGCGTGGTCTACGGGATCGGGCCCGAAGCGTGGTAAACGTGGGAAGGCCCGAAGCGTGGAAAACGTGAGTTGTGACCGTTCTCTAACCGTTCGGACCGAACCCAGGCGCCTGCTGGCAGAAAACGCTTTTTTTCGCTAAGGTTATCTTCGGTCATCTCGTTGAACATCGGGCCGCTCTTTCTTAAGTGTGTAAATGGGTTGTAGGAATTCGTTTTTACTATTTGAATCGGCCCAACGGTTGCTGGGCCTCACACATCACAAGAGGGTGAGTTTTTTAGATGATAGTTTAACGTGTTAAAACGTAAAAAATAGCATAAATTTTCGATTGATTTTGTTTTTGTCATGAATTAATTTTGTTTCTTAAACATAGTACTGATTTGCAGTCTGACATGACAGCTTTTTCGGGAGCTCGGTTTCTATAATTATAGAAACCGAGCTATCAATTTTTTTTTATATCGAAAAGGCATTAAAAACAACAATTAAAAATAAAAAAAAATGGGAGATCGGTTTCTATAATTATAGAAACCGAGCTCCCGAAAAAGCTGTCATGTTAGACTGCAAATCAGTGCTATGTTTGAGAAACAAAATTAATTCATGACAAAAACAAAATCAATCGAAAATTTATGCTATTTTTTAACAACGTTAACAAAACGTTCATGGTATGTTCAACAAAAAACTCGTTTTAAAAATATGAGTATATTGGAACAATTTAGTTGTGGATAATTGTAATAACGAAATATGTGATTTTGGGTAGATTAGTACAAGGAATCTGAAGCAAACTTGATCTCAAACTCTACAACTTCGTTCTCAACCTTTATCTTTGGCTAATTGTTCTAGCAAGTTGACACCTTTCTTTTTTATGCTTAGGAACCGACATGGCTGGCGACAGTGAAAAAGAACGCTTCTTGGAGGAATTCGGACTTGATTATGGGTATCCCGATGCGCCCAGAAACGTTGATGAGATTAGAGCTACCGAATTCAAACGATTGAATGGTTTGAGACTGCCCACGTTTCATTTTTATTATTTATGTGCCCAATTTTGCTTGGAGAGAATCATGGGGGGGAGTACGATTAATCGGAAAAGTGATCGTTTTTTGAATTTGTTATTTGGGAATAATTCCCGAAACCGAAAAAAGGGAAGAGGGAAGGATTGTTTTTGCACTATTTATTGACTTTGTTTCTGTGTAGATATGGTGTATTTGGACCATGCTGGAGCAACTCTGTATTCTGAATTACAAATGCACAATGTTCTCGATGACTTAAACTCTAAAATCTATGGAAATCCCCGTATCCTATTTTTGTTATTAGTGTTACATGTACCAACTTCAAGAAAATGTGATGAAAACTTGTCTGAGAATTCAGCCATATATTTCATTCGTATCGAAGTTGTCGTTTATTTTCTCTTGGCATGTGCATTTGGGTGGATTTCTTAATATGAAAACATGATAGATAGCCAGAATAACTGCAGCATGGCAACCTGTGGCTTGGTCGAAGAGGCTCGTCTTCAGGTAAATTAAAAGGAATTTTTTTAAAGTGCTTGTATATTTAGGTTTATTGTACTAGAAATAGCTTGTTCAGTTTTTCAAGAGTTACTCTTTGGGCTTAATATGTTGTTAAATGCAGCTGCAATTGATTTGTTGTTTCGGATTTTATAGCTTACTCAGCTTCTGTGCTGATGTTGCTTATTATAGTATAGGTCCTTAAATTTTTCAATGCGTCTCCTGAAGAGTATAAATGTATCTTTACATCGGGAGCCACGGCAGCTATGAAGCTTGTTGGTGAGACATTCCCGTGGAGCTCGAAGAGTGTTTTTATGTACACAATGGAGAATCACAATAGCATTCTTGGAATTAGAGAGTATGCTAATAACGGGATATCTTCATGAATTTTACGTTACGTTAATATTTTGATTTCCAGGTATGCTCTTGGAAAAGGAGCATCGGCATTTGCAGTCGACATTGAAGATGCTATCGGAAAATCAGGAACTCAAATTATTCCACATAGCGTACAATGCAGAGATGAAGTTAGCTTCGGAAAAGATGAGCAAACAAGTTGAGTTGGCTCCTTTTGCGTCTATTTATTTTTATATCACTGTTTAGTTTGTTTGGCGTGTTCTTGCCGAGTCTCGTTGGGCTTTTTCAAGAAAAAATGTAGGTTGTGTTATGTCTCTTGCTTTGCATTTTCAGGTGAGACATATAATTTATTTGCATTTCCATCTGAATGCAATTTTTCTGGTTTAAGATTCAAGCTCGATCTCGTAAATGAGATCAAAGATGATTTATATGAAATTCCCGTAGCTTCTCAGCGGCACAGGTACATAAATTTTTGTAGCAAAATCTTTGTTTCTTTTCGGCTTTTCGGCATTGTTCATTGATAAGGAAAATATATGATATTCTTACTTCTCTGTTTTAATCTTTTTAGTACGTTCTGGTAGAATTTTATGCTTGATTTACTCTCTTCATCACAATATTTGTAAGCAGGGGTAAATGGATAGTTCTTATCGATGCTGCGAAGGGAAGTTCAACATCGCCTCCCGATTTGTCAAATTACAAGGCAGATTTTGTTGCTGTTTCTTTCTATAAGGTACAATGCAATAATTTCACAATTTTAATAACATCGTGTCGTTTTAACTCATCGGTTTCTTGGTTTGCTCCAGATGTTTGGCTACCCAACTGGTCTCGGCGCTCTTATTACAAGAATTGGTAATCATCTTGTTTTACATTTGATAACTGTAATGATTCTTTCAAAAATGTAATGCCTTTAGAAGCTGAATTTGTATTTTAACGCGAGTCATATAGAAATAAACTGACATCATCGAACAAAATATTAAAACAGAATCTGGAAACTTGTTGAAGAAGACCTATTTTGGTGGAGGTATGTCATCGGAAAATGTACTGGACTTCGTAGTTCTCTATTCTCTTTATCTTCTCAATCTTTCAGGAACCGTGGCTGCATCGATTGCTGATCTGGACCTCTACAAAAGAACCGAGAGTCTCGAGGAATATCTTGAGGATGGAACCTTATCTTTTTTAAGCATTGCTTCGCTTCGTCATGGACTCAAGATCCTCGATTGTTTAACTATGCCAGCAATTCGAAGGTATTGCAGTCATAACCTTTCCACCAATATTTTTTGTTAGTACTATAAATTTGTGCCTCTTTGGATCAATATAAGGTTTCAGATGAGGTTAAAGGTTTGGAATCTCACCGTGAAAGTTCGATAAATTGTAGTTGAGCTTTTTGCATATAGGGCTATAAAATTTCGTTGTGTTAGATATTCGAAACATCAGCTTACGTTTTTATGTGAAGTGATCCTTCAACAAAAATTTCTCACATTGTTGCAAAAATAAGACTTTTACGTGCATCTCTAGCACATAATTGGAGCATGTTTATGTTTTAACTGGATTTTGGTTCATGAAGGCACACAATCGCGCTTGCATCATACGTGAGGATTTCTCTCATGAATTTGAGGCACATAAATGGAACTCATGTGTGTACCGTCTATGGCGTAAAACAACAAAAGGTTGGTAATTTCCTATATTGTTCTAGTAAAAATGTGAGTCACATTCTGGTATCGTATATTTGTCCTCGTTCATCGCTTTTTAAAGATTGGATTGTCATTTTATCATCAAGATACCATTTTTTGTTAATTTCTTTCGCATTCCACCTTTTACGCTTTGCTAGAACAAAGAATAACTTTGTTATATCATGATTTATGTGATTGAACTATAGTTTAAATGCTTTTGGTATGAAGTCACATTGTTATGACTTCCACGATGATTACGTTTTCGAACATACTTTTTTATGTATATACAACATGTATTCGTGATGTTAGCGTTTATTTAGTTTGAATACACTTGGTTTTATCAAATTTTCAATGTCATTTGTATGAATATAATTTGGCTCATTTTTCACATTATTTTATCAGGTGGTATTTGATGTCATGGGTCCTATTGTATCGTTCAACTTGAGAAGGCCCGATGGATCTTGGTTTGGGTACCGGGAGGTCGAGAAATTAGCATCCTTGTCTAATATTCAGTTAAGGGTAAGCTTTATATTCCTTAAACACAAAAATGTGCGCTATTTTTGTTCGTCAAGTGTTTTTTTTATTTTTTATCCCGTGAATACACAATGCTGTAAAATGTTTTTTTTTAACTATTCTTCGTACCGGATAATCGATTTAATTTTTTTCTCCATTTTATGCGTTAGACTGGATTCTTCTGTAATCCCGGTGCTTGTGCCAAACTTCTTGGTTTGTCTCATGAAGATCTTCTTTCAAATACTGAGGTAAATATCTTTTCCTTATTACATTACATAGTATATGAGTTATTTTCAAGTGTTTTCTACAAATCCGAATCAAGTTATATCGTAAAAAAATGCCTTTTATCCTTCGATTTCCTTGAAAATCTCTCAAGAATTTAACCAGGCAGGACAGGTTTGTGGGGATGATCATGATATTATGAACGGAAAGCCGACGGGTGCGGTTAGAGTGTCGTTTGGTTACATGTCAACGTATGAAGATGCAAAAGTATGCTCCTCTTTCAGTGTTTCGAAGATTGTTATTATACATTCTCATTACAAAATGTGTTCAGAAATTCTTGAAGTTCATCGAGACTTTGTTCGTATTGTCGCCTTCTCAGCTTCCGAATGAAGGCAAACACTTGAGTTTTGCTCAATGCACTTGTTTGTACTTCACTAACTTCTCAATTTGCTTGCTTTTTTTAGTTCCGAGGATCAAAGGAGCTTCGAAGAAACTCTTCTTGAAATCGATTACTGTATATCCGATAAAATCTTGTGCAGGATTCAGTGTACAAAAATGGCCTTTATGTCACACTGGTATCATATATTTTCACTGAACTTTCAGTAAACAGGTTTGTGATGAATTTAGCTTGTTTTTCAGGGTTGAAGCATGATAGAGAATGGCTTCTTAAGGGCATTGGTGGAGACTTTTTAAACCAAAATAAGGCGAGTTATCACGAATCATCGATTTATCTTTTCGTCTGTCGTTTTTAAGGCTTATTTAGTGATATTTTGAATTAGGTTCCAGAAATGGGGTTAATCTCTGCTATGGTTGATCTCAAGCTAGGATTACTTATCGTAGAGTCGCCAAAATGCAAGACGAAACTAAAAATTGATATCGCATCAGGACAACACTTAACCGAAACTAGAGTTATGGAAATCTATTCTCAAAGGTCGAATACACATATCTTATACGAGTCCTTATATATTTTCGATGCTTATAGCTCGGTTTAATCTCGGGATATTATTTTTTTGTGGATTGGTGATTAGGCATGAGGTTCAAGGCTATTCCAACACGAGTATCAATCAGTGGTTTAGTGATGTGGTTGGTCGACCGTGCATGCTTGTAAGAAGCTGTTCTTCCCGGAATCCTCGGGAAGTCGGGAGTGGATTGAACTTTGTTAACGAAGCTCAGTTCTTATTGGTTGGAGCAGAGAGTATTGCTGACTTGAACTGTAGAGTGCAATCAAGTAAGTCCCTTTTATGAACTTCGTTATCGGGTTAGTGTTAGATTTCGATTCTTAAAAGGCGATGAACTACGAATGCTGCTGATGTTCATTTTGTTTATTTTCATTAGAGTTGCATAATGGTGGCTTGAGACAAAGTGAATATATTGATGTAAATCCGAGTAGGTTTCGCCCGAATTTAGTTGTTTCCGGTGATTATCCACCTTATGCGGAGGATCAATGGAGAAACTTGAAAATCGGAGAGGCGAGCTTTACAGTTAAGTTAGTTAATTTGCATGACTGACCTCCTTATTTTGTTCTTCCTATGTAAAACTGATATTGATCGAACTTGTAGTCTCTTGGAGGATGTGATCGTTGTCAAATGATCAATTTGTCACTCGGAAACGGGACGATACAAAGATCGAGAGAGCCGTTGGCTACATTGGCATCTTATAGAAGATCAAAGGTAGGATTGTGATTGATCCGATCCGTATGTGTTCTTCATTTTGATCGTGTTTTCGGAACAGGGAAAGATTTATTTCGGAGTATTGTTGAAGCTACGAGATTGGAGGGAATTTGGTACATGGCTTAGTGTTGGAGAAGAAGTAATAGCAAATTCAGAAGAGTAGTTTTTGTACAGAAATTTGTTACATCGGAAATGGGATGTAAACTGTAAATTTAACATGTTATCGGAGCGGGTTCGGAAAAAATCCTGAGTCGCCTTGCCTAGGATTAATCCGGTTTAATGAAATTGATCGATCAGTAATACACCAATTTGAATTGTGAAATCCAATTTGTCATGTGGTTAGACTTGAAGGGGTGTGTTAAAATAGTGACAATTATCCCACATCGGAATGAGATGTAAACTGGATTGGTTTACAATAGAATATGGACAATAGTAAATGACTTCTTTAAGTCTTTTACGATTTAGTCTCCTCCCTCTTGCACACTTCCTACGTAAATTGATCCGATTATAGAAATTTAACAAAATTTTCATAGGTTTTCTATATATTGGTCTCTAACAAAAACTGAACTCGATTACGAACTCTTTTGATCTACGATTCATCGACTACAATTAAAATCTGATTCCTAAACCACATTGGATGAATGAATCTCACAAGAAGTAAAAATGCAACATTCAAACGAATGATAATGAGATTTCATGAACTAGTTTTCTTTGCATGCCATTTCTCAATAGATTTAAACCAATTCCACTGGAAAAGGAGGGCGACAAGCAGCAATTACCTCAATAAACGCCATTAAATAAGATCTCTGTGGTGACAGGCCAGAAGTTGCTATAGAAAGCATGAATCCCTCAAAGTTACAGGGAACGTTGAAGGCACTGGACAGAATTCCTTGCAGTGTTTTCTTAGCAACTTCATCAGCTTTCATGGCTTTGGAAGTTGCTGCTATTTTACTTGTTAATTGAGGTCTTCGTTTGTTTTCTGCAAAAGGAAGTCATTGAAAACGAAAAATTTTATGTACAAAACGATGAAATGAAGATTCTTAACCTTCAGCTAAACCGGGAGTATCAGTATCAGGTGGGAAGATAACTGAGACATGAATGTTATGGGCTATAACATCATGTTGCAGAGCATCAGCTAATCCCTTGAGACCAAATTTACTGGCTGAATAAGCTGTATATCCATAAATCCCAACCTAAATCAACAAAAAAAGACAAAGCGCAAAGATTGGAGCTCTGGAAAGAAGACAAATCCATTTCAGAAACTAAATGACCTAGCACCGGGATGAAAAATTGGGAGGTTAATTAATACCTGTCCCGCCTGAGAAGATATTAGGGCAATGGCGCCGGGGCCAGATTGGGCTCGATTCTTCTTCATTCCTGGCAATGCAGCCTTAATCAGATGAAAAGTTCCGGTTAGATTGACGTCGATCATGAATTTGATCTCCTCTACATCCTAATAGTCCAGTTCCTGTGCCATGAAAACACCTTGATTGCAAATGAGCACGTCGATCGATGGCATCGAATCGATCGCTTGTTTGACTTCTTCGTAGTCCCTGACGTCGGCGCTGAATATTCTGGTATCACAACCGGTTGCGAGCTTGATGATTTTACGGGCCTCTTCGAGCTTCTTGACGTTGCGAGCTAGAAGCGTGACATCAGCTCAACCTTTGGCGCAAACAAGGCCCAGTGCGAGGCCAATGCCACTCGAGCCACCAGTCAGTAGTACATGGCGGCCTTTAATTGGAACTTTGACTGGCTTTGGAATCACAATCAAGTAGAGAAGTATCCAGAGTGAAATAGGGAGAACGAGAATCAGAATCTCGAAGAGAAAGTGCAGTTCCGCCATTGAATTGCAGTATGAAAATGCTGTATTTCGATATCGTATAAACAAATATGAGTTGCTTTGTTTCGTCCTCGAATTAAAATTAAAATTGGGTTGAGGTGCGATGCGAAGTCCAGATCGTGATTTTCTTATGTTACACAAAACATAAATTTAATTGCGATATGATAATCGTTAAAAAATTACGATATCATCACAGCTATTAAAATTAATTGTGATCTCATCATGATTTTGGAAAAAACTAATTTACTCTTAATTCTATTAATTATAATATAATTATATTTATTATTTTATATATATAAGAGTATATTAGTATTTTTACGTAAATCGCGATCATAATATTACAATTTTCCCAAACATATTTAAAAATTCACGATTATCATATCTCACCACATCTCATCGCACCTCACCACATCTCACCACACCGTAATTTTAAAAAGTTATACTAAACAAATCCAATATTTTATAGAGATTCTCCAAGAATAATCACATTATTGAAATATATAAATATTATAATTAATAAGAGAAGTCATATGATGCGTCATTGGTTTTATCCAAGTATTTTCTATATGATTCACGAACATTCTCACATTTCATTGAATCTTGAATATTAAAGAGAACTACATGGATATCGGCCGATGGCGGAACTCAACCTTGTGAGCAACGGTGGGGTAGAAGATGGAGGCTTTGAATCGAAAGAGCGACCAAAGTGGTGAAATTGAATTGACGAACCAGAGTACATATTGAAATGTGGTCCATTACAACTGTACACATGCTACTGTATGTATAAGTATAGCCTCACTGAAGGACTTCAACCTGAAGTATGTCTTGTCTTCACTTTATTATGATCAAAACACAAGTGAACAATAAAAATTAACACAATAAAAGTTTGTTATATTTTAACCTAATTAGTTCTAGTATTTTAAAACAATAAAAATTAACACAACAATTTTTAAAGTGGTATCCGATTCAGATTTTATCTTAGAATCGTAGATCTTGAGTCACTGATTCTTAATCTCAAACAAGCGATTCAAGATTTTTCAGATATATTACAGAACAACGTTCACGTCACTATCTCCCAGCGATGATTCACCATCATCGCTCTTTGTGCCCCGGATAACGTTCTATTACCACCCTCTGGTCGCCATCTAGAAGACTATTCTCCATCTACTGACCTCGTACCAACATCCTCTCTACGTTGTAGCACTCATTTTGTCCGTCTCCCTAGATGGCTTAAGGACTATAGTTATCATATTGATGATCAACTTATTTCTCTCACTGTTCAAGGCCTTAGATCCCTTCTACGTGGACCTCATTGCTTTAACGATGCTAATAAATCTCCTAAGTGGCCATCTGCCGGAAGCATTACAAGCTTTGGAGAAAAACCAAAGTTGGGGCATCGTGACATTACCTAAAGGAAAACATGTTATCAGTAGCAGATGGATCTACAAGTTCAAACTCCATCCCGATGGTAAAGAGTTATACCCTAAGGGAAGGTCATGATTTTTTCGACAAATTTTCTCGTGTCGCCAAAATGGTGACCATGCGACTTGTTATGGCATTGGTTGTTGCCCGTGGCTGGCCTTTTCATCAAGTTGATATTAACAATATTTTTTTACATGGATCTCTAGATGAAGAGATATATATATATGACTCATCCTGAAGGATACCCGACACCACTTGGCAATGTATGTCGTTTGAGAAGTTCTCTTTATGGTCTCAAACAAGTCTTTCGTCAATGGAACATAGAGTTAACTCAAACTCTTTCCGCTCTCGATTTTACTCCTTCCGGACACAATGGATGCATGTTTTTCCGTTGTCTTGAAGGTAAGACCACTATCATTTTAGTGTATGTGGATGACTTGTTCGTACCAGGATCTTGCCTTAATCAAATCTCTACTGTCAAGTCTGCTCTAGATAAAAAATTTAGTATTAAAAACATAGGAGAGGTTCATTATTATCTAGGCCTTGAGATCTCTAGAAATGAAAGAGGTTTATTTTTTAATCAACATTGGTACATCATGGACATATTATCCGATGCTGGTATGTAAGATTGTACCCATACAGTCGTGCCATTAAAATGGTGGTTTTCAATTTCCCAATGATATCGGAAAACCCCTGCTATCTCCTGAAATTTATCGTCGTATTGTTGGAGTGCTCCTTTACTTGGCCTTTTAACACGCATATATGTCATTCTATGTTAATATTTTAAGTCAATTTGCTCATCAACCCCATGATACTCACTCGCATGCACTACGTCAAGTACTTCGTTACCTAAAAGGAATTGCCAATCAATGTCTCTTCTATCTTGTTGATGATAGTCCCCAACTATATAGCTACTGTGATTCTGATTGGAGCTCATGCCCCTTAACCCGACAATCTACAATCGGATAAGATGTGTTCCTCGGTAAATCTCTAATCTCTTGGAAAACCAAGAAACAACATACCGTTGCTCGATCGTCGACTGAAGCTGAATATCGAATTATGGCCATTACAAAGCATGCTATATATCCAACCTATTTTTTTCCCATCCAAATTACAGCTCGCTGATTTCTTCACAAAGGCTCTACTATCCACCGTATTTGATAATTTTGTACTGAAGCTAAAGTACATAATTATTATAGTAGTTGTTGTGCCTTGTTGTAACTTTATTCTTCTGCACTAAATCCTTGAATGATTATCATCAAAAGACAAGTGAAGTTTTCTACTTTCCCCTGTCTTCTCAATCTCTTCCTCTTCCATCAGAAAACATTACAGTCAATTTTACAGTACAGATTCCAGAGAGACAAGCATTCAGGTGTAGAAGGTCGCAGGGGAAGTAAGGTGAAGCCTTTACTTTCAAAGGTTAGATCTACCCATATAAATAAAGACGAATATTATTATCCGACGGATACTATATTCAACCGTTAGATCCGACGGTAATTAAGCTATTGTATATGATCAGGTTTCAGTTCATTTGAGTTGCAAGATTAAAGAAGAATAACCAGATGAGAATCAAAGTCTGCCGTCTATCCATAGAGTTTTAAACGGTATAAGTGACAGTAAAGGAGGTTTTAGAAGACTACTACATTCAAGCTTTCATAACTCATGAAACTTACAGTTCCCAGATCTAATGATTGTTCACGGCTTGCGTGGGGGGGAACCACTGCTGCTGCTCGGGCTTCTGCCTCTGATAGGCCTGATCGAAGTTTGTCTTGTTAATAATATAATAGAATAATATATGGTGCAATACACTATAATATATACCTTCTGGGGCTGCGACTTCTTGATACTCTCCTTGGAGCCTGGCATAATTAGTATTGTGAGCATTGGCAAGCAACCAGTAAAATATAAAAATGTTCTGAAACTCAAACCCTTCGTGGACTAGGTGATGAAGA
The DNA here is from genome assembly GCA_009725065.1 of Utricularia reniformis. Lineage (NCBI taxonomy): Eukaryota > Viridiplantae > Streptophyta > Magnoliopsida > Lamiales > Lentibulariaceae > Utricularia > Utricularia reniformis. The sequence goes on along the minus strand of RWGZ01001181.1, from coordinate 309,163 downwards.
GTAAGACGACGATCTACCGCGTCTAGGAGGGGGTATGCGTCCTCTGTACAAGACAAATATGAAGCTGAGTATATAAAGTTTTATTGTGTTCTAACTCACAGAAAATGTACCTTCTTGGAGATGGTGACCTTGATGGTGAACGTGCAGGTCTTCTACGAATAGGAGACCTTCTAGGAGGGCTTCTGGCACGCCTTGGAGATCTGCAGTTATATTTCAGTAATCATGTTTATGATGCATATTCAGGCAAAGATCCAGAGCTCATACTATCATTGTATGCACGATAGAGGAAAACATCTCGTTTACGGATTATTAGCTCCATATAACGCTATTTAAAATGCAAATCTTTGGCCACACAGTCTTAACTAAGTATATTTAAAAAAATCACGCTTTTGTTTCCAGGAGTAAAAACGTTAAAAACTGACTCAAAAATTTTAAAAATACTAAGCATGCATAAAATACAAAGTCTAGAAAGAAAATAAAGGGGTAGCGGATTGCACATATGATACCGAAAACACAAACTAAATAAAGAGACCACCTTCTCCTAGGAGGGAGGGGAGAGCGTCGACGCACTGGACTACCACGCATCCTTCTTGGATATTCCATGATAGCACAAGTAAAGCAACATAAAAAAATAAGTACACGAGGGGGAGACACGATAGAGCATACGAAATTTAAAGAACCTTGGGGGTGACCGGAATCGTCTAGGAGATGAGGGTGAACGTCCTCTAGCAGGAGATAAAGGTCTTCTTCGACGTGGAGGGCTATCACCTCTTCGGTTTGGGGATTCAGATCCACGGCGTGGAGGTGAATCTGCACGACGACGCGGTGGTGGTGGGGAATCTGGATGACGCCTTGGAGAACCTCTTCTTACTACAGGTGATCGTCGTCTAGGTGGAGGAGATGCAGGTTTACGGCGTGGAGACACTGATGAAATAAACATAGCATTTCCTTCATTCGAATACGAACAGAAAAACAAAAAAGCTTTTACCATAATAGCAAGGAATCATACATTCTCGTGATGGCTTAGATTCATCTTTGTCATTATCATCTACAACATCATCAGATTTTGGGGCATCCTTCCTAGAATTGGTGGCTGCAGGCTTTAGTGGCGAAGTTGCCTTCTTTCTCTCAGGTAATGTAAACTTCGCCCGGACTACCTTGCCATCAATTTGCGCCTGCAAAAAGAGAAAAAATGGTCTACAAGAAGGAAATGCAGGAATTTATAAAACTCCAGACTTACACCATCCATGTATAACTGGGCCTTTTCAGCTTCAGTCCTGTTCTTGAACTTAACATACGCAAATCCTTTTGGAAGGTTAACCTACAATAAAAATGGAATCAATGTCAGGAATCCATTTTGCTGCATGGATATTAGCATATGTTAAAGGATAGCTACATACAGAACCGTCAATAGCCAGTTGCACATGCACAATCTCACCAAAGTTACCTGTAAGAAGAGCAATTTCTCATGAAGATAGCACAGAAAAATAACATGTATTTAATTATGCTTCAAGTGAACAGAGAAATACCGAATATATTTTAACTGAGTCAAAATAACTGTTCAGTCCATAAAAATATGCAACATGAGAACAAGGAATATATTTAAATTCGTATAGACGTACCAAAAATTTCCTTCAAATGATTCTCATTCACATTTCTACTAAGCTGATCGACATGAAGCACAAGGGATTCGGGAACTGGAGAAGCTTTCCTGGATTAAAAGAAGGGAATGCACACATAAAATGAAAAAACACGAGCAGAATTAATTGGGTCAAAATTGAACGAAAATGGAAATGCGGAAATACTGCTAGTTACAATCTAATAACATGCATGAGGTATCAAATTATGTTCGCGAGCATCAAAAGTGTGGATAATGTATCAAAGTGGAGAAATTTCATTGTACGTAGCTCTTCGTTAAACGAATCTTACCTCGGTGGCGGCGAAGCTTTCTTAGTCCGAGGCGCTGGTGAACGACCTCGCTTACCTCCTTCAGCAGGACTGAGAAAAACCAAAGTTAAAAATGAGAAAAGTATGAAACGAAAAAAACTAAACAAAAGCAAAATCAACGTCCAAAGAGTTAAAGGTTGAGAGCATGCCATTTTTTGAGCTATTTAAAATTCAGTAAAATTCAAAAATCAGATAGAACCTTTTACGCGTAGTAGGGCTACGGGTACGAGGGCTTCCTTTCCGAGAACGAGACGAAGACGATGAGAATGAGCGTGAACGCGACCTTGACTTGGAACTGGATCTTGAAGAGCCAGAGTAGGAACCAGAGCGCGAGGGGGACCGAGAGCGAGAGGAGTGTGAATCCGGCGACGGTCGGCGTCGATCTGGTTTCGCCATTGTTGAAGCACGAAATCGAGCAATGAAAACCCTAGCGCACACAACCTGCTAGTGCTAGCGCAAAGTACAACTACACAAATCAAACATACTTGGGCTTTTGGCCTGTAACTATGGTACTTCAAAAACTCCTTATTTTCATTTTTGGGCTACCAATTTTTTTTTCAAAACGATCCGCACAGTCCGATTGAGAATCTCATCCGTTCGATTTGTATTGGATTTGTTTGGTAACGTGATAATAAATTGTGGTGAGTTATGGTGACTTCAATTGTATTGAGGTGAACGTATTTATAATAATGTGATTTTTAAAAATATTTGGTAAAAAACTGTGGTATAATGAACGTAATTTTGATAAAAATACATATTTGCACTTAATCTAAAAGAGATGTAATGTAGTCCAATTAATCGATTCATATATTTATATAACATTAATAAAAATACATATTTACCATTAAACATTTAAAATGTAATTTAATAACAATAATTTACATTTAATGAGCTATTTTAAAATAATTATCTAAGATAATATATTAAAATTAAATACAAACATTACAAAATTTAGGGTTGTGTTCGCCGAAATTTAATAAAATTAATAAAAAAATTAATAGAAAAGATATATAATTCAAGACAAACATTACAAAAATCAGATTTATCTTCGACGTTTATCGGAGCGAGATGCAATAATGACATTAGTAATCTGATCTTTGATAGCATTCATAGTTATATCATTGTCTAATTCATCATCTATATAATCTGATTCATGCACCGGCATAAATAGATTTCTTTGATTCGCAATTGCTTCATGATCTGGATTGTCTTTATCTACATGCCGAATGAAATTATGGATATACATCGTTGCTGGCACAAGTACTACTTGAGTTTTAATATATGTTCGTCTTTTAATGTATGTAAGACCATTAAATTTCACTTTCCACATTCCTATAGTACGCTCAACAATTGAACATAACCTAGAGTGTATGTGGTTGAATATTTTATCAGGTCTGTGATAGTTAGGGGTATCGAACTGTGCAAGATTGTAACACATCGAGAAAATGACGTGTTTGGTCCCCAAAGTTTCGATAATTTGACAAAATTGGTCTCCAATGTTTAAATGGCAAATTTAGTCCCCAAAGTTCGATTAATTTGGCAAATTAAGTCAGCAAAATTTAACATTTAAGCAATACCAGTCCCCAAACTTTAAAATTGGTAATACCGGTCTTCAAAGTTGACATATAGTAACAAGTATGGTCCCTAAAGTTTTAGAATTTGGGCAAAATCGATCCTCACTTAACCTTAACCCCGTTAGTTTTACCATTAGGATCGTATCCGGAAACCCGACCCGAAAAATTAAATTTTTTAAAAAAAATTTCTAAAAAATTTTTTTTTGAAAACAATTTATTTTTTAAAAAATATATTAATTTAAAAAAAAAATAGTTTTTTCGGTATTTTGACCGGTATCGCGGATATCGGGTTTTTCCGGGTTTGATCCGAAAATTAAATATTTACAAATATACTCATACAAATACTGAAATAATCAATATATTAATTGTGTCAATATATAAATTGTCGGAAATCGATTAATATATGTGTATGAGTATATTGACAATCGATATACTAATACAAATATATTTGTCAATTTATATATTTCTGATAATCGATTTCAGAACTTGTCGGAAATATCGCTAATCGTATTTGTATATTTATACAAATACGAAATCGTCAATATATAAATTTCCAAAATCGATTAAATACCGAAATCGTCAATATATTTGTATGAGTATACAAATAAGATTAACGTTATTTTTATGATATTTCGGTATTTCCGACAAGTTCCAGCCTTAACAATCATACTAGACCGAAACGAAATTCCATACATGTATACTGGCGGTACGGAAAAAATGGGGCACAACCGATGTTTTGAGCGTTATCGAAACTTCTTCGTCAATATATACATTGTCAAAATAAATTTCGAAAAACAATTAAATGAAAACTTCAACAAATAAATCTCATAAAACATTAATAAGCTTCAAGTGTTTATATTTGGAATACAAATTAGTTATCCTTGTATTATGTTCGGTCAAAAATTATAAAATGTATTTATCTCGCGATTTTATTGAAAAAGTCAATGAGTCACATATGTAATTGTCCGAAATTGTTAAAATAAATTTCGAGAAACCGTTAAATGGAAACTTCAACAAATAAATTTCATAAAACAATAATAATCTTCAAGTATTGACGAATGCAAATTAGTATCGTTGTATTATGTTTGGTCGAAAAATACAAATCGGATATAACTCGCGACTTTCACGAAAAAGTCAATGAATTACCAACATAAAATTGTCGTAAATCGTCAAAATAAATTTCGAGAAATAATTAAATGGAAACTTCAACAAATAAATCTCATTTAACATTAATAAAATTCAAGTGTTGACATTTTCAACACAAATTGGTATCGTTGTAATATGTTTGGTCGAAAATTACAAATAAGATATAAGACTAATAATTTTTCAATTTATAAACATTAAAATGTATCATAAAAATCATATAAAACATCATGTTCTTTCGTTTGAGACTAAATTTGTCAAATTATGTAAACTTTAGGGGACCAAATTACTCATTCAAAAGTTTGGGGATTAAAATTGCCAAATTTTACAAACTTCGGGGACCATTAACGGCGTTAGTGACCAAATTTGCCAAAAACCTGAAACTTTGAGAACCAAATTTGCGTAATTTTCGTTCGGGGACCTTATTTGCCACAAATTACAACTTTGAGGACCAATTATTTCATACACACATAACTTTTGGGACTGGTTTTGCCAAAACAATAATAGTTTGAGGAGCGGTTTTGCGTATATGAAACTTTGGGGGATGATTTTACCAAAATTAGAAATTTTGGTGATCAAAATTGCCAAAAAATCCAAATTTTGGGAACCAAAACTGCCTTCCGCCCTAACGCATCCCTCTATAAGGAGCTAGAAATTCAGATATATTTGGATATCCGATATCGACCAAATAATATTTTCATGTTAAAAATCAACAATTTTTGTACTTAGACAAATAAATAAACATTCATTTTGAAAGTGAAAGTTACATGTTTGTGGCATTGGAAACATCATTCTACGATCGCATATTGCCTCACCTAGTATCCTAAAATCGTGTTGTGAACCTTCAGCGCCTGCTAGACAATATGTTACGTTGAACTCAAAGTCACAAACAACCATTATATTTTGGGATGATTTCCCATCTCGTCCTATCCAATGATGTTTCTTATCATCTTGTATGCAAGCAAGTATGTGTGTACCGTCGATGCACCCAATGCAATTCTATAATTGTTTAGTAAGTTAAGAAATATTACAATAACTAACATTTAAATAACGGAAAAATACCTTAAAAATGGTCAAGCCATAGGATCATGCTCGATGCAAGGGTTGGTAGCATAGGATCACAATATTGTCGTATCCAATCACGTGACATTTCAACGCAGACTCGGAGGATAGAATGAAATGATCGATGAATTGTGTATGTTGACCGTTGAAAATCAACAGTTACCGGATCAAGTCGATGTAAACCTAATTCAACAATCATCATAAAAGTACATACTTGCTCTTGAATAGAGCAACTAACAATACGGGCAAAACTATAACGATCACCAAGTATAGTATATAGTTTATGATAGACATTTGACATCATTCGAAATGTGTGTAGACAATTCCTCCAATGTCCATCTAGTATGTATTTCAACCATTATGCCCCGCTATAGTCCCGTGTATTTTGTGGGATTGAAGAACTCATTTTAGTATATTTGGAATGTAGCGCCACTTCATACAAGCTTTGTCCGATAACCATCTCGATTTTTCATTTAATTTTATTTCTCTCTGAATCAGTTAGATCACTCCAATTTGACATAATACATTTACAAAATAAATAATACATGTATAAAGTAAGCTTCAAAGTATTAAGAAAAAAATTCTCATAAAATGCAATATCGAAACTAAACAAATCAACAATTAAACTCATAGCAAGTTTTAACAAACAAACTAAAATAAACAAGGGTATGCATCAGGAAATCAAACTTCTCATTATCTTTAGTCGTGCCTAGAAAACAAGTTCTATTGAACTTGTTTTCGAAGAGCCAGATAGCATCGTAATAAAACTCACTGCCATGCACAGCACCAGGAAGTTCACGCAACACCTTCAAACAACAATCAATCTGTGATGCTTCAAAGTCAGTTGAAAAGAGTTCGTGTAAAGAGGAAGCGAGACTATTCATTGAATCTGTGTTATCCACATTTCTCTTCCGTTTCATTTATTCTCTCCGTCATTGTCATCTTCAAATGAGGGTGGAACATATTCACTCTCTTGGTTCGGGGTTATCTTAGAATCAAATTCATGTCATTCTTCTAAATTGTGGTTCTCAAAGTCTGTATTATCAAAACTTTGCGTTCCTGCCATAGTGGGGCACATATCCGTACTAGTAAGAGTGAACATATGTTCACTGGTTGCCACAATATCAATGAACATTATTCTTTGGTCTTCCTCTCCGACTGGTCCAAAAGTCTTAAACTTAATATATCTATTATCTTCCTACATAATAAGAGAAAACAAAATATTAGTTTTCATATTTTATGCAATAACAAAATTCACAAATTTAATTACCTTTAATGCTTCTGTTCACCAGCTTTCATCAGCGGTAATACTCCATGTTGCTTAAGATACACCTAAACCTGATGCTGATATCTTCAATTTCAACCAAACAAACTATTCTTTTTTCAAATTATCCTACTTGTTTTTAATTGGTGTCTTGAGTATGTTCTATACGTCGCCTCAGTAAATTTAGTTATCACATTCTTCCAACAAACTTTATTTAAAAAAGTATTTAGTTTATTTCCCTTAATTACTTCTTGTGCACACAATCTAACAAAAATCTCAACCAAATGTCTATCCCGGTAAGCTGGTGTTCTAGAATCAATATTTTGTAACTCTGTCATAACTGATTAACAAAGTAATTCAACACATCATAAACAAATAAATTAAATACGATGAGAATGATAACAAATGGAGAAGATGCAATGATGCTAATATAGCCGTGAAGTTAATGGTGAATGTTCCATGGTATTTAGTGCAATAACATAAAAAATGGTTGTATTATAACAATTCATAAGAACGTTCAAAATGTTCAAATTTAATTACAATTCATAAGAATCAGTGCAATAAAAAAATGTTATTATAACATGGTGAATAAGAAGAACTGAATGCTCGAATGATATTCATAAAATAGAACTTGAGCAAGAATATAGTATGATGGTAATACTCCCTACTACTTAAGCACAATTCAGAAAATTAGAAGAACATTAAAAAATTAAACAATGTACAAAATGTTTGATTAAACTTGCTCTTCAAGAATGCAACACAACATTAAAAAATCATATGATGATGTTGGTTGAAAATTTGCAGAATATTAGCGGAAAATATTGATGACCAATAATGTTAACAAAACTAAAAAAATATGTATCTATAAAGTTCATAACAACACATCATGAACAACAAATGAAACCTAAAATAAGGCATCAACAATTTTATCTAGTTTAGATAAAATTTAAATACAACAATTGAAGCAAACTAAGTTTAAAAATTTCCAACGAAAAAATGCCATAAAAATCACTGGCTTCTTCAAACCTTTTGTTGAGTGAATCTTACTCTTGTGTGCTTAATTGATTCTAAAGATGCATCTCCAACTCTGTAAAAACTTTCGTTTGATGGGCAATAGAGAGAATCGAATGCTGCCATAGGTTTCTTAAAATTAAGAAGCAAGTTGTGAGTTTCTGAAATTTATTGGTTAAGGTGAGTTGGATATTTTTGTAATTTCATCAATCACGTCCGCACAGTAGTTGCTAAAACCAACTGCCATTCCACCGTAATTTTTTTAGGTTCACCTCACCGTGATTTGCATTTTGTTTGGTTTATGTCCAAAATATCACGGTGCATTAACAACGCCGACTTTTTAAACACCCAACCAAACAAACCTATTGAAAATTGATTGCAAAAAATATTTGTTAGGGGTCAAAAAAACCGATTCAATTGGTTTTTTAAAAATTGTGATCGCAATCAGATATCGCCAAACCGTAGATATTTCTATTCTTTTAGACAAGTAAATTCATGGTTCAATATATTTTATATGAGCTACTTTATAAATGAAATATTGGTTTTCTAGAATTATATATTTTTCTTTTTATATCAAATCGGTTCAATCAAATTCAATACAATTAATATAGACCCATCTCTAAACATGGGTCGAGTTGTTCAAAAGAGTTTTTCTAGAAACCATAGGATCGATTTTCATAGATTTTTACCTTTAAAAGATATGAGAAAAGTTATTTATAAAAATATTAATATTAATTTTAATTAAATAGAAACATAAGTATAGAAAAAGTTAATGTACATATAGAAATACATTTTCGAACGAACATAATTAAAGATGATCTAAATAAACTAAGTAATTAGAAATCTTTTAATGACTTATTTGGTACTCAACTAAGAATGATGGTAATGTACGTTTAATCCATTGTTATTTTTATGGTTTAAAAAATATTTAATATATTTATGGTTTTTACATATATAAATGATGGATTTTATAGAAGTATCATATGTAACGTATATACATGTAAGTAAATTAATATTATTCTCGAAACTCTATATTTTAAAAATATTTTTGTATAGTCTAGTACTTAATACATATAGTAGTTAGTACTATTAGAATAATAATACATTTTTTAATATTAATTAACTAGGTCAATTAAACTTAAGGAATCTATTTCATAGAGTTGATAAATCTAGGTCATATATTCCTTATAATTTTATTAATGTGTTTTATCATACAACTCATTTGGTGTGTACCAAATATAAATTATTATATTAAATAATTAAAATATTTTTTTAAAATCTAACACCAGAATTGGAGAAATTAGCAAAATAGCGCATTGCATACAATTGTTTTGACAAATAGCATGTGTCAGTGATATCTTGGCTAAATAACCCATCTTCCCAAAGTATTAGTCAAATAGCCGCGGGCATTTGTATATTATAAATAAAAATAAATCAAATAATTAAATATTACATGTATATTTTAATTAAAAATACATATTAAATTAAAATACAATATATTAACATCGAATTTTATACATTTACCTTGTAAAATAAATTAAACTAGTTTAACGAAAATAGTAAGAATTTGGTAAATTGAATTAAATTACGATTGAAAATATTATATCGAACGAAACATCAAATATTGGGTATCGACCGAGATATCGGTCATACGCTCCGAATCGGAATATATACATTTTATATATTGATCGATATGTAAAATACAAGGGGGTACCGGGTATTTTTGACAGACTCAGAATAATCCGAAATTCGACCCAATAACAAGATACCGGGAGTTATCGAACAAAACAACGATGCTCCCAATATTTCACATATCGATCGATATGAAAATATATATTCATATTTGAGGTATATGATATCGGTCGATACTCGATATTTCATGTTTCGTTCGATATAATATTTTATCAATATTTTCAATTGGAAATTTAATTCAATTTACTAAATTCTTACGATTTTCATTAAACTAATTTATTTTATTTTACAACGTAAATATATTAAATTCACGTTAGTAAGAGTAAATTTGATGTTAATATTTTGATATTTATGTTAATGTACATTTTAATATAGTTTAAGGAAAATAATAAGAATTTGGTAAGTTGAATTAAATTATGATTGAAAATATTGATAAAATATTACATCGAACAAAACATGAAATACTAAGTATTGAACGATATATCGGTCACACACCCCGAATCAAATTATATAATTTCATATCGATTGTTGTTTTGTATGATAACTCTCGGTATCTTGTTATTGGGAGGGATATCGGGTTATTCTGAGTCTGTCAAAAATACTCGATACTCCTTTATATTTTACATATCGATCAATATGAAAAATGTATATATCCTGATTCGAAGCGTATGACCGATATATCGGTCGATACCCGGTATTTTACATTTCGCTCGATATAATATTTTATCAATATTTTCAATCGTAATTTAATTCAATTTACCAAATTCTTACTATTTTCGTTAAACTAGTTTAATTTATTTTACAACGTAAATGTATAAAATTAAATGTTAATATATTGTATTTTAATTTAATATGTATTTTTAATTAAAATATATATGTAATATTTAATTATTTGATTTATTTTTATTAATAATATACAAATGCCCGCGTGGTATTTGACTAATACTTTGGGAAGATGGATTATTTAACCAAGATATCACTGACACAGACTATTTGTCAAAAAAATTGTATGCAATCAGCTATTTTGCTAATTTCTCCATTAATTAAGATATTTCTTTTAAAATATTTTAGATAATGAAAACATTGAAATTTGTGGAAAAATTAGATAGCGATAGATGGAAAGTAGAGAGTATTTAACACTTGTTTATAATTATAATAGATTTTCTTTGTAATTGATAATAATGTCATCCATAACCATATCCGTTCGAAAATTTTATTCTCTTAACTTTCCTCTTATTTCTATGACAATGTCCGGAAACTTATACTTTTTTAAATTTATTTTTTTACACATCAAATACATAAAAATTATAATATTATTTATAAAATAATTATATAAAATTATTATAATTTTTTATATTTTATAATTTTTTTAAAAATACAATATTTTACCACGTTGGTCGCGAGTCAGAGTGGGGCTACCAACTTCGTCGAAGGCCTAAATAATGTAAATAATGTGAATTTTAAAAGTCACGGTTCCACGTGAGAAATCTACAAGTCGCCGACAATCGACGATGAAATTTAGTATGATGATTGGAGAGTATGTTTTAAGAAGAACCATGTTGAAATTTCCCAGTTCGTCTTGGGTTCAAACCTAAATCATTGATACCTCTGATCCTTTTACTTTCTATGATTTCTACCTTTTTTCCCCCATCAAAATACGTTGACCAATTCACCATTGGTTTATAAGTACCTTTTGGTTATTCCAAGTGACGAAAAGCAGATTTTTTGGAACAATCGGTTGGTTTTCTTGTCTCCTTTGTTCTTTCTTTCAAATGGGTTTCATTCATATCTGCTTTTTTTCCCTTTTCTCTAAAGTATTCTAAAGTTTGTCTTTCGATTAACTTCTTAAATCTGCAATTTTGCTCTTTCCAGGTTGTAAATTGTGCTCAAGCCTCACAGTTATGACCTCCTGCTTGCCTTTCTTATGTTTGAGAAGATCTGATGATGTGTCGTCTGAAGAGCAATTTGACGGTAAGTAAATTTACAGTGAATGCAAATAGAGCATCATATTTAATGTGTGATGATTTAACTTATGTGTAGACATTTTTGGGGTGCACGGTGTTCGTCTTTACTCGTACCAGGAATTAAGAAGTGCTACAAATGATTTCAGTTTGTTGAATAAAATTGGACAGGGAGGATTTGGCCCTGTATTTATGGTATCTTTCCTCCATTTGCATGATATTATTCGCTTTGTACTACGTTAACTCTAATGATTTCCACTTTGTCACTAGTCAAAAGCTTCGTAATGGATCACCATGTCTCTAGTGCATGGTGAACATGCTTGACTTTTTGGTTCCAATGGGTTCCTTGGCACTTTGCTATGTAAAATACATCGTGTTAGAGATGTACGAATCATTATACTTAACATTTGATCTTTCCCCGTCTATAGTCGATATTGAGATTTGTCTAAGGTGTCTCGTTAACCCCGAGGGGTCTTACATTCTTACATCCACCCCTCTTTATGATATTTGGTATTATAGTCGGATCCATGTTATAGTCGATGTGTGGGGCAAATCTCAGTGAGGAAGTTGAGTCTCGTTGAGGATCCCAATAGCAAAAATTCTTGTGAAATCGTAAATTTATGTGAACCATTGGGAAGTTTAGAGCTAGTGAAAAGTAAAACAGTGATAATTAGGTGGGAATCATTAGAGCTAACCTACTTCAAAGCGAACAATATGGTTTCAGTGGAGAGTGGAGACGAGTAGTTACATTACAATCCATTGTTTGTCCAATTTTCTTATGATTTGAGAACATTTTTAGGGAAAGCTTAGGGATGGTGAAATGGCTGCTGTTAAGGTTCTCTCGTCTGAATCACGACAAGGAGTGAAAGAATTTCTCACTGAAATTCAAGTTATTTCAGATATACATCATGAGAATTTAGTAAAACTCTATGGTTGTTGTATTGAAAGAAATCATAGGATTCTTGTCTACGAGTACTTGGAGAATAACAGCCTAACTCGAACTCTTCTCGGTACACTTTCTACGTATATTTCTTCGTGTTTCGAGTTGATCGATGAATTTATATGCTTATGTAGGTGATTATCGGGATAGCAACGGTAGCAACATCATTCACTTCAGCTGGCCGGTTCGAGTAAATATTTGCATTGGAGTTGCTAAGGGGCTTGCTTATTTACATGAGGAAGTTAGTCCACATATCATACATAGAGATATCAAAGCGAGTAACGTTCTTCTCGACGATAATTTGAACCCAAAAATCTCCGATTTCGGTCTCGCAAAGTTCATTTCTCCAAACATGACGCATGTTAGTACTCGTGTAGCCGGAACAGTGTAAGTTGGAACAATACAAGTGTTGCACATATGTTAGTTTATCAGCTTCATGTCTTTTTCAGAGGTTACTTGGCACCCGAATATGCGGTTAAGGGTCAAGTAACGCGACATTCGGATATCTACAGCTTCGGTGTTCTTCTCATCGAAATAGTTAGCGGAAGATGCAATACGAATAAAAAACTCCCCAAGGAAGAGCAGTATATTTTAGAAAGGGTATTCTAATTTTTTCTCGGATTTACGTTATTTTGTAGCCTTGAGTTTTGTCGAAAAAATCGAATAGTTATAACTATGGTTAACTTTTGCACAGGCATGGCAATTATTTAAGACAAAAGAGCTAGTGTTATTAGTGGATACAGCCATGGAAAATGAGTTTGATGCTGAACAAGCTTGCAAGTTTCTTCAGATTGGCCTTCTTTGCACTCAGGATAATCCTAAACTCCGGCCCTCGATGTCGATTGTGGTCGAGATGCTTAGAGGAGTACGAGCAATCGACGAAAGCAAAATAACGATGCCGAGCTTGATCAATGACTTTTTGGAGAGGAAAACTAGAACCAAGGGTCCGGATCAACTTGCGTCTCCAAATATGAACAGCTCGGGCTCAAATACAGTCGAGAATACCACGGCAACATCTTATGAAGACTCGTACGGCACACTGACATTCACCGAAATTTCTGATCGAAATTCGTGAAAGTTTTCATCGTGGATTGATTGATCTCCTTCTCAAAACATTTGTCGAAGTTGCTTCTGCAAAGAGTTACATGACTTGGTGTTCTTGGTTGTGTTTAAGTCGATTGTAAGCTTTATGTTTATGTGGAACTTAGTGTTAGAATAAACTCAAAACTTAAGAGATTCGGTATCGATTTTAGAACACGAAACTAGAGGGGAATGAAATAGGCACAAAAAATGTTTTACATGGAATTCGAGTACCCGGAGAAAATCATAAATTAAGTTTGGTCAATTCTCAATAAAACACTCGTTCTTGAGCTGCTCCGGTCTCTCAATCAGTTATCAACCGAGAGATACTTATCTATGCAAATCTTTGCAAATATAGCAGTTCGCCATTGTCGTGCACCATTGGTTGTTCCTCAATCGATCGGACGATGACCCAACCTCTAATCTTAACACTCACTTGGAATGATTATGAAGAAACCATTTATCTTGTAAAACTCATGATTTTAATCCATAAGCAAAATGAATTACAATTTTGACAATATTGTGTTATGTGTATGACATCTCATTAATAAATAAATGAGAAAATGTGACGAACTAATTTTGAGGGTTGAATTAGAACTAAAAGGCCAATTAAGTCAAAATTTAATTTGACCTTTTGGTTATTGTACTTTATGAAGGTAGCTTAAAAGTTAAACGTCATATTTGACTTTCCTAATAAATTAGAATGATATATAATAAGAATTAATAATATTCATATTATCCGTACACTAGTTATATAGTAAAGTTCAACCATAAATTAGTAAAACCAAAAAATTCGACATGAATCAATGAAACTCGTATAGGGAAAATTTCTTAAATATATCGGTTTCGTCCAAATTCCGAAATTTCCTCATTTACATGTAAAATTATATTAGATATTAAAAGAATAAATTTATATTAAAAAAGTAATTATAATCTTATTGGTGTGCTTGACCATTGTTGCATATGTGGAATATGACATCTCTTTTATTATTAATTCACTTATTAATTATAATTATCTTTTTATAAATAATAAAATAATAACATTTCTAAAGATGGATGAAAATTTCAATAAATGAATCACATATATTTGAGAATACTTAAGTAATTTAATTTAACTAAACTCTTTGAGTAATTGGGTTAAACGGACTCGGGCTTTTGGCCCAAGAATCCGCACCGGATGCGGGTCGGACTCGGATCCCGCTCGGACTCGAGTTTGACACGTGTCCCAATATATTTAAAAAAATGATTTTTTAAAAATAAAAAAAACCCAACAATGCACAAGAGCAGTGCAGTCCCAATCGCAAAAGACTCAAACTAGGGTTCATTTGTCATATGCTCACAGCAATAGGAAGCAGAACAGTCTATGTTCTCACATTAGGGTTTGAACAGCTAAGAATATATAATTATATGTTTTAAAAACTCATATTTTTAACAAATTCTTTTGTTTTTTAGATGATTTTGTAAGGTGCATTTCAAATATTTTAGGGTTTTCAAGACTGCAATTTTGCTAGGTAATAAGTTTCAAATTTCTTTTATAAATTTTTGAAAGAGTGGATTATTTGTTAGATTATTTATTCATTTGTATGTGTATTTGATTCTACAATTTTTTATTTGATTTAGAAAGTTTTGTAATTCAATATATTTTCAGTTTTCAAATTATGAACACCAAATGTTTGATGAAATGTCAACTTAACAAATGCTTCAATTTTAGGTTGGAGTTTGAGAGATAAAATGATGAGCAATTATTCGATTGAAGTTGATGTTGAAGATGTAATTATAGGACAAAATGAACTTTCAAAGGATAACACGCCTTTATGGAGATTTGTTACTAAATTAGGAAAAACAAGTGAATCTAGTGGAGGAAATTATAGACTAGCTTGTTGTTTTTGCAATAAACAATTTACTGGGGTCATATTCTAGGGTAAAGGCGCATTTGTTGAAGTTTTCTTAATTTGGAGTTACAGATTGCAAGACAATAACAATAGCGAAGCCCAAGAGTTATCAAAGTTGGAGAGTGAAGCTTTGCATTTAAGAGAAATAGCCGGAAAAAAGACTATGATTCCTCTACCTCTATCAAGTTCCACTACTACTCAATCATTCAGTTTGTCAAATGATTCACCACAATCATCTAGGCACGAGAGATCATCAAATAAAAGAAGGAATGTTGGTGGTCAACGTACTCTGGATGAAATGCATCAAAATCAAGTAAAAAAGAATTTGATGCTGAAATTGATAGAATGTTTTATTCCGGATGACTTTCATTCAACTTTGCACATAATTCATATTACAAGAATTCATACAATTCAGCTTGCAAGTCCGGACTTACAGGTACATGAATCTTGATATGTTATTTGATTTGCATGAATGTTATATGATTTTTTATTTTGTAGCTTATACTCCTCCATTGTACCATGTTTTGAGGACAATGTTGCTTAGAGAGGAAAGTGATCATATTAGCACACTTTTGGAACTTATAAGAAGTCGTTGGAAAGATAAAGGTGTGAGTATCGTTTGTGATGGTTGGACTGATCCTCAAATAAGACTATTAATTAACTTTATCGCAATAAATGAAAATGGATCTATGTTTTTAAGAACAGTTAATTGTGAAGGTGAGGTCAAAGATCATATATTCATTGCAAATTTAATGAATGAATCTATCTTATCTGTTGGGGTTGACAAAGTCGTTCAAATTATCACTGATAATACTGCTGCATGTAGGCTTATTGGTTTACAAATTGAAAAGAAATATTCACATGTACATTATAATGCTTACTTTTTTGTTATTACTTTTATAATTATCATAACATGATTTTTTGTTGGTACTCTAATAACATGTTTTTTGGACTCCATGTGTTGTTCATATGATCAATCTAGTAATAAAAAAAAATTGTGCTCCAAAAAACACTTCTGTAAATGCATCTTTATACAAGGAATGTGAGTGGATTAGTAAACTACTATATGTGGTTACAAAAATTCGAAATTTTATTACTAGTCATTCAATAAGGTATGCTATGTTCAATAAATTCTCCAAGTTAAAGTTGCTTCGTATTACTGATACTAGATTTGCAAGTATGATTGTCATGTTAAAGTGATTCAGAGAAATCAAAGTTGAATTACAAAGTATGGTCATTAGTCCAGAATTGTCATCTTATCGAAATGACGATGTAGCAATGACTCAAATGATCAAAGACCAATTGGTAAGTGACATTTTATGGGATCAAATAGATTATGTTCTTGCATTTACCAAACCTTTGTATGAGATTATTAGAATATGTGATACAGATAAGGCTTATCTTCATACTATCATTGAGATGTGGAGTGTTATGATGCAAAGAATAAAGACTGTTATTTTGTCGCATGAGGGGACTTTTGATTATGATGTAAATAGTTTCTGGAATGTTGTTTATAATGTCATGGAGAACAAAAGAAAAAAATGTATTACATCATTACATGCTTTAGCACATTCATTAAATCCTAGGTACGAGTTTTTTTGCGATATAAATTTATTTATATACTTTTCTTTTGATGTTATATCATAAAACTTATTCTTAGATTAATTTGTGTAGATGTTTATCAGATGAATGGCAACAACAACATCCTTATGCTCGCCCTTCGCATTTGGATATGGAAATTTGTGATTTGAGAAAGCAGTATATAAGACGTATCGTACCTAATGATGAATTGAGTACAATTATGAATCTTGAACTAGCAGATTTTTGGGAATGTGCAAGTAAAATGAGGGATTTTGATTCTATCAGATATAGGAATAAGATAGATCCTCGACGGTTGTGGGTAATTCATGGATCTTGTGCACCAAATATTCAAATAATAGCAATTAGATTATTAGGACATGTGACTTTTGATTATGATGTAAATAACTTCTTGAATGTTGTTTATAGTGTCATGGAGAATAAAAGAAAAAAATACATTACACCATTACATGTTTTAGCTCATTCATTAAATCCTAGTTACGAGTTTTTTTGCGATATAAATTTATTTATATACTTTTCTTTTGATGTTATATCATAAGACTTATTCTTAGATTAATTTGTGTAGATGTTTATCAGAGGAATTACAACAACAACATCCTTATGCTCGCCCTCCGCATTTGGATGAGGAAATTTGTGATTTGAGAAAGCAGTGTATAAGACATATCGTACCTAATGATGAATTGAGAACAATTATGAATCTTGAACTAGCAGATTTTTGGAAATATGCAGGTAAAATGAGTGATTTTGATTCTATCAGAGATAGGAATAAGATGGATCCTCAACGTTGGTGGGTAATTCATGGATCTTGTGCACCAAATATTCAAAGAATATTAATTAGATTATTAGAACATGTATCTTCTTCATCTTATTGTGAAAGAAATTGGAGTACGTATGCGTTTATTCAGTCTGCAAAAAGAAACAAGATAATCGCTGCACGTGCTGATGATTTAGTTTATGTGCATAACAATCTTAGACTTTTATCAAGAAAAACTCCAGAATACTTAGAAGGAAGTTCAAAATTTTGGGATGTTGGTGGAGATGGATATGAATCACTTGAGGAAGTTGGAATATTGGAAATTGTCAACTTGTCGTTAGATGATCCCGAATTAGAATTTATGATGTTTCCACTAGAGGAAGATATATGATTTTTAAGTTTTAATGTAATAATTGATGTAGGATTGAATTTATACTTTTAATATTATTAATAATATTTTGGTTTTTATAATTTAATTTTAATGTTTTATTTTGTGTCTTTAATATTTTAGGTTTTATATTTTTAATTTTTTTAAAAATATTAATAATACTCTATGAGACGGACTTTTTTACAAATCCAAGTCCCCGTCGCGATGAGACGGTGTCCGTTTAACATAGTTGAGTAGTCATATTTTTATTAATAAATATTCTCTCAACAAAATATAATGTTAGTTGAAAATCCCATTTAACTTTTTAAATTGAGGTGTTGTAAAATATAATGATATTATAATTATTAGAAGTATGAGTAATTATATATTTCTTAAATCAATGTAACAATTGGTTGATAATAAAATTATTATTTTTTAGTTATGAAAATAACACAATTTTATTCTATTTTGATTGTATTTAAAAATCATATTTGAAAGTCACTATTCTAATAAAAAAACTAAACAAACTCTTTTTATATAAATATAAAGATTAGAACAATGGGATGGGCGTGATAGAATAGACTTGTCGGACCCTCTTCTCCGATTTGTTCGTTGACTTGAGTTTCCCTACAGCAATTTCAAGTGGTTTCATTGATATTTTGTCGTTATTTTTCCAATTGGGTTTATTTGGCGAGAGGAAATAGTATTTGGGGGGTTGAGGGAGATGGGTATTTGCCATTCTTCAGAAAAGGAAAGGAAGAGGATTAACGGGAAAAACGGAAATGTTAAGCTGGATTCAAAGTTGAAGAGGGTGAGCTCCGGCGATTTCGCTAGCTTTATAAGTAAATTTGGCGGCGGGGGTTGTGGAGCGTCATCCGCCTCCGCGGTATCGGAGGAAAGGACGCTTTTTCAAGTGCCTGGAAGGCTGTTCTCAAATGGGGCCAGTCAATTTTCGAGCTTATACACTCAACAGGGAAGAAAAGGAACTAATCAAGATGCAATGGTCTTTTGGGAGGTTTGTTTCTTAGTAACTGAAATTCTTTTGTTAAAATCTGAAGCTTTATACTGTGATATCCTTCATTTTAGATGCTAAAATTGAATGCTAATGATCTCGTTTGTGCAGATTGTGCTTTTGAAGTCTTTCTTCGTTGATCAAAGTGCATTTTTAAAGCAATTTGTTCTCCAAATTTGTGCATTATGGTGTTTTTATTCAATCAAACTGATATAGAAATGGCTAAACTTTGAAAGTATAATGATTCTTGCTTCTGTTGCAGAATTTCTTAGATGAGACAAATGATTATGCAACCTTCTGTGGTGTATTTGATGGCCATGGCCCTTTCGGTCACGTTGTCGCAAGGAAAGTAAGGGATGCTCTCCCCATCTTGCTTCGCTCACAGTGGAACAATAAGACCGAAAATGGCAACACGAATGAGATCGAAGCTACGCAAGAAATGAGGCATTTCGATGATTTTGTGGAAGACGAAGGCTATGATGGTTTCGAAAGGGATGAAGTTGAGAAAGAAGTTCCTGAGAAGTATATTCCATTGAAGAATTCATTTTTGAAGGCTTTCAAGTTAATGGATAAGGAACTCAAGTTTCATAGAACTATTGACTGCTTCTGTAGTGGCACAACTGCTGTTACTTTGATCAAACAGGTACTTTTTCATCGTATTTTACTTCGATTCGGACTTCGGAGTATATTTTCTTCGTAAAACATGATCTTCTAGGGTGCTGATCTTATAATTGGAAATGTTGGCGATTCGAGAGCGGTTCTTGCAACGCATGATGCAAATAATTATTTGGTTGCTGTGCAGTTAACTGTGGACTTGAAGCCTAATCTTCCGAGTACGTCTCCTCGGCTAGTTTTTTTCGATTTATGTATCGTAAGTGTTGCATTTTTTGAGTTTAGGAGAAGCTGCAAGGATCCATAAGTGTAAAGGTCGAGTTTTTGCGTTACAAGATGAACCGGAAGTTGCACGTGTATGGTTACCGAATAGCAATTCACCGGGCTTAGCCATGGCTCGAGCTTTCGGAGATTTTTGCTTAAAGGATTTCGGGTTAATCTCTGTACCAGATGTTTATCATCATCATATATCCGAAAAAGACGCGTTCGTCATTCTTGCAACGGATGGGGTACAATTTCGACTTCCCTATATCGAAAGAATCATCTTAATGATAGAAATTTTACTTTCTTTTATAGGTATGGGATGTTCTCTCAAACAAAGAAGCAGTAGATATTGTTGCTTCATCTCCGAGCCGAGGAACTTCGGCTCGTGCTCTCGTCGATTGTGCTACAAGAGCATGGAGACTCAAGTACCCGACATCGAAAATCGACGATTGTGCCGCTATATGTTTCTTCTTCGACCATCGATCTCTTCAACAAGACAACAATCTTAATGAAACCAGACAAAATGAGACTCGTTCAGACATTGCTTCCTCGAATTTGATCACGTCACATGATTCGACAACGAACGAGACAAACGAGATAGTTCAGGTGATCGAAGAAATGGAGTCGAACCCGAAAAAGATGAGCAATTTGGGGCAATCAAGCAGAAGCTTGGCTGAGTGCCTTATTAACTCAGAAGAGGATGAATGGTCTGCTCTTGAAGGTGTTACTCGAGTGAATACTCTTCTTAGTCTTCCGAGGTTGTTATCTTCCGACAAGAGATCGACGGGTCGCCGGAATCCGGTCTGAAAAAATATGTGTTTTGTACTTTTTCGATGGATACTGATGTTTTTAGTTCAATTTTTAGTTGTAGTGGTGAAGTGCAAAGCCTAGGCGAGAATCTAATAGTTGTCGTGAAAATGACTGTATTGGTAAATTTGTTAAATTTAATCATCAAAATTTCATGATTTTGATAAATTTGATTATAGTAATTTATAGGGTTTAGATATCAATTTTATATGGATTTGTTCATTATGAGTCTATTTATTGGAAACATTTAGTGCAATTAGGGGTGTTCACTATTTACCGATTACTGAATCGAATACCAAATTATTTTAATTATCAAATATCGAATTTTAAAAATCGGTTCGGTATTCGATTTAAATTTTTTTACGATTTCGGTATTCGGTTCAATAATTTATCAAATATCGAATTCAATTTATTAATTATTTTTACCAAATATAAAATATTTCAATTCTTAGTTGGAATTGAAATTCTTCATATCCTTAAATGAAAAAGAAGGTCTCTTTAGCTATGCTAATAGAGAATAAGTCCAAATTCTCTTCATAAACATAATCAACATCGGTTTTATATCTTGATTCATCAATGGTCGGGGTAAATCATTTGACCCTTTTCGATTCACTTTACTTAGTCAATTTGCTATTTGTTGTTTATTGTTGTGAAAGTCACATTTTTTTGTGAAATTATGTCCATTGGAAGTTATCCCACATCGGTTATATAAGCGAGATTGATTAGATTTATAAGAGTGGGAATTCCATCACATATTTACTTGTTCAAGTCTTTTAAATGTGTGTGTTTCTTCCTTTAATCTCGTTCGTTCATGTTCTCCCGTCATAATTTCGGCTAGACTTTATAATTCAAACATAAATGTAATTTAAGTTAGAACACATTTTTACTCTCTAAAATTTCATATTATAATCGGTATTTTCAGTAAATACCGAACCGTACCAAAATAATTCGGTTTTTTACCGAACTGAACTGTTGAAATTAAGTTCGGTATTCGGTAGTGAATTTATTGAGTTAATCGGTATTCGGTTTTTCAATTTCGGTTCGGTAAATACATAACGAACATCCCTAAGTGCAATGTAAGGAAGAAAATAGAAAAAACGTTATATTATATGTTTTGAAGTGTTGCAAAACTATTTCCTATATGCGACAACAACACTTGTATTGTATTGAGCGAATAAATTGGAATGATTGAGAGCTTCGAATGATATGATTTTTTTTGCATATTGTAGCTTTACGTGTTCTCGCTTTCACGGAAAATTTTAGAATGATTTTATAATATAATTTCAGTTCTCAAATTTGGGCTTTTTCATTCAAATAATGTTAAATAAAAATCGTATTTTTTTAGTGTCAACCGCGTTTAGTATACGCAGCTGCGAAAACACGTTGGAGGCCGCGTTTGGTAATAAATCTATATATATCGCGTTCGATTCATTTTGAAATTCACCACTGAGAAGTAATCTACATCGATTTGCAGTAGAGGTTACAAAAGTTTAGTTGCAATTGTCACGGTAATATTTAGTTTTTCATTGATCCCTATAACAATTATTGGTTTAATTTTGATCTGAATTATCCTCAGTCATCAACACCTTCCGCTGATAATCCTGAACATGAATCGAGTTACCCGGACTACGATAACATTCACAACCTAAGCAGCTTTAACTATTGGAACACCGACAATGCAATGCCTAGTGGGAATCCGTCTACTTCGCAAGGTACTAGAATACCAAGTTGTCTAAATACTTATTATGTAGTATTCATGCGTATGTGATATAGGTATGACAAAAGAGAAAAAGGATGGTTTAGATGATGATCCAGAACCGGAAATCGAAATCGAAGATGAAGATGAAACAGAGAATTTGAAACCAGAGGATTACCTACAGTCAGCTAGGTCTGTACATAATGTATGTGGTTTAGTTAGGTGATTGCAATGCTCATCGGAGGAAATAGACATGAGGTTCATTCACATGGCAACGACTTTTGAAAGAGGTAATAATGATATATCCACTTCAAAACGTCAGTACACGAAATACGACGTTGACTAACCCTATCTTGCTGTTAGAATGAAATTCAAAGATAAGTTTCACTTGCAGTACTGTATTGCTCATTTTCATATTCGTAGACGGTGGCAATACAGAGAAATAGAGAGCAATTTGGAGAAGTTGGTAATCAGATGTGTAAGCGGTACATGTCTATTTCATCTACAAGCTTTGAAATGATGTACGGTTCATGGGAGTTTTCAATAAAGAAATTGCCATCGTTGTTCCACGAGATTATTTTAAGGAATGATGAGACTATTGTAAAATAGAATTTGCAGGAAACAACGTTTGGCCCCCCTAACTACATGATTTACTATGTGTTTTGGGCTTTTCGACCTAGCATAGACTCTTATCAATATTGTGATCCAGTTTTTTTCGTTGACGCCACCCACTTGTACTCAAGGTATGATAAAATGTGTAGTTAGTTTTTTACTTTGACAGATCATGGCTGGTTTAAATAATGTTATATTGTACAAAAAATACCTGAACTAGCCGAAACGCTTCACCTACCGTGGCTCCACCCATCGCCCCGTTGCACAAATCACGATATAAATTCGCGAGTACAGCAGATCCCCAACTAAGCGCTGTGAACTCTTCGACATTTTCGAAAATATCCATCAACATAAGCTTCGTCTTATCCCCATTTGTGTCGGGTAACATGACATTTACCACGATCAAAAGAGAAACCGCACAAGCGAAATGGAGGACCTCCGCATCGCTTTCTAAGGGTGTTGCAACCCGAGCAACAACAAACTCTCCCAAATGCTGTTTTTTGAAATACGGCTCAGAAAATACGGATGTATCGAGAGTCCAACCGAAAATGGTGGTACAAAACGAAATCCAGTCCACTTCACTTCTAATGTTTCTTGGACTCGTAATAGGAACGCCCTGAATAGGTAGGCCCCAAATAAGTGATACGTCCTGGAGAGTAACGGTCGTTTCACCATAAGGTTAAAAGAATGTGTGTATTTCTAGTCTCCAACGCTCGATAAGTGCAGTCATTAGATAAATGTCTAATCTCATTCTAATGGTCTTCAAAACGCCATAGAACACCGACTCAATCAAGTATGCATTCACTCTATCATCCAGTTGCCCCATTTTGTACATGTAATGTTCTCCATGCTTGAACTGTAAAACACCTCCAAGTTCACCTTGAATAATCTCGCTACTAATATGTTGTTCTTGACGATACAACAATGTAGTCGCAGCTGGAGTACGAGAACGATGGTGACTCATATCTGCATCAAAAAATTTTCACAAACATTAAACAATAAACGTAAAATTATATTACTAAATATTTCTAAACGATAAAAAACGTCATAATCATAAAAAAAACAACTAAATATTTCTAAACAAATAATACTCTTTAAAACAAATACTCCAATTAAATTATATACTAACATTTTACGATAAAAACTAATTTTGTACTACAAATACTACTCTTTAAAACAAATACTCCAATTAAATTACATACTAAACATTGTAAACATAATAATCAACTCTTTAAAAATAATAAACTAATCCTAAATAGTAAACAAAATATTTCTAAACGATAAAAAAACATCCAAATTATAAAAAAAACAACTAAATATTTCTAAACAAATACTACTATTTAAAACAAATAGTTCAATTAAATTACATACTAAATATTCTACAATAAAAACTAATTTTATACTACAAATACTACTCTCTTTAAAACAAATACTCCAATTAAATTACATACTAAACATTGTAAACATAATAATCTACTATTTATAAATCATAAATTAATCATAAATAGTAAACAAAATATTTCTAAACAATAAAAAAACATCCTAATTATAAAAAATATATTAAATATTTCTAAACAAATACTACTCTTTAAAATAATATTTTTGTAAATGCTAAATAAATATTACTAATTACAACAAATTTATTATTTAAAACAAATATTCCGATTAAATTATATATTAAACATTCTAAACATAAATTAATTATACTCTTTAAAAATCATAAATTAATATTAAGTACTAAACTAAATATTTCTAAATGATAAAAAAACATCCTAATTATAACAAATATACTAAATATTCTTAAACAAATAATACTCTTTAAAAAACTAATTTTTGTAAATACTGAAATAAACAATTACTAATTAAAAAAAAATTTAAAACAAATATTCAAATTAAATTATATACTAAACATTATAAACATAATAATTTACTCTTTAAAAAAATTCATAATCCTAAATACTAAACTAAGTATTTCTAAATGATTAAAAACGAATCATAATTACAATAAAGATTGAAATGAAATGTATACTAAATATTATAAACATATTAAACAAAACTTTAAAAAAAATTATTAATAATTATAAACAAATATATTTTAAAAACAAATCCTAATTAGAAAAAATAAAATTAAACATAATAAAAAATAATTAAATAATACAATAAAAAACAATTAAAATCAAAGGAAGATGGTGCAAATAGGATATAAATGAATGATTATTTATAGGAGATTTAGGGAGGGGTATAAACGTAATTTTCCATAATTGGCTCGTGGCCGTGTTCGGTGAACGCAGCCGTTGTTGACACTAAACGCAGTTGACCCTAAAAAAATCCGATTTTTTTAGCATTATTTGAACGAAAAAAACCCTCAAATTTGATGTGGTGGAAAGAAAAATTATGATATTGTCAATTTTGAGTCAAACCTAGTACATAGAGCTTGTAACCTTGCATTCACACTTTTATTTGTCCTCTAACACAGAAATCTTGTAGTGGGTCATCTATCTTAGACTTCATTCGTGAAAACACATTAAATTTTCGGATTTCATGTAATTCAGATCAAATTTATTAGGAAAAATACATCGTGCTAGTTTCACCAACTTTTGTTGGAAAGTAGAAAAATGAGTCAATGTTTTAACTTTTAATGGTGTTTGGAACGGCGGTCTACCGTCCGGTACGGTGAACGTGCCGTAGTTAATTTCTATTTTAACCAAACATCATTAATAACTGCGTTCGTACGACCGCAGAAAACAGCGGTGAGTTCACAGTTGGTTTAACCCAATGACCACTAGAACGCAGTTTCCAAATATCAATTTTACCCTTGGCAAATTATAATTAGTTTTTTTTTAAAAATAATTTTAATCAATAACGTTTTATATTTTATCAAGTATATGTTCAAAATATCAATATATATATAACAATTTTAAAAAATATTTTTTGACGTAACAAATTTATCATAAAATAATATGAATATAGTTTTTAAGTTATAAAAAATTATTTAAAAATAAGGACAAAAAAGTCATTTTATAACATCACGATTAATACACCATTGTTTCAAAACAATTTTTAAAAATCACGATCAGTTCACCTCACAGCACAATACAATCATCTCACCTCACCGCTATTTATCAAACGTTGTTCCAAACGTACCCAATATAAGAGTTTGCTTGATTATTTTCGTCTATGTTGAGATTTCTAAGTATCATGCGTCATCATATGATGACTTTTATTCAATACTACCAATTTTCTTATATATTTCATTTTTTAAAATTATATTTAATTTTCAATTAATATGTTTAATTTTGTATTAAAAAAAGTAATAAATTGAAACTTGCATACACAAAATTTTAAATTTGCAATTCAGTATTACCAGTTTGTTATTAATATTAATGATATATTTCATGTTTTTTTAATTTATATTTAGTTTTCAGTTAATATGCTTAATTTTGTATTCAATAAAAGCAATAAATCGAATCTCACATATATAAAATTTGTTATTCGATATTATCACTTTTTATTAATATTAATAATATATTTCATGTGTTTTTAATTTATATTTAGTTTTAAATTAATATGTTTAATTTTTTATTCCAAAAACCAATAAATCGAATGTAGAAATTTCAAACTGATTAATCAATTAGTTGAAAAAAATTCAAATAAAAAATGATTAAAATGAATTTATATGTAGAAATTTATATCTTTATTTGTTTGAAATTTGAACTAAAAATCCTAGTAATAAAAGATAATGGTCTCCGTGTAACGTCAAGATGTAAAAGCCAGGAACTTGAAATATCAGAACACTAGGGAAGGCTGTGATTCTTACAGAGACCGAGCCGAGATTAGGGTTTTCCGAATCTGTGTCAAAGAACCCTCTTCATCAACGATACTCATCGTATTCTTCACGCGTTTTTCAGCGTTTCTTTCTGCCACTATATTCGGGTAAATCCTCTCGTTGTTGTGTGTTTGTGGGTTTTTCTTGTGTTTCGGTGGGTAATTCTTGTGTCTGTGTTGTTTCCTTCTTTATTTTGTGATTAAGGGTACCAGGAAGGGTTAGTAGAAAGGAAGTGGATAGATCTGATTTGGGCGAGGATGAGTGGGAGCAAGGCGAACGGTGCAGGGGCACAGCCGATTCCGGCGGGGTCGCGGAAGATGGTTTACAGTTTGAAGGAGATAGTAAACTGCTCCGAGTCGGAGATCTATTCCGTGCTCAAAGAATGCAATATGGACCCTAACGAGGCGGTTAATCGTCTACTCTCGCAAGGTTATTTCTTTTCGATTTAAAGCTTTATTTATTGCTTCTTTTGGATTATTTTGTTATTTAAGTGTTTTCCTTTTCTCAGAGTTTGTCTAATTAGAGTCATGCCACGTAATGGTGGGTTATGCGTGTTGTATAGAACTGTCTTTGGTGTTTTAGGCTGTGAACGGTAATAGGAGGGTCATGTCTAAATTATTGTACCCTACTATTTTCTGGTCAATTTTTCAACTTTGTAGAATTTTGTTTGGCATGAAATTGCGGGACATTTCTGGAAATCATGCTCTAATTTCTGGAACTGGTGAATTATCACGATGCTGAAATTTTCCATGCATTGGTTGATGAGAGAAATTTTTATCACTGATGTTTCATCGAATGTTTTAGATCCTTTCCATGAGGTGAAGAGCAAAAGAGAAAAGAAGAAAGAGGTGTGCTGCATATTTTTTTGTTATCGGCTTAAATTTGATTGTCTGCTCAGTTATTTAAAGAATGTGGTTATTGAAGCTTTCTATTGATGTCATGACCTCATATTGAGGTGAGGGTTCTACCCTCGAGAACGATCATAAGTTAGTTCATTGATCAGTTGTGGCTTGAACCTTTTGCTTAGAAGCCATGGTTACATATTATTCACCTCAAACATATGCTCATACAAGTAATTTTTCATATATATCGGCAGGGCAAAGATAACACAGAGTCTAAGTCACGTGGTAATAATAGTAATTCAAGTCGAGGTGGCAAGATTGGTACTGACCGTGTTCTTGGCCGTGGTGGTTCAACACCATATATTTCTTCTGGTAAATTTAATATTGTCATGGATTTACTATTTCGAATCCTTAAATTTTAAATCTCAGTGTTTTTCCGTTTTCCTATTAGACTCGTCTCATTTTCCTGGGAATTCGTTACGTAAGAAAGAAAATGGCACATCTCATACAAGTTATTTGTCACCAGCGCATGGTGCGGAGGGTTATGGCAGAAGCCGAGGGCATGGTGCTTCCAGGTTTGATCCTGCTTCTTTCTGTTAGCCTTTGGTTTTTAAAAAAGAATTGTAATTTTTAAGTTATCATATTTTTGACTGAGTAATTGAGCAGTTCTATTATTTCGCTTGTATAATGGATTAACGAACGCATCACTGCTCTCATGAGTTTGACTTTTTTTCATTAAGTCAATTATATGGGACTCATTTCTTATAAAATGAATGCTTCTCTATCATGTTAATTTTCACTCATATTACCTTAACGCTCCTTTGGGTGATTAATAATCTATTAACCCCCCATTGGTACATGCAGTGATAGTGTTACTGCTGAAATCAAAGGGCTAGTGTTTGAAGCAAATGATAGTGAATCATTTGGCTATGTGCTTCCTCCAAAATCGTCTTGGGCCAGTGCTCCTGGTCAAGCATCCATTGCCGATATTTTGAAAATGGGAAGGCCATATAATAACGTGCCAAGTGCTCAGTCTGCATCTCACCATGTGGCACTTAGTGATTTAAGGTATTCTGAAGACTATGAATCTAAAGAACCTGAAACTGGAATTTCTTCAGCCTTGAATGTACAAACAACTGACGACGATTGGCCTTCCATGGAAGAGGTTGCTACTGCAACAGTAATATCGGCTCCTGAGTATATTATGGTCTCCGAACATCACGTTGAGGCTTCTAATTTATCTTCTGATCAGATAACTCATCATTCTGAGCTGGAAGAAGCTCAAGAAACTGAAAATTATATAATAGAGAAGTCCAGAGTGAATGAGATGGGATCAGACTCACTCTCTAATCGAAATATTCTGGATAATAGTTCCAGTGACCCAACTCTATTTGAGAATAATCTGTACAAAAAAATGAGCTTGTACCAGCATCCGTCTCATGATTCTCACGGAGGTAGTCACACCTGTTGAACAACTTCATTTTACAGATTAGCTGTGCTTTACATATTTTAATTTGAATTCCAAATTTTGGTACTGATTATGCTTACTGAATTATTGGTGCTTTTTTATTTGGTCTTGCTTTTTTGCTGTGTGTCCTAATATTCAGAAAAGGTTTTGGATTCTTGTTTAAAATTTATTTCCATTTAGAGTTTTGGTTTCTTATATTCTTGTATGTATACCCTTCCTAATTTTTGTTTTAAGTGTTACAGTTGATGAAGTTGGTGAATGTGTATCATCCATCAGCAGAAATTTTCAGAAACTAAATGTGAATGATGACATAAGCTTGCAGTCTGAGGGATGTATGCCCTCTGTTGTAATTCCAGATCATCTACAAGTGCATGATTCGGATTGTTCTCATCTGAGCTTTGGTAGTTTCGGAGCAGGCATGAGTACTGTTTCTTCTGGAACTATGACACCTGCGCCTATAAATATTAATCTAGATGAGGAACGACCAAGTGAGCTTGATATTTCACCTGAAACTAAGTAAAGTCTTAATTTGATACTGTGTCTGATTCTCTCTCTGGTTGTCCCTTGGAGATTTATAGTTGTCTATCTGTGTTGCAGAAGTCCCCAGTACTTTGTCGATAGTTCTCTACGAAATGCTTCTGATGGTAGTTTGCTCCATGGAACTGGTGTGGGTGGAGGAAGTTATGATCCTTCTTCTGTGTCACAACCCGAAGAATCGAAGCATGAGATTGCAGAATTGTTACACAGAAATCAGTATTCTTACCCTTCAGCCAACCCCGGTTATAGTTTTGAAGATGCACAACACTTAAATACGAACTTTAGCCAAACAAATCCGCAGATGCAAGATCTTCCTGTGTTCTCAAATGTCATGGTATGGTTTACTTTGTGATTTTCGTTCACTCCTACAAATTGGTCTGCATAAATTTGTGAGACACACAGGTTCAATCATATGAATTATTGAGCAGATGAAAAATTAGGTTCATGAATTTCATGACGACCATTCTATGTTATAATATCTCTTGCTTTCATTTGATTCTTCCTTGTCCAGTAGGCCGAAATTTGTGTATACATTGCTTAAATAGGAGAACCTGCAGAACTCAAGATGAAAGCAACTTTAAGCATCATGCTTTTGAACAATGAGAAACTTTGTGTTTAACTGTATCAGTTGCCACATTCTTTGCATTTTGTTGGTTATGCTGCTGTATTAATGCCTTTTAGAATTGACTGGTTTAAATATCATGTGCAATGAGTTCTAATTGATGCTTTTGTTATCAGCAGTCGCACACGAATATTCTCCCGAACGTTTTCGCACTAACGAATGCTCACCCCAGCAGGGAATCTGATCTTCAGTACTCTCCATTTCCTTCTAGTCAATCAACGTCTGCTAAATATCCCGTCTCTGCAAATCCATCCGAGGTATGCTTCGATTAGCAAGCAAATGCGTTACCTATCTATGGCTAATGTTTGTTCGTTACTTTTTCTCTTCAGGATTTGAAGAATTCTAATTTCCAGCAGGCTCAGCCAGCACCCTCTGGAACTAATGTCCCCAATGGACCACCACTTCCCCAACATCTTCCTCTGCATCATCCTTATTCTCAGCCAAGTCTTCCTTTGGGAGCTTTTGCTAACCTAATCCCTTACCCTTTCCTTGCACAAAGCTACACATACATGCCTTCATATGCTGGCAACAGTGCGTACCCTCAATCTCTTGCAAGTGTGCTTCCTCAATATAAGAACACTGTTTCTCCCAGTAGTTTGCCACAATCTGGTACCGTCGCTTCTGGATACAGTTCATTCGGAAGCAACACAACGCTCCCTGGAAACTTCCAAATGACCCCACCTGCCGGACCTTCTGCAACGAGCTTGAGCTATGATGATCTCTTAAACTCACCCTACAAGGACAGTAGTCAATTGATGTCACTACTGCAGGTATTCTTCTGACAAATTCTTATTGCATAACTTCTTCAGTTTTTTGTCTATATTCAAACACATACTTTCTTTTAATGATTTGGCATTATTTTCCAGAATGAGAACCCTGCAATGTGGCTTCAAGGACCTAATTCCAGAACGATGCCAGCAGCAAACACATATTACAACTATCCCACAAATCATCATTCGGGAGGATTTCGACAAGCTCAGCAACAACCATCCCAGAGCTATGGTACAGCACTGGGTGGCTACCCGAACATATACCACTCTCAGGCTGAGCAGCCCCAGAATACAAGAGACTCTTCACAGGGACAGCCGCCAAAACAAGCCCAAATCTGGCAGGGTGGCTACTAATCAGCTCCCTGGAAAGGCAGTGAACAAAATGGTAGCTTTTCAAGGCGTTTGTTTGAAGTTGTTTTAACTGTGAATCCTTGAAGGGCCTTGCCGGCCATTGTCACTGATATATCTGCTCCCTCATGGTTGTACTTTTACTCATAACTCCCGCATCTGTGATGTAACTTTAGGAAACAGAAGTACTAATTTTGTTAATTTTGTTAGTGGAAGTGATTGTTTTTCCTTCCTCAAATAACATTTGTGCATCGGTAGAATAGTTTTTCTATTTCATTTTTTAGATGCTATCTGATCGTGTTTCATGCGTCCGATCGTGAGCTCAGATGCACAAATTTAGCTGATCGTGTTTTTGGGTATTGAATGTTAACTTGTGTTCATTGTTCTAATGAAAGTATGAAACTTTTTTTGCAGTTGATTCTCCCTAGGAATCTGCTACGCTTTATAGAATCTAGATCCTTAAAGAAAATGTGAAATTATGAGATTTCGCCAAATTGGCATAAAACAAGGCTGTGGGACGTTATCTGGCTCCCACATCGGTAATGTGATATCTTTGTTTCAGTGTTTATATATTGTCTTTTGTGTACACACGTTCATATTTTTCTTCAAATTCCTGTTTTTCCCCTGCGTTTTACCCCTCGCCAAATTGAACTGAAGTCACTCGATGGAGAAAGAGCCTCTTCTATCCACGAGACGGCTGCAGTCATCGCCGGTAGTAGGATCGCTCTGTTCTCTGCCGGAGGATAGTGAAATTACGATTCATCCGATATCAATTTCTCCGTCGTTTGAAGAACTCAAAGAGAGATTGATTTTTGGCTCACCTTCAACCTCTCCGTCCCAGGGGTTAACGTGGTCACTTGCGTCTCCTGTTGTGTCGACGGGCGTTAATCTTGAAGGCGAGAACTCGATGGAGAAAGAGCCTCTTCTATCCACGAGACGGCTGCAGTCATCGCCGGTAGGATCGCTCTGTTCTCTGCCGGAGGATAGTGAAATTACGATTCATCCGATATCAATTTCTCCGTCGTTTGAAGAACTCAAAGAGAGATTGATTTTTGGCTCGCCTTCAACCTCTCCGTCCCAGGGGTTAACGTGGTCACTTGCGTCTCCTGTTTTGTCGACGGGCGTTAATCTTGAAGGCGAGAGAGTGAGTTCTGAGAATAAAGTACCGAAATTCGACCCTGAAAATCAGAATTCATGGTTGATTGATCCTAATTATGCTCCAAATAAGAGCAATCTTCATCGCTCGAAAACTGCTCCTGCGATGGCTACAATCAACGACGTTGGTCATTCAAAAGAAACCACAAAACCACCTCTGTTTTCAAGTTCTTCGATTGTGAGACAAGGTGTTTTGTTCTTGATCCTTTACTTGAGCCTTGGTGTAGTTATATACTCGTTTAATAGGCATAAGTTCAAAGCAACTGAGACTCACCCTGTTGTCGATGCTTTGTATTTTTGCATTGTCACCATGTGTACTATTGGTTATGGGGATATTACTCCTGATAGTGATGCTACAAAGTTGTTTTCTATCACGTTTGTTCTTGTGGGTTTTGGTTTTATTGATATTCTTTTGAGTGGGATAGTGAGCTACGTTCTTGATTTGCAAGAGAGTTATCTTTTGAAAACTATTAAGAGAGGTAAATCTCATGATCCAAGGTCTTATCTTGTTGATGTGAAGAAGGGAAGGATGAGGATTAGAATGAAGGTGGCGTTTGCATTAGCAGTTGTCATTCTTTGTATTGGTATTGGAGCAGGTGTTATGCATTTTGTTGAGGGTCTAGATTGGTTAGATTCATTTTATTTATCGGTTATGTCGGTGACAACAGTAGGATATGGTGATAGAGCTTTTACCTCCTTATCTGGTCGAATATTTGCATCAATTTGGTTACTTGTTTCAACACTTGCTGTGGCAAGAGCCTTTCTCTATTTAACTGAGGCAAGAGTTGACAAAAGGCACAGGGAAATGGCTAAAAGAGTTCTTGACGAAAAGTTGACAATTACTCAATTTCTTGCTGCAGACATTAATCACAATGGCTTCATCAGGTAATTCTCATCATAATTACTTGATTTTTAGTTAATTTTGAGCTATTATCAGATGCCTGTGGCTATACAAACCCATGATCATGTAGATGTTATCAAGAATTTACTTAGTGCTCAAAAGGTTCCATTTTGCTAAACTTGTGGCTTTCATATATCTCTACTTGCCATTGATGTTCTATCTCTTCCGTGACTTCGTATGCCATTCGGGTTTTGCCATATGTAATATGTATGATCACATGTTTCCACTGATTGGCATGCTTTTTATCTGTGCAGTAAATCGGAGTTCGCCATATACAAACTAAAGGAGATGGGTAAGATCACAGAGAAAGACATATTGGAGATCTGCAAACAATTCGATCGGCTTGACAAGGGTAACTGTGGGAAGATCACTCTTGGTGATCTCATGGAGAACAACAATTATAACAGCATAAAACATGTCTCCTCAGACATTCAACATATGCCATCCCATTCTCGAAAACCAGATGGTACGAAACCCCGATAGTTTATACAAGATCCGAGCTGATGCAGGTCAGTAATATAGGTGTTTGTTATATTACACTGTCCATATTATCAGCAAAGTAAAAGCATATGTGATGTAGTTTTCATTGGGAGGTGGTGGTTTATGTCTGCTTTATCGTTTCCAAAAGTTCCATAAATTTATGTATATCAAATGTTAGAATTTGGTCAGAATGTGTAGGAGAACTAGGTCTATAGACAGATGATTATATACGATGAATTTCGGATTTCGCAGAGCGAGTTTTGTTTATGTTAGGCGAGTATGCATGTTAGTATAAGGTACCCGCAACGGTGCCTGGACAGTAGTTTGCCACATTGGATTGTCGAGGGATAAGGAGTGGTATCACTCTCTCTCCTCTCACATTCTCATTTTTTGTTTAAATTTTTTTATTTTTTTAAAAAAATTAAATTATATTAAATTTTAATGACTAAATAAAAAAAAAAAATTGTATTACGTATCATAATTTGATTTTGTATGTTTATTTTTTGTTATTTTGGTATTTTAACAGTTATGAATAAAAATTTCTCAAGTTATAATGACTTAATAATAGTTTATTAAAATAACAAAAATATAGATTTAGTGATGAAAATGAAATTGATTATTTAAATAATAAAATAATGTTGAGGAAAGAGAATGATAATGTGTATAAAAAGAAAGTTTTGATGAAAGAAATTGTTGATGTGGAGAAAGAGAAAGATGAGGTGGAGAGAGAGAAATGACTGTGCGGACGGATATGGATTTGGATACCCTAATATGGAGAAACCAGTAGAAACTTTAGTAGGAATGCACAATTCCGCTTATACCGAGAGTAATCATATGTAAATTATTTCTCTTGAATGGAGCCAAACACTTGAGTTTGGGAGATCTACGATGGTCGTTCAAATATTCATGCTCGTTTAACTATTCAAATACAGTCCACTGATTGTCCTTATGTAGTAATAATCTAATCGTTTCCTGCAATATCCTACGTCGATTATAAACGGGAAAATGAACAGTATAACTGAGACACACTGAATCTCCAAAGATGTACATTATAATCAATCTGTTACACATTGTTTCTGTATTGAATTCAAGCATAACATACATTCAATCTCCGATATAGTGATACTCTATAACTCATTTGAACTACGAAAAATGTTGTAAACTTCACATCAAACGACCAACATAGTTAGCTCGAGGATATGTTTCTTTCAAATGCGGCCATTGCACGAATATTTGATCAGCCAATCGAAGTTTATAAAGAAGCAAACAGCTCAAAGATAACCTTCGAACTCTCGCAATGCTTTCAACGTAAAAAATCGATGACCATCTAATCCCAAAAGCCTGAAACAATTAAACGATACACTGAGTCGGATTCTCGATCAAACATTATAACATATAGAGACCTTGAAAAGGAATGCAATGGCACAGAGCGGTACGCAAGTTCCCGGACCATTGCAAAGAATCTGCAGTTTAGAATCACAAAGAAGTAGTGATTAGCAGAAGATGATGATGATGATGAAGAAGATTGAATTACCACTTGCGGTCTGATCTTGATCATAAGCCAGAGAGCATGACTCATAGCAACCAAAGTTGTGCCAATAGAAGTTATGTACGATTGACCGACTTCTCGACTTCGATAGATTTGCATAAAATGACAATCTTCATCTTCCTAACAACGCACAAAATCCCATTTTAAAGATAATGTGGAGAGAATAACAAGGAGATCAAGATCGAGGCTTTACAAAAGACACAAAGAAGCCATGTTTTTGCTACAAATATCAATGAAAACTAAAAACTCAATAGCAATCAAGATCGAAGATGGAATTTTACCTTGTCTATAAGTGATTCCTCAAAGGTTCGAGCTTTATGAAGGCTCATTTTATCAGTTGCAGCAGCAATATAAAATCTTGGCTTAAACCTCTCTATCTGTAGAACAGCCAGTAAATTCAGCATTTCTGCCGTATGCCCACCTAAATATACATCAATTCAATCCGATCAGCAAGAATCAGAAAAGACCCATAACTACGCCCTATAATTCCACTCATGGAGCATATTTTTATACACCGAATCCGAGAAATAGAAGAGGAGATTTACCAGAACCAAGAACGATCAGAATGCTCAAAGGTCCTCGATTTTGTATAGGTTTGCTACTCCGATATATAACATACAAAATCCTGACAATAATCAAACTCACAACCCCGATTATCAATAAAACAAGAGCTTCCAAACGGCTCAATTCGCAAAAGGTAAAAAAAGATTTAAAGAACCAGAGATGCATCCTTAACCCTCAAAATCAGAACCCAACTACCCAAGGTCCGCCGGACTTCCAACACAACGCGGCGGATATTCCCACCGCCTTTAGACAAAAAACAATTTAATAAAAATTTACACCAATTTGGGTTTATTTGTAATAATTATTAAAAATTAACGTTTTAGGTGTAGTATCAAAGGAAATCTATTTTAAATAGATATAAAAAAATTGGGATACTCTCAAATACCTTTTAATTTAATGGGATAAAATTTAAGTATAGATATCATACCCTTATTACATGAAATTTATAACTTAATTATTCAAAAACATGGGAAGACTATCGTAAGTCATAATTTAACCAAGGAAGTCATATCGATGATATACCGATAAATATCGATCGTGATCGGTATACCGATATTTCGATATATCACCAATATACCAACGGTATATCAAGAAAACTAATCATATCGATCACGACTGGTATTAGTAGTACCGACCGGTATGACTTCCTCGAATTTAACACAATAGATAACAAATATTATATGATCAATAATAAAAAATAAAGATTAGTGTTTATTTTATAATATATAATATAAACTAATGTACTAATATCATTAAATAAAAGAAATTAGAAGAGTTTATTTTAGGAAACAATATAAAAATTGATTATTACTTGCTGTAAAAGCGTGTTTTTTATTATAAATAGTGAGTGATCTTCTTCATCATAGCAAGGAAACTCTGTCTCTGATCATGGAAAGCACGAACACCCGCAAAAAGACGCTCGGCCGGAGGAAAATCGACATCAAGAAAATCGAAAAGAAGACGAATCTGCAAGTAACTTTTACCAAACGACGAATGGGTTTATTCCGAAAAGCCGGCGAACTCAGCGTTACCTGCGGTGCGGAAATCGCTATTTTCGCACAATCGCCGGCGGGAAGGGTTTTCACGTTTGGGAATCCATCTGTTGATGCGTTAATCGAACGGTACCAGTCTGGGATTAAAGATGTTCTACATTCCAATAACGTTACGATTATGGTAAGAATCCTGGAGATATGTATTTCGTTCTAGAAAATTTTACGATGTGAAAAATTAGGGTTTACGAGATTCAATTCATCTTTCTTTTTACAGAGAACTAATTACGATGAAGCGCTAAGACGTCTGGATGCGGAGAAAAGGGGAAATGAGTTGTGGTGGGATGAGAATATCAGTGAGATGAACCTTCCTGAACTGGAGAATTACGCGGCGGCGCTAGAAACTTTGCGGTCTAAAGTTGAGTTAAGAGCGGCGGAGATTAAGAACTCAAAACCCGTGGAGACTATGTTTCCTCTGTACTCAGATGAAGATTTCTTTTCTGGCGTGCCGGTTGAGTTCGGCGATCAATTTTCCGACATTAATTCTCTCTTTTCTGGGTTGCCTGAAGAGTTGGGGAATTCATCGTATTCAGACAGATGTTTTTTCTTGCCGGAGTCGTAGTTCGAACCCATACTCCGACGGACTCCATTTGTTTCTCTAACAATTTTAACCTCCATTGATTCATTGCTCTGGAATACGCGAATTCGCTCATAATTCTGGGGATTAATCAATAAAACTACAAGATTTGAGATTTCTTCTCAATATTTGCTTCTGATTATTTGGCTACTTCTTTTAATTAAGTTAGTTAAACTAATTGATGTAATGATAAAGAATGTAGAAACAATTTATAGAGTGTACTCATATATAGAATATAAAGGGAGAAAACTAAGTTGATGTTTGGAAACTCATTCCACCGTCCGGTAGGGTGAACGTACTGTACTTGTATTCTATTTTTACCAAACATCATTAATAATTGCATTCGTGTGACCGTAGAAAATAGCGGTGAGTTCACAGTTGGGTTAAACCAAAGGCCACCAGAACGCGCCTGTCAAATGTCAATTTTACACTTGATAAATTATAGTTTATTTTTTTTAAAAAAAATTTTGATCAATAGCTTCTTATATTCTATCAATTACGTGTTCAAACTATAAAAATATATATAACAATTTAAAAATGTAATTTTGAAATAACGAATTTATCATAAAATAATATGAAATATAATTTTTAAGTTATAAACAATTATTTAAAAATAAGGGCAAAAAGTCATTTTATGACATCACAATCACTGCATCGCTATTTCAAAAACAGTTTTTTAAAATCACAATTAGTTCATCTCACAGCACAATACATTCATCTCACATCACCGTTATTTGCCAAACGATGTTTCAAACGTATCATATATCTTAAAACATTTAAACAACTCATTTATTCTGGGTTCACATTATTTCTTATAAAGTCATCAAAACAGCATCCATTTCAAATGTGGAATAATTATTAATATTTCAATATTTTTTAATTCAATCACCTGATAATTTGAATTTTACAATTCAAATTGATGGAATATCAATTTATTAAATTAAATTAAATTAAATTAAAGATGTGTTCTGCACAAATTGTAAAAAGTAATTTATATAGAAAGAGAAATAGAAACAGAAACGGAAATAGAAATGCAAATTATGAATTGCTCTGTAATATTTTTAAAATGTATAAATAATATATATAAATTATGAAGTATTCTATTGTAGAAATAGAATGATAATTTATTAATTAACCAAATTTCTTTTGTACCCTTAGATTTAATTCAATAATAATTGATTAATCGAAACTCCATCTTATTGGCACAAAATATAATATTCAACAAGACTATCATCGAGATGATGACCCAGCTCCGCAACGTCGATTACGCCATATTTGCTCAGTAATGTTATCACGAATGATTTGCATTGTGCCATCCCGATATTCTTCAACCAAGTCATCAGTATCGATGATTTCATCACTTGTGTCCACATTATTTGTATCTTTATTTTTGTATTCATCCAACATCCTTCCATCGTCGGCAGCATCTATGTATCGAAAAAGTTATTTAGAAAGGATAATGTTAAAAGAGATATTTTAGTCATTTTAAATACTAAGAAGTAGAAGCTGAAACTAGAAATAAAATTTATGTTATTTTTTATTTGTAGTTATAAAATTGAAAAGTAGAAATTTTACTTCTAGAAAAGTAAAATGAGAAATAATATATATTCTGCAAACTCCTGAATTTCTATTTTCAAGAATGAAAAAACAGAAATTTAAGTTGTGCAAAACACACCCTAAATCAAACTAGCCCGATAAAATCACTGAAGATTATTAAAACTAACTTTGATATTATGCTAAATTTTTAGAATCAAAGTCAATTTTTAGCATATAAGGCTACCTGTAACCTTGTTCGCGCCCAAATCCATTTCCGTCGTATAAATCTCTCTATACATCATCATTCTCTCACATCCACATCATTTTCTCTTTCTACTTCTAAAAATTCTCACTCATCCACATCATTATTTATTTCTCTTCCATCTACATCATCTTCTCTCTCCAAATTTCATTTTATCTTTTTATCTCATCAACTTTATTATTTTATTACCTCATTTATCATTAAATATTACATTTCAATTTAATATTTTTATTATCAGTTTAAAATCGATATTTTAATAAATTTTATATTATATTTTATAGAATTGAATATTATATTACATTATTATTAAAATAAATTAACTAAAAATATATTTAAAAAAATTACAAATATACTTAAAATTGATCAAGAAAATTGAAAAATTGGATCAATTACTCTTTGTATTGGTTCCAATTCTATAGAACCTTACGATTAATCATAATCTCTAAACACATTGTAAGTTTCGATTTGATTATGTCTCGCATTTTCGATAATTAATTCGAAACAAGTTACAAAATTTAATTATTAAATTAATATACATAATTTTAATACAATTATATTTAATTATAATATCATAAATAATATATATAATTTAATTGATTAATATAATATAATTAAACAAATATAAATCATATAATAGAATATAAATAATAAACAAAATAAATTAAAAAATTAAAAAAAGCTTCTTCGGGTTACCTACAGTCTAAACTCTAAAGACCAAGTGAGTGGAGTATAATTTATCTTGGAAAAATATTAAATAATTTATTGATCAGCGATTGGCAATGGCTGCAAGTGCAACCAGTGTTTCTTCTCGTTTCCTTATCACTATCAGGACCTCTCGATCATTCACAATTTTCTCAAAGCCACACTCTTTGCATATCAACTCATCAACCGCTACCGTAAATTAACTTAGCCCATTTGATTCTTCGTATTTGGGTTGTCTGAATGTGTAAATTTGTTGTGGCGCAGATGGAGGCGAGTGAGATCGAAGTTGAAGAGAAAGGGAAAAAGAAGATATTTGTCGCTGGGGCAAACGGGAATACAGGCAAAAGAATTGTCGAGCAGCTTTTATTGAAGGGTTTTGCGGTTAAAGCTGGTGTTAGAGACGTAGAGAAAGCCAAATTAAATCTCTCTGCTGAAAACCCTCTTCTTCAAATTGTAAGTTTTTTTATTGTTTTCATACATTTGCGATTAGCAAATACTATTCATGTACTGCGATTCATCAGAATTTCTGCATTTCCTCGTTACGTATTGCTGAATTTTCCCTAATTTTGAATTGAATCAACTGAGAGGCGTTGAATCCAATGACTTTTTACCCTTCCATATTGTGTGTTTTCATTTTCATAGCTCTTAAGCTTCGTTTTATTCATTCATTGAACCAAAACCAGAACAAAAACAGCCATGTATTTGTGTTTTCAGGTGAAAGCTGATGTAACAGAGGGTTCATCCAAATTATCCGAACTCATCGAAAATGATACGGATGCGGTTATATGTGCTACCGGCTTTCGTCCTTCGTTCGATCTACTCGCTCCATGGAAGGTTTTTTTGTCTGAACTCAAACGATTTGTTCGAAACACGTCTCATATTCGGGTTTCTAGTTACGCAGGTTGACAACTTTGGTACTGTGAACTTAGTTGAAGCTTGTAGGAAGAAGAAAGTGAATAGATTCATACTCATAAGTTCCATTTTAGTTAATGGAGCTGCAATGGGACAGTTGCTTAATCCAGCTTACATTTTCCTCAACATATTCGGATTAACTCTAGTAGCGAAGCTTCAAGCCGAGAATCATATACGAAAATCGGGTATAAATTACACGATTATAAGGCCGGGTGGACTGAAGAACGATCCACCTAACGGGAACATTGTAATGGAGCCAGAGGTGAGCCGTGGGTGAGTATCAAATATCAATGCTTTCTCGGGTTCGTTTATGTTATGTGTTCGAATGCAGGACACAGTTTCTTCGGGTTCAATATCGAGAGATCAAGTTGCAGAAGTTGCTGTAGAGGCTTTATTACAACCAGAATCTCATTACAAAGTAGTGGAGATTGTTGCAAGAACAGAAGCTCCTAAACTTTCATTACAAGAGCTTTTTTCTTCGATCAATCAACGCTAACTTTCTATGAAGTTTTAATGCATCCGATTGTACGAAACATCATTTCGGAAATGATACTGTTAAGGTTCTATAATCGGATCAATTCATGTGAAGAGTGTGTTCCTATATAACGTATAAGAGGAGTAGATCACATTGTAACAAGTCATTTACTATGATATCCCTTCCATAGGTTAAAATTCAAGCACAGATAACGCAAAACACACCGAAATCAGTTCAAGTACTACATAATGAGGAAAACAAGGCAAGATCACGCGTTGTTTGATTATTCGGAGAGTCGAGTACTAGATTACGAATAAGAACACGAGGAAATGGAGAAAGATCATTTTATTTTCTTCCCTGTTGCATTCTCCAAAGCTCCCAAAACATGGCTCACAATTTCATTCACACCAACTCCATGTTTCACCTGCAAAATTTGCATTGAAGTCATTAGAGAAACAAATAGTGAGACCTGAAGTGAACTAAAATTTCACACCTGTGCGAAAACGAATGGACCACCGTCTCTCATTCGGAGAGCATCATGTTCCATGATTGACAAATCGGCTCCAACCGCAGCTGCAATGTCTGTTTTATTAATAACCTGTAACAAACAAGTTCAAGGTATCAAAGTAAAGTCATTTAGTGATCAACAAAGAAGCGTACAAGTAGATCAGCTTGTGTGATTCCCGGGCCTCCTTTACGAGGGATTTTATCGCCTGCCGAGACGTCGATTATATAGATTATATAGTCAGCTAGTTCTCTACTGAAATTTGCAGCTAAATTATCTGCAAACAAATAAGAAAAACTACCTCAAAACTCAATATGAAGATTATAATTTATATTGCATACCTCCTCCAGATTCACAAAGAAGTAAATCTGCTTTATACAAGTTTGATAATTCTTCAAGGGGACCAAGATTTATGCTTATATCTTCTCTTATAGCAGCATGAGGGCAGCCTCCGGTTTCGATAGCTCGAATTCTTTCTTCAGGAAGTGCTCCATGTTTTACCAAGAACTCACCATCTTCTTTTGTGAAAATGTCATTTGTTACCTGTAAAGAATGTCATTAAAACTGTCAACAAAATCTCATCAAGACTTGAAACCAGTAAAATAACAGGGCTAGTGCTTCATTTGTTTCTGGGGAATTGTAAACTTACAGCGGCAAGGCTATACTTGTCTCTAAGACTAATACACAAAGCTAGCATCAAAGCTGTCTTTCTGTAGAATAAAGAAGGCATAATTTGGAAGTAATAATTTCGTTGCTGTGAAATCGAAAAATGGGGAAAATTTGAGTGTACCCAGTTCCTACAGGTCCACCAATGCCGACGGTGAAAGCTCGTTCGTTGAAATCGCGATTGAGAAGGGGAGGTGCTCTTCGACTGAAGTAGCCCGGTGAGTAAATTGGCTCATGGGTGTGTGGCGCAAGACCATCGTGGCTATGGTAGACTTTTCCATCTTGGCCGATCCAAGATCCCCTGATTCAATTTCACAAAATGCCATCAGAACAAATAACAAAATCAAATTTTTAAAGCTGAATTGAAAAGTTTAACGTGCTTAGTATGATGGGCATGATCATGGTGATGGTCATGGTCATCGGAATGATTAGCAGACGCCATTGCTGAGGGTGAGAGCTCAAGAGTCAACGATAAGGGTAATACACTAAACTGGTGTGTTTTATAAGAATGAAGTGACATGTGCTGACTTTGGTGAGGTTGTATTAGGTGCATTTAGACATAATTAATATATTTATAATTATATTGTAAATATGACTATTATACTATCCGAACAACTCGTATTCGAAATATGTTCGATTCGTATATAATCGTATTCGTTCGTTCAAATATAAATATTTCACCTACTAAATTTTTATATATTGTTCGTTACTAATAAATAATAATTTTATTTAATATAAAATTAATGAGATGTTCAAATGTCTTATTTCAATTTTCAAATTTTAAATTTCAAATAATAATTATCATTATAATTTATAAAATTATATTTATAAAACAGTGGATTATGAGTCATTTCGGAAATCTGATTTTTCTAAAATTTCCGCTTCAACGATTCCACTTTGGAGTTTCACCAAATCTGCTTCGAAGGATCCAAACATCATATATTACTATGCTTCATATTGATAATTTAATTTTAAAAATTATAAAACCACATTTAAGTTTTATAATATCGTCCCACAAATATCCTAAGCTTATGTTTGTTAATGTTATGAACGTATTAGTAATA
The DNA here is from genome assembly GCA_009725065.1 of Utricularia reniformis. Taxonomy (NCBI): domain Eukaryota; kingdom Viridiplantae; phylum Streptophyta; class Magnoliopsida; order Lamiales; family Lentibulariaceae; genus Utricularia; species Utricularia reniformis. The sequence continues at coordinate 265,064 of RWGZ01001181.1, read as the reverse complement.
GAGTTGTGCTTATTGTACTCAAATGACATTCTTACACTGTTCAAACTTTCATATACTAAATATATCAACAAACTAATAAACTAGTTCGATTTGTTTACACCTCCTAAATCGCATCGTTTTTTTGTACAAAACGATGCTTCTTCATACAGAAGACAGACCGTTGTACGAGGCGTAAACAACGAGCAAAGACGTAAGAAAGTAAGAAGCAGCAACAACATTACATTTCCTAAAACCACATGAAACAAGGTGATAATGAAGAGGTGTTATTCTCAACAATTTATGGCCTTTCCCATGAACAAATTCAGTTGCTTTGAACCAAGATACCTGAAACACGATTCAAAAATCGATCTACATTCATCTCCGACCGATCGAAAGTCAAGTGCGTGCATGCGTACCTGTGTGATGACCGAAAGTGTTTCGATGATGAAAACTCCGGATAAAATGAGCAATGGGAAGAACATTCCTGTACAAGAAGCCATTGCAGCGAGAGCTCCGCCTAGTGCAAGAGCTCCCGTGTGACCGATCGAAACATTAGTGGTGTAATGGCAGTGGAAAAGATAACCGATGCATGCTCCCGCCATTGAAGCTCCGAAAATGGATAACTCTGCGTATGCTAACAATGGATTAGTGTAAAAAACATAGGTATATTAGAAGAATAGGTATTGTATTTACCGGAACATATTGGAATAACGACTATTGACATTCCGATAAATGCAAGAGCAGCAGTGCCGGAAGATAATTCATCGAGACCATGAGTTAAATCGATAGCATTTACAGTGGAAAAAAAACATAGTGATGTCAAGATGGGATAAATTTTATTGGCACAAATTAGGCCTATTGGAGAAGGTAAAGGAACCACCATTTTCCTGGCATAGGGTATATACGAAAATAAGCAACCGACTATCCGATCTCAGTTAAAGGCACAAAAAAAGCAAAAAATGCATGAAAATTCAAAACCTTTAAGAGAAACAGAGCTTCAATGGAATGCCAGACTCAAAAAGATATTTGCAGTTTTAAAGCACATAGAAATTTGATACGCAATCTTTCGAAACGGGCAGAAAAACGTAGCTATTTTTTAAATTTAACCGAAGGAGAGAATAAGAAGATATTACATGGTATACGGTGTCAATATGTCTGCTCTGTACATCCAATACGAAAAACATGCTCCAACAGCAACCTGTCGGAAACTTCATGTTATATAAATGGTTTGAAAGAAGATCGGCTGTTATTATGCTGATTTTTCTGAATAGTAAAATTTTCATAAAATCCGATAATAAAAAATCGGAGTTTACCTCAAACGAACCTCGTATCCAAACAGATACGTCCTTAATCTTTTTGTTCATACAAAAATAATCACTAAGCACACCAATAGCGGTAAGCAAAATCGTAGCAACAGAAGCTCCAAAAACTTCAGTGGACGAAAACTTGACTGCTGCTTCCGCAACAAGTATACCAATTGGTACGAAAAAGATTCCACTAATTGACGTATTTGTCATCTTAGAAGAATACTGATTTCCTCCTCCTTGTCTTAGTACTGATGCTAACTTCAGTACACGAAATAATGGAAGGCAAACATATCCAAAACACGGCACTAAAGTTAAAGCTATTAAAAATGGTCGCATCAAGTAGAACGGTGATAAAGGCATTCGAGCAATTCGCCATGCACAGTGATCAACAACTAAAAGAAAGATGGTTGATATTAATGCAAGCCCAACAGTGTTCATAACCCCAAAACCACTGCAGAGAAAAGAACCTCATCAAATGAACTTGCACTAAGAAATCATTTCAGAAGTTAAACTTTAAGCTATCATTTAAATAATTTCACCTTCTCTTGTTGGATGTTTCACCGATGGTCGCAAGCCGACGTGCAGTTAATGTCACTGAGTCATCTTCAGAAAGCAATCCTTCTTTCGAGGTAGGCAAATCAATATCAGATATTGGATGATAAATGATTTCGCCCCCATCACTATCTTCACCTTCGCTTGATGAAACAATATACTCGAAAGGCCTAGTACTGTAATCATCGAGTGCAAAAACACCATATGAATCCTGTTTAGAGAAAACATACAAAATGAAGTGAAGGGAAATCACAACAACTTCCTCATGATACTTTTGGAAAATATAAAGAACTATACATCATCCATAGCGCGCACAGAGAGGTCTCTACGAGGCATGCGAAAACGACATATCTGAGCACGAGATTTGAACTGTGATTCGAACACCTACACTATCAAACAATTAATCATAACACTTAATCACGTTGCACCATAAACCAAGGGAAAAACATGCCATTGAAGCTTCACTTACCTTGAGATTCAAATATGAACAAGAGCTAAGCCTCTGGAAATCAGACAAAACGCACGAGGCAGGCAGCCTCTGTAAAAGAAATGTCGACTGAATATTACACCGTAGAATCTCCATCTACCTTGAACATGTAACTGAAAGCTCTCGAAGCAGAAATGAAAAAATTGAATAAATCCTTTAGACCTCCTATATATGGGTATATAAATATGAACAAATACTACCCATATTTTCAGCAGAGAAAAGCGCGAAAGCGGAAAGATTGCTATATCCGTAAAGTCTAGATTTTTCTGACTGATTGTTGGAAGACAACCCAAGACAGCCAGAGAACAAAGTCGTGCGCCAGATTCTTAGACCTCATTTCTTTGTCTATCAACTGGTGAAAAGATTGAGATTCCCCAAACGCTCTACAGACTCCCACATGCATGGACACTTCGATTTCTCACTCGATTAAGCATAAACTGAACTCTGCATAAATCTGTCTTCTTGATTATGAGCCAAGATTTTACCGAAATCAGGATGGATACGGACGATTCGAAAGGCGTTCAAAACGAGAACGCGAACTAGTAAGAAATAAATCAATACGGGCCTATTAGGCCCAACTACAATGGGCTAGCTCAAACAAATTTTAGAATTGGGCCGATGCGAAGTTTCTGATAGAAATTAGTGGGTTTAATCGGCGTTGAGATTTGAGTGTCGCCGGGGAGTACGAAACGACCTTCGTGGTGGCGGAGCAATGGCGGCTGTCAAGGAGCTACAGCGCGATCTAGAAAATAAAGCGAACGATCTCAATAAACTTCAAAAAGGTTGTGAATTCTGCACCATTTCATTCTAACTTAAAACCCTAACTTTTTTCGTTCGTTAATCAACCGGTTGATCATCGTGCTGCAGATATAGCGAAGAATCATCAAGTGCGAAAGAAATATACTATTCAGCTAGGAGAAAACGAGCTTGTTGTAAAGGTGCCGCTTTTGTCGATTGTTTTCTTATTGGATTTTCGTTCCTTAGTTGACGAAATTTGTGGGGATTTTTATGTGAAGGAGTTGGATTTGCTGAATGATGATGCTAATGTATACAAGCTGATCGGCCCCGTACTAGTGAAGCAGGACTTGGCTGAGGCAAATGCCAATGTTCGCAAGAGGATTGATTACATTTCAGCTGAACTGTACGCTTTCCTCTGTTCATATGCGTTTTTATGAGGAAATTCCACAATAAACTAGTGAACTTTTTCCTTCTGTCAGGTTCTACATTTCCCTTTGGTTTTTGGGTATCTGAAAATTTCTTTGCTTATCAGGAAGCGAGTAGATGGTATTCTTCAAGATTTAGAGGAAAAACAGAACAGCAAGAAAGAATCGGTTTGTATATTCTCTGTTTACTGATTCAAACATACACTGCACTTCTTATATTGGTCATGAAAAGTTTTTGCTTGCAATGCTCTTCATGGCTATGGCTGAATCATAAATTTGAATGCTCAATCAATTTATATTGTTTTACCAACATGCAAAGTTCCCAAATTCTTGTAATGTGTTCGTTTCAGATATTAAAGCTACAGCAAAGAATACAATCGCTGCAGGCTGGAAAAGGGAAGGCATAAATCAATCCAAGAAGGCAGGTATGCTTCATCTGCACACAAATCTGTTGAAGTAGTACTTTTTGTGTATCTTTGCTTGAATTGCAATACCGAATTCTTATCCGTTTCGAATGTCATGTGGATTGATCAACTAATGGTTTTGTCTTCACTCAACTTCTTTTGATCTGATTGCTGAACTAGTGGATATGGTAACATTGTTGGATTATGTGATATGTAGTATGTTTGTTTCGTTCGTTACCACAGAAGTGCGGATAAATGCATCCACATCCCAAATATTAGTCGTGCATGAATGAGTATTTTGCTATTGGCTATAATCAACTTAACATCCACAACCACAAGCTATCTTGTGACTTGGCTCATGTCATGACGTGCTTACATGTTACCTGTGTTGCACGTCAGGATGAGCATGGATCACGCCAACTCGTATAAATGGATCAACTCATCCACAAAATGTACATGTGATCCACATAGCCCTACCCATTGACGGGTGATGAGTATTAAGTTAAGTATAACTTGTCAAGTCAAAAATCATTTTCATCCGTATTTATATATGATTTTGTCAGCCTCTAAAGATAATCTTATGGATTTCTAGGGTTTATGGTTTAGAATCTAGAATTTAGGGTTTAGGGTCCCTAATAACTTACTGAACATATTCTCACCCTTGGTTGTACTTGGATTTGTAGTGTTTAGGATTTAAATCTTATAGTTATTGATTATGACTTAAGGTTTAGATTTTCGAGTTTAGGGTTTATGGTTTCTAAACTCTAATAACATATTGGAACATATTGTCACCCCCGGTGTAAGTGTACGCCCTTATAGGAACATATAAGATACATTGAGAGATGAAATGACTTACAAAATATGAGGAAATTGTATAATTAGCCTTCAAACTTATGAGCTGTATAAATGACATGATATTTAAATTACGAAATTACTAGAATGACATCTAAAGTTATCAATATTGTTAGTTTTTACTCCTGAAATTCTAGCACCAAATTTTCCGTAAGTTGAAAACCGTTTAAAAACCCCTCACAAAGTACGCAAATAAGATCCGTTTGAAAAATTATACAAAATTTACCATTGATGTTCAAAAATTATGCATAAAATATTCAAAATTTACGAGTTCATTAAAGTGTCGATGATAAACGGTATTGGAAATTTAAGATGTTTTATATGTATTTAACTGAAGTTGGAGGACTGCAAATGTATATTTTTGTTAAAAAATATATCATATTTGCAATTTCGTTAATTGGAGGTATGTCTTTTATACATCCTTAAGTTAAGAGGTCGTGGACAAACGTCACCCCTTACAGTATTCACATTAGCTATTGTTTCGAAACCAATCTATACGACTACTACATGAAGAACGAATAATTTCATTTGTTTCTAAGAAGCAAACAAATTTTAAACTGCAAGTTGAAAGCACAAAGTTGGATTTGGCATGGGGGTTAACTCAATGTTTTCATACAACTTCGGGATGAATTCAAATTGAGCGGTACTAAATTTGATTTTTTTATGTATTAAAAAATTAAAAAATATATTTTTGTGACGGATTAAAAAAAAATATAAAGCAATAACAAATAATGCTACAATCCACTATTTGACGTATGGGACCCATCACCATAATCACAAAGTGGCTGAATGCTAACGGCACAAGTGCCCCGGGGACGAGGTCACGAGAGACTTCTACACATCACTCTTTGGGCCTTATAGCCAACCAACTTACGGTTGCATTTTTGTGGCTCAAATATTTTGACTAATTGGATTAATTATAATAATAAATGCATAATCTGCTTCTTATCCTATCCAACTGTCATGTGAATGTCTTATGAAATATGAATACAAATTTCAATTAATTTGTTACCCGCTAAAATTGTCCTCGTATTTTCATCGATTATATAAATTTGATCCCGAGATATGTGAAAGACAACATAGCTTATCATGCTTTCTATAATTTAGCAAAAATATTAATCAAAGTCAATTGTGTGTATCAAAATTGATTGTCGATGTTTTCAATTTTGATTATCAAAGTCAATCGCAAAAAATCAAATTTGCTGATTTTATAAATTTTGGGGGTCAATTTGTCCGTCATCGTAATTTTGGGAATAATGAGAACAATCCATGCTCATTGAAATTTTGGGAATAGTGATGCAAAATTTTTTGTCGAAATCATTAAACTTACGAATAATATCTAATTTACGAGTTGTATAAATGACACGCCATCAATTTATGAAATTATAAGAATAATATATTAAAGTTATCAATATCGTTTGTTTTTGTATTTTATATTGTGATTTTCCGTTGAGTTATAAAATATTTTTCTGTTAACATGCTAAATCCATAAAATTCACAAAGTATGTGAATAAAACCCTTGTAGTTTAAAAAATTATACAAAATTGACAATTGAAATTCGAGAATTATGCATAAGAATATAAAATAGTAACGATATCATTAGATGATCAATGATAAATGATATTGATAACTTGAGATGTCTTACATACATTTAATTGAAGTTTGAAGGCTGTAAATATATATTTTTGCTCAAATATTGTATCATATTTCCTTATTCGTAAGACATAATATTTACATATGGACATCCTTCGGTAAACGTCATCCGTAATTTAATATATAACCATTCAAATTTTATTAATCTCCCTAATCAATCCTGATATTATTTTTTGTGTTTAAAATCCATTATTTTCTTAAAACTTTACAGATGTGACAAAATAACTTACATTTTAAAGTTAAATTTTATTGGAATCAAAGCTTTTGCAAACAAAAATAAAAAAAACATATTTTAAATCTATAAAATAATAATAATTTTCTTTAGTTTACAATACATGTATAATTTGTTATACTATTTCGTATTCCTCGCCCTGAATAAATAAATATTTGCAATCATATTGTTATCATTACAAAACATAGAACAATTAAATTAATGTTTTCCATCATTAAATTTTTGGGTCTACATTTTTTATTATATTTGCATTTGCGTTTAATAAAAAAGTACCTCTACACGAGTAACACATTTTGTTCTACGAAATCATCTCCTATAAATTGAAGTGATGATAAAAAGACACAGAAATAAACTTACAGTTAGAAGGAAGTTTATGATGCTCTGAGAATTCCAGCTTCCATTTGTTGAATAGAAGAAAAATGGTGTTCTCATACGTAACCATCTTCTTGAAACGCTTCTTTGTGGAAGATTTTCAGACAATTTCAGCATCAAAAGGTGTATTATTCTCAAGTAATCCTATTCCATCTTTCAGTGCAAAAATAAGACAACCACTGAGGCTCCGGGAACATGTCATTTCTCCGTTCGATTCTCGGTATAGGTAAGTTTCATTACCCTCGACGAAACTTTGTTCTCTGAGTTGCTTCATTCTTGAGTTTTTGCTGCTTTTTGTAGGGCATGGGAGATGTTACTGATTCTGCTAGTTATTTACACTGCTTGGATCTCTCCTTTTGAGTTGGGATTCCTTTCTTATAAGCAGGATCCTTTGTTCATCTTTGACAATGTTGTCAACTGTTTCTTCGCTGTCGATATAATACTAACGTTCTTCGTTGCGTATCTTGATACACAAACATATCTTCTCATTGACGATCATACGAAGATAGCAAGGAGGTAATAATAATCATCGAACATATCCACATTCGCTGTATAAGATTTGAGTTATCATAACGAGTGCTTCTCTGTGTAGTTACCTGTCTACCTGGTTCATTTTCGATGTGAGCTCAACGATCCCATTTCAGTCGCTTATTCTGCTCTTGACACAACATAATGGTGGTTTAGGATGCAAGTTACTCAGTATGCTTCGTTTATGGAGGCTCAGAAGAGTTAGTTGCCTCTTTTCAAGGTCAGTTTCCATATACTCTTTACCGAAAGCTTGATCTTCGAATAAGCTAGTTTTTGCACAGGCTGGAGAAAGACATTAGATTCAACTATTTCTGGACTCGCTGCATCAAGCTCATATTTGTAGGATCTCCTTTCTCTTTTCCTTGTTCAGTTTGAAGCTTTGAATGCCTAATAATTTTGCTGTTTCTCAGGTTACTCTGTTTGCGGTTCACTGCGCTGGTTGCTTCATGTACTTGATAGCCGATAGATATCCGGATCCATCGAAAACTTGGATTGGTTCAGCTTATCCTGATTTCAAGCAAATGAGCCTGTGGGAGAGATACATAACAGCAATATATTGGTCCATAGTGACTCTAACCACAACTGGTTATGGAGATTTGCACGCAGAGAATCCAAGAGAAATGATGTTTTGTATCTTCTTTATGCTGTTCAACTTGGGACTAACTTCTTATCTCATCGGTAACATGACGACTCTCGTAGTTCACTGGACAAACCGAACACGAAAATTCGTATGCTGCTCCTCTTTGTTCAATCAATTTTACAGCTAAACTGATGTTTTTTGTCGATTTTGTAGCGGGATTCAGTAGACGCGGCATCCGAATTCGCAAAGAGGAACCATTTACCAAGGAGAATTGAAGATCAGATAATGTCACATGTTTGCCTGAAATTCAAAACAGAAGCACTAAACCAGCAAGATAGACTAAATGGCCTGCCGAAAGCTATTCGTTGTAGCATTGCGCATTACCTGTTTTATCCGATTATTCGGAATGTCGATCTGTTTCGTGGGGTTTCTCATGAATTCCTTCTCAATCTGGTGCTCCTTTAACCTGCACATCACCATTTAAAAGAATCAGTTTGTGATACTATCTGTTTCTTTCTTATGAAAGGTACTTGAATTAGAAGCTGAGTACTACCCCCCAGAGGTAAATGTGATTTTGCAAGATGAGGATTCAAATGATGCTTATATCTTCATCTCGGGAGCTGCGGTAAGGCTTTGAACCAAATCGGAGAATAGCGAATACAAGCCTGTCGATATACTCACTAATCTCGTTATTACTTGCAGGAAATCTACACCAAAAATCATGTTCATGATCAAGTTAGATTTTCAGCTTTCAATAAATGAAAACAGCAACTGCAGCTCAAAGTGTTTTCGTTCTGCAGGTAGTGGGAAAGGCCTCAGCGGGAGAGATAGTTGGGGAATTTGGGGTACTCTTAGGGATCACTCAGCCATTTCGAGTTCAAACAACCCAAGTTTCTCAAATTCTCAGGTTGAATAAGGCCTCGTTTTTCCGAATCCTTTCTGCAAACCCGGAGAATAAACACATCATTTTGAAAAACCTTTTCACGGTAACCATAGCGAGCAAACAAAAGTTTACATGATATCATCATTCTATATCTATTTCTGTTGAAGCTAAACTGAAAAAGGTGCGCTTCTATGTATTCAAGAAACTGAGGACATACAAAAATTCAAATGTGGTCAAGAATTGGTTCAACGAGGTTACCTGCAATGGCGAAACTGAAAATCAAGAGTTCATAGAGAGAATGAAGCAGGAAATAAACGCAGGTAATCAGAATAAGGTCAGCAAAACAGCACTTGACAATGTGAATGACAATGGAAGATTCAAAGAGGAAAAAGAAACAAATGATAGTGGTAAACCAGAAGAGAAAAGCATGATGCGAGAAGACACAACAACAAGACGGCATGTGGATGAAAATGAAAAGAACTCATTCAGCAATAATAGTTACACCGGAGTTCAAATGCCGAAAAGAGTCATCATTCACCTGAAGATGGAGAAGGACCATTCAGAGAAACAGCAAGCAAAACTAATAAATCTACCAGCTTCCATTGAGGATATACTCAAAGTAGCAAGTATTACCTCTTGACTCCAACACAATAGCTGTAATGTTCAGGAAAATTTACAAACTACCTAGTTTTATCTAACCTGTGATTCCCTTGAAACTGCAGGTCAAAAATTTGGAGATGAAGGTTTAACAAAAGTGATGAACTCCGAGGATGCAGGGATTGATGACTTGAGTGTCATAAGAGATGGTGATCATCTATATCTGCAGTAGTAAGAAGGATGATCAAATTATGTTCAAAATCAGGCAATAGCAAATTGATAAGCCAAACAGTAAATACTAAATAGAGTATTCCTTTAAAAATATGCTGAAAATATTGTGAACTAATAATTTTCCAACAAATGAAAATACAAACTTACAATGGGGTCTTAATTAATCTACCCAAAACCAAATTAAGCACGATTAACTCTACAGACACCACAAGTAATTAAGTTTAATTAATCGGATCCGGGTCGCCACTACCATGGATTAGGAGTTGAAAAATCGATTCGGCGGGAATTTGCTTAATAGGTTTCCGTCGAATGGAAAAAAGCAATTTCCAGTATCGCAAAACCTAAAGAACAAACATTTCAGAGAGGAGTCACTAAATGGACAAAGAAGGTGAGGTAGAAGGAATATGACTTGTTTCTGGGAGCGCAATAATGTCGATGCGGACTAAACTCAAACACTTAACAGGCCCAATCGGGAGAGCCTCACGGCGACCCACCGGCCGTTATGAGATTTACCGGCCACCTCCACCGCCACCACAGGATCCTTACCCTCTAATCAAAGAAGATCCAGTCCAAGTTCTTTCAAATATCTGGGTGAAGTCATTCTCCCAACCCCAGAAGACATTCCATAACCTTACAGGCTTCCTTACGAAACTCGATCTATGGATTCTAGCCTATCAGAGATCTTGCGCTCATACAACTGGTTCGTTTCCCCCGAAAAACTCAATCCATTATCATACTCTTTCCAATATTGTTTCTCTCAGAGACTCCGTAGTCCACAGTCGTTTCAGATGGAATTCTAAGCTTGAACAGATTGTCCGCAGTCCAAACGAGAAACCCCTTCCACAATATCTATCGAGAACCAAAGCGGAATCGCTGTTGAGATCGAATGTAACCCCGTTTCAAGACAGAGTTGTACAGGAAGTGTTGCTGATGATTCTTGAACCCGTATTTGAGGCGCGGTTTTCTGCAAAGTCTCATGGTTTTCGACCTGGTAGGAATCCTCACACTGTTATTAGAACAATAAGGAGTAATTTTGCAGGTTACCTATGGTTCATCAAAGGGGATTTGAGCAACATCTTTGAGAAGGTAGATTCAAGTATTGTACTGGATCTGATTGAAAAATCGATAAAGGACAAGAAAGTTTTGAACTTGATCAAATCAGGCTTGTGGGAGCAGACCAACAATCAACAACCTGGAATGAACGATAAAGATACAAAAGTTAGCATAAGGAAGAAAAAGAAGGGACAAACGAAGAAAAGAATACTGAACGACAATGAGCCTAAACCTGATCCATATTGGTTAAGAACATTCTTTGAATTTGCACCAGATGAAGCTGCACAAGTACCTGAATATGGTTACTGTGGAATTCTAAGTCCTTTGTTTGCAAATATCTGTCTTTCTCAACTGGATTATCTGATGGAAGATAAGATCATCAAGTTTTTCCAGCCCTGCGAAGGCGATTCTATATGGAAGTATTCAATCGAAGATGGCTGTCATAACCCTTCTTGGCCTGAGTTTGTTCCATCATCTGGAAAAGAGAAAACAAGAAGAATGGATTACATAAGATATGGAAGCCATTTTCTAGTTGGTATTAGAGGACCAAGAGATGAAGCAGTAAGAATTCGAAAGGAGATCATCGAATTCTGTCTCACAGAATTCGGTATCTCTTTCGATAACTCAAAGCTTGAGATAGAACATATCAGCAGGGGAATTCTGTTCTTGGATCATGTCATATGCAGGAGGATTATATACCCTACTCTTCGTTTCACTTCAAATGGTGGCAAAATAGTGAATGAGAAAGGTATTGGCTCCTTGCTTTCGGTCACAGCAAGCTTACAACAATGCATACGTCGCTTCAGACAGCTTACTTTGCTCAAAGGGGATAAAGATCCTGAACCATTGCCTTGTACGCCTATGCTTTACTCTGGTCAAGCTCATACCAATTCTCAGATGAATAAGTTGCTAGAGACAATGGCTGATTGGTACAGATATGCTGATAACAGGAAAAAAGTTGTTGGATTTTGCGCATATGTGATTCGTAGCTCACTGGCGAAGCTGTACGCAGCAAGATATCGGCTAAAATCTCGTGCTAAAGTGTATAAGATTGCATCAAGGAAACTAAACAAGCCATTAAGAGAAAGTAGTAATAACTCTGCACCTGAGTATTCTGATCTTTTGAGAATGGGACTCGTTGATGTTATTGAAGGTGTACAGTTTTCACGAATGTCTTTGATTCCTTCGTGTGATTACACACCTTTTCCTAGAAATTGGGTACCTGATCATGAGAAGCTGTTGAAAGAATACATAAGATTACAAGATGTCAAGTTTTTTTGTGAGCTAAATAAGTCAGTTAAACAAGATGGGTTGTGTTTGCCTCAAGACGAAATATCAAAGATTGTCTGGGAATACAAAACTCTTGGTCTTTGGAGCAAGAGAAGAGAAAACATCACAACAGAACAAGGAAGCAACGTGCAGACAAACAAACTAACAGAATGATAATAATTATGTATATTGATTGCATCATTTGTTTTCCAAAATACTGCAAGGGGAGAATAACTTTTTACTGAAAGGTCTTCAGCGGGTCAGCTGTTTTGCCAGATCTTGCATCTGTCCACGCTTTGGCTATTGTTTTCTTCATCTCATCATCTCCTTCTTCATACATGTTCTGCAATTAAATAGTGTAATGAAGATCTGGAGAATGAGTAGAATTGGAAAAGGATGAATCAAGTTTTGGTGTGGTACGGTACCTTCATCAAGTCCATGATTCCAGCCATTGGGTCTTTCTCTTTGTCCATATTCGGCTTCAGCTGTAGAAACGTGTGCGTAAGCATCAAAAACAAGATGAATACGAATGAATCGGAAGTCTAAGTTTTTCTTTTTACCTTATCTTCCTTGAAGTGCAAGTCCAGCCAGTTGCCTTTAGAAGCTTTGGCTAAGGAAATAACCACCCGCTTAGGCTTCACAACCAACTTACATTTCTCTGGCACAATTTCTTTATTCAACTTCACAATAGCACAACGATAGTTCCTCCCTTCAACATCATGGAATTTGATATCGAAAGATGTTGGCTTAAACTCAGCTGCAATCTTCTCTTCATTAACCCCCTCCAGAGACACATAAATCTGTGACAAACGTGGGCAATCTCTTTATGCTAAATATAGAGTACATCGCTAAATTATGCATTTAGTCCACTCACCTTCAACTGATCGTTATCCTGATCCCAGCTAAAGGAGCTAACCGTGATATACTTCACAGATGGATCAGACACCGCAGGGGATGGTGCTTTGGTGGATGGCACATGGACTGGTGTTCCCACATTTTCCATAGCCATCTGAAACAAAAATTGGCAAATTCAGTCACAGGGCATGAGCTATATACAATTTCAAATATAGGGCACCAACATATACGAAAATAAAAAGGTAATGGAAAAATTTTCCATAGGGCACAAAAATGTTAGCAATCAAAGGTCGTCCATAACAAAATCACGAACTTATTGCTATGTACCAGTATTAAAACAATCTTGAAACAGAGAGCAATAATCCATGCGATATAATCAGCATCCTAATATTTTTCAATTTCCAAACACCTTCTGCATTCAAATAATTACTACACACAATAATGTACATAACTCAAAAAAACAAACAAAAAAAAGATAAAAACCATAAATCAAACAAGTTTCCGCAAAAGAACCTTCTCCAAATTGCTAATCTCGGTGGAAATGAACGCTAACACTCGAGGCCTCTTCGCGATACTCCGAAGCTGGTTCAATTCCTCCAAGTCCAACGCAATAGACTCGTTAGTCGTCATTTTCGTGCTCCCGCTTTGAAGATTCTCGCTGTTACGCTTCGCCAAGTTACAAACTGGTCACCAGCGTAAAAGAACCCGCATCAGCAGCAACCCTGACTTAAAATTACATCAAATGATCGATAGCAGAAGCTTCTAGACTTGTCTAGAGAGAAACTAATGGGCCCATAATTCCCCATGGTCCAAAAGTAATATACCTTGAGGCCTATTGGGCCAGTGGGGTTAAAACCTTTTTGATTAATTTTTTTAAAATCAATTAATCAAACCTTCAAAAGATTTAAAAGTTACTTTACAAAAAATATGTTTTCTTAAGAATTATGATTTATTTTATTCTTTGATTTTATTACACTTATGTAAACAAATTCTTTGACTTCGCCATTGGTCACGTTTGAAACAACGTTTGATAAATAACGGTGAGCTGAGAAGAATGTATTGTGCTGTGAGGTGAACTTATCGTGATTTTAAAAAACTGTTTTTGAAACAGCGATGCAGTGATCGTGATATCATAAAATGACTTTTTTGCCCTTATTTTTAAATAATCGTATATAACTTAACAATTATATTTCATATTATTTTATAATAAATTCGTTATGTCAAAACTATATTTTTAAATTATTATATATATTTTTATAGCTCGAACATGTAATTAATAGAATATAATAAGTTATTGATCAAAATTATTTTTTTAAAAAAATAAACTATAATTTACTAAAAATAAAATTGACATTTGACAGGTATATTCTGGTGGCCGTTGGATTAAACCAACTGTGAACTCACCGCTGTTTTCTACGGTCGTATAAATGCAGTTATTAATGATGTTTGGTTAAAATAGAATACAACTACATTACGTTGATCGCACCAAGCGTTGGACTGAGTTTCCAAACAACACCATTATAAATTGATTAGATTGATATTTAAAACCATGATGTAATCTAAATTAAATATTAATTAATTATAGCATATATCGTTATTTAATTAATGTATAAATTATGACAAATATATTCATTGCCTAATTAGACTAATGATGTTTTATTGTTCAAAATAATATTTTTTCTTTGTACAGTTAAAAGGTGTGAGGGTATCCCAATTGTGAAGGCAAAGGTGGGTCAAGTCGGTGCAGAACCAGACAATCGGATCTTTTAATTTTAAAAAAGGAGATGAAATAAAGAGAAAGTGAGAAAACTTGAATGAAGATAATGTAATAAAATCCATTCATGCAAAAAAGCTTGTGAAACTGAGAATAAAAAAAGAATGAGGAGACAAATTATGTAAGAAAAGCACAACTTTGGTGGAAACCGAAGCTAACCATTTAATCTATTTTTTAAAAACTATGTCGTAATCATTGTGTTAAATTTTCGGTATATCGGAAATTTCGGACGTATCTGCTTCGGACGGTATTTTGGTAAAATACTAGCCGGTACTGGTTATTTCTGGGTCGGGTCGGGTCGGATTTGATTTAAAAACATAAAAAATGAATATTTTATAGTTTATTTTAGTATTCCGGTACATATCCAGTATACTCGATACAAATCTGGTATATCGATCCAATGAGCTTGTCCGATATACCGGCCGGTATCGGTTTTAAAACATTGGGTGTAATCCAATATTTTTATATTTGTTCAAAATTCCGTAATATTATTTAATTTTTTTATATATTAAAAAATTAAAAATAACAATATTTAATTGTTTTTTAGGATCGGATTTGAAAAATTTGGAATCCGACCTTGAGATCTGATAACAGATAGTGTAATAAAAAATATCGGTACTACCTGATATTTGACATATTGATCGGTATCTCAAATTGAGATTTTAGAAATAAAATTCGGAAAATGACACAATATTTCTCAAGATTGAATGTGCGACATGTAAATTTGATTCTCATAATTTCATGCAAATTTGATCTCATACTTTACAACTTTTGTAAAGCATAATTAGTCTCAAAAGTTTTGTGGCAATTGAGATTCTCGATCAAAATCGAATTTTTTGAATTGATTTTACTACTTTGGATAATTAGACCATAATTAATTCTCAACTAAATAAATTAAAATGTGTGTTGAAAATATATTTTCGTATTAACTTTAGAATTTATAAATAAAATTAAATATATATAATGTGAAAGGTGTACATAGTCATGATAATGATCATGTCATAATTTAGTGGCAAGCGTGCATGTTGCAAATCATTTTAATAAGCGTGGTGGAATAGGGAAATTAACTTATTTTAAAATACATATTTAATTTTAAAAAGATTTACTCCTATTTTAAAACACATATTCATTTTGACTCAAATTATACAAAGAGGAGTGGTGTTTGTAATTGATCCATAAAATTTATAATAGTGTAAAGACGGTGTCCCTAAAGTTTATAAATTGCATACGAAACCCTCAAAGTTGATATAATGTGTGCGGTTGGCCCATAAACTTTTAAATGTTGTAAATACCGTGCCCTCAAAGTTTAAGAATTGTGTGGTTGGCCACCGAACTTCCAAAACCGTTTATATTTGACCTTTATACTCGTTGATATTTTAAACGTCCCAAAAGTTTATATTTGACTTATTAACTTTGAAAAAATGTTATGACTATGTCTTCAAACTTAGAAAAATTTTAAAATAACAAATAAATTATCAAAAACACTAATATGAAAAAAGACGAAAACCACTACTATTCACCCAGAGGTCATTTTTTAACGGTTTTGAAACTTCGAGGGTTTCTCACGCAATTTACAAACTTTATGGGTACCGCCTTTACACTATTTTAAACATTAGAGGTCAATTACACAATTTTCTCCTACAAAGAGATCAATATTTACTCCAATTATATGAGTTATAAATAATGGTTTAAAAACTGTACATTTGTACAAAATGTTCTTAATCAAACAATTTAAAAATCGGTGATAAAACATTTAAAAAAAAATTAATATTTAAAATATATTATTTAAAAAACATGAAATTAATTTAAAACGGCCCCTATGTCGTGTACGATGATGATTGTCCAACGTGCACTTATGTTATAGGAAAAGACAAGGGTACAAAATGATGGATGGAGAAGCCATAAAAGAATCACTTAAGTAGATCAATGATAAATATGAAATCATAATGTAGTAAAGCAATTCGTGATCACATTATATTAAAGATGCAAATATTGGGTTTTTTTGGTTCAGATTTTAAAATTGATGTGCGGAGAGTTGTGGTGAGATATGATAATCGTGAATTTTTATATATGTTTGGTAAAATTTAGATATTATGATCGTGATTTATGTAAAAATAATAATATATCATTATATAAAAAAATAATAAATATAATTATATTATAATTAATAGAAGTAAGGGTAAATTAGTCTTTTTCAAAATCACGATGTTGCCATAGTTGGTTTTAACAGATATGATGAAATCGTGATTTTTAACGATTATCACATCGCAATTAAGTTTTTGTTTTATATAGTATAAAAAAATCACGATTTGATAATCTCACCGCAATTTCTATGGTCAAACCAAACAAACTCATTATATCTTAAATCATGTTATGTGTTCTGTCTTATATAACCCGTTGAGTACATACCTGTAAACGAATCGAATCGATCTGAACCCATGTTTTTTAAGGATTAAGTTTACTCGAAATAGACAAGGATCGGTTCGTGTTCGAAAAGATAAAAATAATGATTTTTGTTCGGTATAATATTGTTGGTCCGGGGAGTGGCTCGGCTCTGTTTGTTATAAATTTTGAGGTTCAAGTAGAGTTTTTATTTGATTCGAATAAACCGAATGCTCAATATTTATTTTTTTTCATATTTTTATTCGAATAATGTTCATGTTCATTCGTATTTTATTCGAATATTGTTCAAATAATTATGTGATTTTCATTTTCATTTGAATAGCTTATTCGAACATGTTGTAATGATCTATTCAAATTCTTTCAAATTTCATATTCCAATAATACAAAATATTTTTGAAAACTTAAAATTGAAAAATTAATAGAATTTAATTTCATATTTAGAAGATTATAAAGTATAATACCTTTAATTCAATAAAAATGGAAAATATTAAAAAGATAATGTGAATTATGATAGATTATTATAATTCTAATATTTAATAATATTATATATTAAATATAAACAAAAAAATATGTTTGTTCACGAAATATTCATATTTGTTCACGAAAATATTCATCGTTCATATTATAAAGAGACAAAAAAATATCGTGGAATAATGTTAATATTTATATTCGAACGAACGAATACGATCACACGAGTCGAACACATTTTCAACACAAACCATTCAAATCAGATAACAACCTTAGGTGCGAGGTTAGTTAGGAATTTGAATTCGATTCGAACTTGACAAAGTTAAACAAAGTCAAACTCGGACTTAAACCTTGACCGACTAGAAAGTTTCATAAACACTAGAAATGTTTGTGAAGTAGCTTGGTTAGCTTACATGCCAAATTGAATATGAATATTGGTATAATTAAATTATTTGGAAAATGAAATAAAAAACATTATGGCCCATGGTTTAAAAAATGAGTAAATAGAATAAACTAAAATAAATATATAAAATATTTATATAATTATAAATAAAAGCAAGGGAACAAGAAATTATGATTTGATATCTCATGAGTCTGGTAGATCAATTGCTTAAGCAGCACCCCACCCAAACACAATTATTAAATAATTGTTTATATTTCTACCTACTTAATTTCAATAATACATTTTTATTTAAATAAATAAATATTAATTACATCCATATTTTATCTATATCAAGACTACATTATAATAATTTATTCAATTATATCTATTAAAATTAATATTTAGTATAAAAATAAGAATTAATAATTTAGTTTGACATCTATATTCAAATTTTCTTTATTCAAAACCTTCAAATTTGAAAATCGATGTATTTGTCTTTAATTCTATAGTTAGGTTGCACGATTCGCTCGAATTCCTACAACTCAACACACCCGGTGTGAGGTGTGTTGGTTGCATCAATATTAAAAAAATATAAAACAAACGAAAAATATATTTTAATCAATTTGTATAAAATTTTTTATCATCAATATTGTTAGAAATTGAAATGATTTGAAATATTATTTGATTATTGAATAATTGTAGAAAAATAATGCATTTATATTTTTTTAATCAACAAATCATTAACGCCTATAATCGGATTTGCAAAAAATAACGAATTTCGCACCCTCCCACCTCGAATCTCGTACCTCGTATCCTTACTGGGTTTTCACCGAAACTTTAAATCTTGACTCAAATTTCCCTAATGACTATATAGTTTTCATATCCATGAATAGCCCATCCCATATAATAAGTAAATAAAAATTATTATGAGAAAATAATATATTAAGTCCCAAAATTTACAGCTTTGATATAATTGATTCTCATAAATTGTAATAGCAGAGTTGGTCATCCACGTTTGCAACATTTGATAAATCAAATCCTTAAAATGATAAAACCAATACTCGAAATATGATTTTTATCGAGAAACTCAATTTGTCAAAATTGGAAATTTTGGAGATCAAATATGTCATACAAACTATATTTTGAAAATTGATTATACTCAAACTTAGAAATTATAGGGATATATTTTGCTATTTTTATATTTTGGGAATTAAAATTATCAAAATTATAAAACTAAGTTATCAATATGATGAAAGTCTGAAAACAAATTTATGTGGCCTAATTATTATATTCTAATCTAAAATATAAATTTGCATAATTGGGCCTAAAGTTTAAAATATTCAAAATTCTTACTAAAAGACCTTTTCAAATTCAAATATAAATAATGAAAGCATATTTGTGTACGGCGAATACTATACTGACACGTGTGTTTATAGACACATAGGCCCCACTTGTCCACCGTAATCCCTACAACTTCCCACACCATAATTGACCCTTCCTCCTAATACAAAAAATTAATGATAGTGTGTTAAACAATGTACAACCAACACTTGGTAATGTACAACTCTAATTGTTTCTCTTTTTATAACGACGGGAGATGACGGCGTTACCGTCTATATAAAACGCCACGGCGAGAAGGTTTGGTCGCTGCGTTCTCTGGTTAGTTTCCATATTCACACACAAAATATTAGCGACATTTGACCTCTCAGAGATTTTATCTTTGTCCGAATGTGGACACACTGAGATTCTAGTTTCTTTTGTTTTTCCCATCTTTGTCTACTCCCAACCCACAAAACCCTGAAATACTCCGCCGCCCGGAGACTTTTTTATAGAGAAATAAATGCATTAGAATCTAAATGCTTTATTTCCCATGTTTTGATTCGAATTTCTCGTTTCTGTTTCTGATAATTTACTGTTTCTTCGTTTACCCATAAGCCTAGTTTCTTCGTTCATTCTGGAATCTGGTTTGTTTGAAGCTGTTTAAATTGTGGGTATTTGATTTGATTTGATTCCCCGTGAAGGTGGTGACAGAGGAGGGGATACACTGCTTGTCTTGAGCTAAGGTAAGTCACAATCAAACTTATTATTACTTGTACGGTTTGGCTTATTGGGATATTGTGTTTTACTTTACCTTTATCGATTCAATTCTTACTTTAAGCAATTGATACTGTTCTTGTTATTGTTGATGAAGCAGCACCTACTTCTGATTAGGATTCTGTGTCTTTTTCATCTTTGTATTAATTGCAGTTTCATTTGGTTACAGAGAAAGAAAGATTTGTTTATATTAGCAAATGGTTGGTTTTTATGCAGGGGATTGAGAAATGTTGACGTGCATTACTTGCTCGAAGCAAAGAATGGAAGATGATGACGATGACGAGGCTCCACGGCGGTCTCCGACCACTAAGGACGCCGTGAAAAGTCTCACTTCCCAGGTTCTCTCACTTTGCCTTTGCTTTATTTTTTATTTACTATCTGCTTCTCTTTTCAAAAATACCCCCCTACCCATACCACTTTTGCTTTCAAATAACTTATAAAAGGATAAAAAGTATACTATAACAAAACAATTACAATAGTACATAGTCATTTTTGTAAACCAATTTAATCATACATAGTCAAATGATCATATTTAATTATTTATAGTTCATCGTCTATAATCTATACTTGGATTTGCAATAGTTTTACGCATTCCCTCTAGTTCAATTATATTTATCTGGTCGTGATTTTGATCAAACTTTATAATTTCAAATATGATAAGATTAAGTTTAGATGAGAATGTAATGAGATTTAAGTGAGAAAGATAAAAGTAGGTGTGGTTTGTCCTTAATAGATTAAGGAGAAAAGAGTCTTTTAAGAAATGTACATATATTGGATGAAAGCGACAGATGAAGGATGTTCATTTATTGGGTATAGGTGTTTCCAGCAAAGACAAGGACCTAAACCCTAAAGGGAACCTCTTGATCCAGACATTGGATCATGTGTCGGAATCATAATCATAATCTTGGTCCACTTATTGTCTTTCTCTCTCCATAATTAAAAAACCCATAAATTATACAATTCCTTCTAAATTTCATATCTATACTTTGTAATGATATCTCTAGCCATCTTTTAAAAACCTGGTATTGGTCGATATAACGGACAAACTTATTGGATCGGTATATCAGATATGTTTCGGATATACCGGATATGTACCGGAATATTAAAATATATATTTTTTAATATAAAACACGACCAAACCCGCAAAAAATCCGGTCCGACCCGAAAAAACCCATCAATATATTTGCCGAATCCGGTAAGTCCGAAATTTCCGGTATACCAGAAATTTGAAACACTGATCTCTGGTGCCTAAACTTTAAGGTTTTAATAATTTGATACTTTAAGTTTGCAATATTTAGCTATTTAAAGTGGTAGAATCGATTCACAAAACTGAATTTTGTTCGATGGTGTCAATTATCAGAACTGAAAATTTGAAAGATCAATTATATCATATATACTAAATTTTGTAGATTATTTTAACCTACTAATAATATCATATATACTAAATTTGGAGATTATAATTGTCAAAAATGACCTTGTCTATCTATCTTTACCCTGTATATATAGTATAAAGAATCTTACTTTTTCTAGTGCAAAATCCTTCAAAAGAAAAGATTTGTTGCTTAGAGGATCAACTAAATTATTTCTTTATCTGAATGAACAGATAAAAGAAATGGCTATCAAAGTGTCAGGAGTGCAAAAAGGGAAAGAAGAAACAAGAGCTTGGGATTACTTACAAGGGGAATCTGGATCAAGGACAAGTGATGCTGTGATGCACCAAAATGAACATGAACATAAAGAATGGATTGCTCAAGTAGAACCGGGAGTGCAAATCACATTCGTATCGCTTCCTCGAGGAGGAAATGATCTTAGAAGAATCCGATTCAGGTAAACTAACTAATACTTACATACATAGAACAAGTGATGATGGATAAGGATAACACCAAGTGATGTGTAAACAGTAGAGAGATATTCAACAAATGGGAAGCTCAGAGATGGTGGGGTGAGAATTATGACAGGATCATGGAGCTTTATAATGTTCAGAGATTTAATCAGCAAGCTTTAAATACTCCTGGGAGATCTGAAGATGGAGGAGTGAGTATTAAAATTAGTGTAATTTTTACCTCTTTGTTTCTGTTGGTGAATTTGGATTTGAGTGTTTGTGCAGAGAGAGTCCAGTTACTCGAGATTGGAGAGTCCTAGAGTGATGCCTCCAACACCTGCAAGGTATAGTAGAGTTCCACAACAAGATCATTATTATGCTAGGGGTACTGATATGGAAGCATCACGAACCACAACATCGTCGAGAGACGATGGGGCTGCTTCAGTTAGCAATGCAAGTGAGGTTGAGACTGAGTGGATTGAAGAAGATGAACCTGGGGTTCATATCACTATAAGGCAATTAGTTGATGGTACAAGAGAGCTTCGCCGTGTTAGGTTCAGGTAAACAATAACAAACACTTCAAACCATAAGCAGATCTAGTTCACCTCATATTTTGTTCTTGTAGCCGGGAGAAGTTTGGTGAGGTGCACGCCAAGCTGTGGTGGGACACTAACAGAGATAGAATTCAGTCCCAGTATCTTTGCCAACGCTAAGGAACAAGACCAGGATTATTATTTATCATCTAACAACAAACAGAATATTGGAAGCATTTTGTTATGCACAAATGATGCTATGCTTTTTTTTTCTAGGAATGAGAAGGTTGTTTTTCTAGCATGTGATCATCCTATTTCAATGATGGATTTTTCACAACCAAAATGAAGCAAACCATAATAAATATGTTTAGTGCAGGAGGCATAAAGACAAACTCACAACGATAAGCAATGTGAAGTATCATTAGGACCTGATGTTCATATTATTGACACACGTTCCAAACATAACACCAAATGTGGAGTATCTATTATTGATCACGAACATGGGAGGAATCTTATCTTAGTGATGTTTCACCCGGCTACCTTCCTGGTGTAAGCAGCAGATCGCCCAGGAATGCTATCTTGAGATCGATGGATTAGCATATCAGATTTGGCGTGCCATCCTCCAGCCTTCAAAGGCGGAGGTGGCATGGATGGCTTAGCAAGCAGCCTACGAGGGCTCACCTTCAGGTTTGACAGCTTCTCGGTTGCATTATACACACAATGACTTTTCATGGGATTACCGGCACCTGTTTCGTAAAAACAGCAACAATTGGAACTTTTTTCATGGGATATATATGTTATCTTTGAATTTATCTTACCAGGCCCATTCATTCCAGGAGGCCGATATTTTGGCTGCTGCTCAACGGAGGTCAAGTTCTTGACATTTTTAACTGATTCCTGAGTGATGAAAAATAGGTAAAAAGGATGAAATCGGTAGCGTGCAAAAGAACATTACAGGTTATACACAGGAACTAAGTTCAAACCACCATTCGAACTAACCTGATTATTCAAGCTCAGCTTCCGTTGCACACCTGGTGCAGAAAATATAAGTGGGTCAATCAGGTGCTTTTCATGTTAAGGATCATGTTTCCCAATTAAAAACACATACATAACAAAAAGTACATTGGTGAAAAAGTGGAGTTCATCGTATTGTATCTAGCATAACAAATATCACAGCATTTGATAGTATCCCAAGTAACTAGTAAACAAGAGGAGAATTAATTTCAACTACCAAACGAGATGCTTGAATTCAAATGCATGAATTCAAGCGCAAAACTAGCAATTATGTACCTGTGCCAACATAAGATTGTGATCTGGAAGCAGAGAAATTATTCGATGGCTTGCGATTTGAGAAACTGCCGAGAAGCTTGGATGCAGAGTTCGAGGGCTTGGGATTTGAGAAGCTGCTGAGAAGATTCAAATCATTCTCTTGCTGAAAACCTCCCCTTGCACCAGCTGCAACAATAGAGACTGGTCCACTCCATTTTAACAATAAAAAACGAAATTCTTTAAGGAATTTATGAAACAAACCTGGAAGAGGGGTTCTTGAGGCAGCAACTTTTGGGCGCAGAGAAGGAGGAACATAATAGCAGCTCTAGACCATTTAGAACATGTTAGAACATGGGCTCACTATAACATAGGATGATATCTCTGAAAGATCTCCACTAATTCAAGATTAAAAAATTCTAGACATTTAGACACCTGAAAGAAGGGGTGCTGAAGAGCTTCTATTGCTGTTGGCCTCTTGTATGGGTTCCAGGAGCAAAGAGACTAAAATTACAACAAGGAGGAACTTAAAAGTGCGATTTTGACAGCTGAAGGAAGGCTATTAGAAAATTGTAATCAAGTGAGGATTATGTAGAACGGAAGAATTTTTTACCCTTATGAGATTGACAGCATCCGCACTAACTCCTGGCATCAACAATGAAAGATTAACTCCAGCAACCTATAAAATTAGAAGAATGCAGACAGACATAAACTCTTCAGGAATTTTTTGAAAGATGTTTATAAAGGATACCGTGAAATATTTTTTCAATAACACAGAATATTTTAGACTAAATAAACCCGTATTAAAGGAGAAAACAACTGCATAATGGGCTCTAGAGAAGAGAACATTACAAACAGAGTCTCAGGTTATCATTATGGAAGGCATGTAGATAGATTTCTTACTTGCGGAAATTGGTAATTGATGGCATCAGCAAGTTTAACACCTTCTGGCCACTCAGCAACGGTTGGAGTACCAAGTACACAGCATATCTTGTAAATCTCATCAGCCTCGCTAAGAGACATAAAAAAGTATCAAATTTCTACCATAAGCTAAGTGAACATTTTGGTGAGATGAATTAGTAATACCTTGCACCAGGAAACAGAGGTCGAAGGGTAAATAATTCAGCCATAATTGCACCCATAGCCCACATGTCTGGGAAAAACAAGAAAGTGTTTTAACAACAAAAGATCTACAAAAGGCAACTGCACCCGTAAACTATACCCACCAACAGCGGTTCCATATAAAGGAGATTGGAGTAGAACCTCTGGGGCACGGTACCTAAATAAACATTTATAGTCTCAAAAAATATATAACTCATAAGAAAAAAGGATAAGATCATTTACTCACCAGCGCGTTGAAACATATTCCGTGAACGGAGGTTCAGAATTTGTCTCACGTGCAAGACCAAAATCAGCAATTTTTATAACATCCTTGGATACTAACAAATTCTCTGCATCAGCAGGAAAACAAATTCCATGACCACGACCAGAATATGCAATGAACACCAGGATTAAGGGAGGCAATGAAGTATTTATACATCATATTATGAGTTTCTTTGCTGATATTAGATTATATCATGAGGTTAAACTAGAAAGAAAGCAATGGAATCTCGGAAAAGTCAAATCGTCAAGTTTCTGGTGTAAAGAACAAGCATTATCTCAGAACCTCGTGCATATAGCAGAAGAGCAGCAAAGTTAACCTGGTTTGAGGTCACGATGGAAGTAGCCACGCTGATGTATGTAAGCAAGACCCTGAAAGACTTGAAAGCACCAATTCCTCACTTCCGCTTCAGAAAAAAAAATTCCACGATCCTTCATAATCTGGTATAGATTGCATTCCTGAAAAAAGAAACATACAACTTGGATCAATATAAGAACTTAGAGAAATAAAGAAGGCTAGAAGAGTGCCAATGCATACCATGTACTCGAACACAAAGTACAAAATATCATGTTCCCGAATAACTTCTTTGAGCTTTACAACATTAGGATGATCCATTTTCTTCAGTGACTGTGAAAAAATGTAATTAATCTGCCAGCCCAATCACACAAAAAATAAAATAAGGATGTCACCTTTACTTCTCTAAGATTGAGGCATTCTTCCCATGAATAATACTTTTTCTTCATCTTCTTAATAGCAACCTGTTGACATACTACTACATCAAACAGGATGAAATTTCATAATGTCTGCTGTTAGACAAGAGGAAAATGAAGTGCACTCAACGTTTAGGAAAACCCAAATCGAGTGCTATGCTTACCACTTCATTAGAATGCTTGCTTAAAGCACGCCAGACACTTCCAAAAGTACCATTACCAACTTCTTTAATAATTTTATATCTGCACCGAAGCTTGTGGTTATTGAATCACATTGGAAAATTAATAAGTACCAAAACCTGAATCTCACCTTTCCATTATTGCAGCTGCAATGGTTTGTGAACACTGCTTATTGAGAAAAAGGACAAGTTTGTAAACTTGCGCTAGTTTATTTTCTATTGACAACTGAAAAGAGATACTGTAAAGCTTCCTAAATGATATTGTGATCCACCATCAATTCTTCTGTTGCTGTTGTAAGATCGCAAAAGAATAGGCATAATTGATGGTCTCCACAGCCATATACATTTAAAAAACCAAATCATGGACTCTCGTGCACAATGGGTTGTGGTGCTTTGAAACTGTAGAACATCACCATAATGGTAACAAATAGCTGAAACAATCAACTTCTTCGATATGGATCAAGCTCATGATCCAAGGTAATCAACTCAAACTTCCAAACATTTTAAGCCAGCGGATAGATATGGCAAATGAGAGACATCCAACACCATCAACATGCAATTGCGAATAAGTACAAAATGAAGAATTATTCTATAAAAATCTCACACAAAACAAATAAACCAGACAGTGCCGCAAATCTCCACGATACTTGAAAAGCAGTCCTATGGTAACAGAAAAAAAATACATTACACAAGGTTAATCATGGTAAGAAGCTAGTAATTTAAAAAACATCAATAAAAATTGGGTTAGCATGCAGCTTACTTGATGAAGCACGTACAAAATTCAGCGTCCTTTTACTGGAAGCATACATTCAGCCACAAGTAATTCATCTGACAATTGTTTTTCGCTAAGTACAGTTCTGAATGGAGACCAGAAGATCATCTTCGAGAATAAGGAACCGCCAATCAAAAACTTCGAGAAAAGACAAAACACTTCGCTGGAAGCATTCAGGCAGAAGGAAAACTCGCTCCATGTCCTATCTAGCACTAATCCTTTCGAATTGATATCCCGAAAAACCTGATCACAGAACGAAGTGAGAGCCCCATCAAAAATAAATTCAACACGTCAATCAGAGAAAATATCAAAGAACTTGCATAAATCACGAAATCCAGAACAAGGGAAGCCATAATTAAGGTCGGAAATCAAATCGCTAGGCAATTTCACACTGAATCGCTCTATATCCCTTATCCAGATACCGAAAATATCACAATCAGATCTAATCGAATAAACTTCAGAACAATCAATCCAACAACATATTAAGCAAACAAAATCACAAAAAGGAATTACCGGCGGTGAAAACGGCATAACCCAGAGAGACGGAAGCCAGCGATGCACAGCTCTCTCTCTATCGCTCCCTACAATTCCCCTCGTTATAACAATTAAGCATTCAGTAACTGCGTTTATACTCCAAGTCTTCAATACGACGCCGTTGCATTGCGTGGTAGAAAAGTCACTAGATTACATTTATTATTTTTTATTCTAAAAAGGGAGAATATTAGAAAACTCTAGAAGAACCAGAATATCCAATGAGAATTGTGTTTTTTCAACTATTTTTATTATTATTTAGTGTCATTCATTACCACAAAAAATTATCGAATTATAATTTATAAGATTTTTGTACTTAAAAATCAAAGATTATAATTACAGTACTATAAAACAAATATCCATAGAGTCACTCTATATTACTATATTAGTAATTAAACTACATAAGAACATAAATTGATCTATTTTATTTCTGTTATATAATGTTTTCATAATGTTGTTACTTGCCGAAACCTTAATTATTTATTTATTGGGACTGTAGAAATTATTATTATTTATCATTATTATTATTATTATATATTAATTTGTTTGGCCGCCAGGATTTCATCAACCGCTCAAAAAGAAGCGATCTTCCGTTCTGTTATTCTTTGTGCTCTCCACACGTTGCTCTTCTGTCTTCCGACTCCCTCTGGTGAGTATTGTATTCACGTTCCGAAGGTCCAATCCCTTTTTATGTTAAACTTTCGTGATCAAGTATAGATTTGTGATGATTTATGTTTTGCTTCTATGTTTTTTGTGAATTGTTGTGGTTAGGGTTATTTGCGTATCAAAATTTGGTACTTTCTGGATTTTGGGTAATCTCTATTGGATAAAATGCCTAGTATTGTTTGTTTATCATTGAAATCTGAACTGGATCATCTTACATTAGGTTCCTTCCTTCCTCTGAATTGCAGAATTTCAGTTATCTCTGGGGATAATCGATGGATTTCTTGTCCAAGTCAATTTTGATTCAGGAGAAATCCGACTGCTCCTTGACTGATGAAGATCTGCATAAATGTCCATTCTTAAGGAACATAAATAAGACCACCAACTTCTCTTTTGCTTCTCTGAGTTATCCGATTCCTGTAAGTTCAATTCGATATCTTTAATGTTAAGTGTATTCATTTATTTGGTTCTCATTTCTGTGTTCAGTCTAAGGGAGGATCCAAAGGGCCAATATTTGAGGATGATACTAGTTTTGAATTAGCCTTCAAACTATTTCATGGCAAAGATGGAGTTGTTCCTTTGTCCGGAGACTCACAACCTTTGCATGTGCCACAATTTAATCCATTAGCTTCAAGAGCTGCTTCTATTGGCATGTCTGCATTTGGACCAGGAACTCCATTTGGATTTAATTCGTTTTTTGGGAAGAATTTGGATTCTTCCAAAAAGAAAGAGCATTCATCTAAGGTCTGGTTCATGAACCATCATCACTTGGCTAAGATTTTTTTTTCTGTTTAATGAATTTTTTTATCAAATTTACAGGGAAATTCATCGAAGCATGAAGCTCTTGGAAATGAGTGGCTAGAAACGGGAAACTGTCCGATAGCAAAGTCGTACAGAGCTGTAAGCAACGTCGTCCCTCTTGTTACGGCATCTCTCCAAATACCACCCGGAATGAAACTCAAATGCCCCTCTGCCATAGTTGCAGCCAGGGCTGCCCTCGCAAAGACAGCTTTTGTAAAGTCGATGCGTCCACAGCCATTACCAGCAAAGATTCTTGTGATCGGAGTTCTTGGCATAGCAGCTAATATTCCTCTCGGTGTTTGGAGAGAACATACAAAGAAATTCTCCCTCTCTTGGTTCACTGCTGTCCATGCTGCAATCCCCTTTATTGCCATGCTGAGGAAATCAGTAGTCATGCCAAAAACAGCCATGGCTTTAACTATTGCAGGCTCTGTACTCGGACAAATGATCGGCTCCAGAGCAGAGCGCCTTCGACTGAAAGGAATAGCTGAAACCAAAAACATAGAAATGGATAAAACGCCACAACGAACACCTTCATCTGTTGAAGATTACATTTCAGTTAATGGTAATGTTCTGGAAACAGCAGCTTCCAGTTTCTGTGGCCTGAATCAGTGTAGATTGTCATGGGATCCTCCTCTTCCCAAAAGAATGTCCGAGGCCTCATCTCCACCGGCAAGTGTGTGTTTCTGAGAGGATGAATAAACTTGTTGTATGTAACTCCTTAACAAGATCACAATATTGTATCATTGCAACATTATGAGACATATTTGAGATTTTATAAGAAATGCTCTTAAATTCTCCTTTAATTTGGTTCTCGAGAAGACTTATGATACGAAAACCGTAATGGTCGATGCTCATGAAATTTGAGTTCAGTTTGTGCCAAATTTCGAACCATGTTCTCTTCTGGTTGTTCATCTTGTCATGTTCAAAAGTAATATGCAAAACAGGTTCATAATGACATTACCAGAACACTTGAATTTACACTATAAGAAAGAAAGAGCAAAAGTTCAAAATCCACCTCCTACATATTGTTTTGATCCCATTCCATATTTCACATTACTATTGCTCCCATAGGCAGGCGGGATATTACCTGTGTTCGGGCAATCCCGAGCCATGTGTCCCATCTTATGACACTTGAAGCACTCGAGGGACGACATCCCTGATCCCGAATTCGCTGCAGGAGGCATCCTGTTGTTGTTAATCCCACTTCCATATGATTGTTGTGGAGGATAATTTGGACTAGGGCAGTTTGCACTGTTATGCCCTGTGCCACCACAATTGTTGCAACTTAGATAAACATCAGTTGATCCCATTGAAGGATTTCCTTGGCTAACAAAGCTAGTATTGCTATACGAGCCGACCTGGTTTACGGACACATTACCTTGTCTACTAAGAGGCATACCATTGTGATTCATTGCAGAAGCTGGATTCTCTCCGCTGTTAAAATCGTTCCGGGAAGTTGGGAATGGATGCGTACTATTAGATGGTACCATAGGCTCATTTTCTCTGAGCTTTGCTATTGCATCCAGAAGATACTTAGTCTCTGACTTGAAATTCATTTTTTCTGCTTTGACAACAGTTGATTTCACTCGTTGTTCGTCGCTGAAAATCTCTTCTTTAACTTTCAACTTGAATAAAAACTTGGAGAAAAGCACACCTCTCACAAGTTCAGCAAATTTTTCATCATCTTGTTCTTCATGTTTCATGTAATACAAATCTTTTGCAGGCATTCCCATGATTTCCTCCCCAGTTTCTTGAAATGCAGTCACCCATGTTAAGCCGGTATGATCCTGGATTTGCATTTGAAGAATATATCTATAATCACATTCATCGACCGAACGATCACATCTCTCGCATCTCCATTTACCATCCCCGTTGTTCGTGACCTTCTTTTGGCATTGACGATCACCAATCATTACTGGACATGCTGTATAGCAAAAATTATCCATCTTGATAAATGTTAAGGTTGCTGCTATAGTGATCCAATCTGGCTTCTCAGAAGTTCCCAACTTTTCCTCCTTGATTTGTGATATAAATTTGCGAGTCTCGGTTCGGATAATATTTGTGTCTCTGGATATAGAAATGGCAGAAGCCCCCCTCCCTTCATTCTCGAACCACATTTTCAGTTTCTTGGCTTCTGGGAAATCAGGCTCGATGAACAACTGGGAAGACGACAATGTTCCCACAGATTTTCCACTAAAATCAGTAACTCTACCGGCTTTTACGGCTAATACTGGAAATATTCCAGAGTCACACATTTCTTGTAGAGTTTGACCTTCAGCATGGCAAAAGTTTCCCCACAGAGTAAACTCAACGCTTCTACCTGACATGTCTTTTAGCTGGAGATTTCTTTTCTGAGTTTCAGTGCCATTTTTTCTCATGATTGAACTGGCTGGGCTTATTGAAGAAACAATACCAATCAAATCTACTACTGAGTTGTTCTCTAAACTCTGAATGTCACTTATAGTGCGAAAATGGAATTGCTGTTTAGGTATGAAAGTATCCTCCTCAAGGCAAAGTTGAACAGATGAAGAATTTTCCAGCATAATTTCATGATCATTGCGTAAGTGATTGAAAGCTTTCTGTGCAGGTTTCAAGGTCCCGCCTGAGATCATGTAAACTCTACCAGGCTCAATCTGATTATAAAACTGATCCGCAGCAGCATTGAAACTAGTTACTCTTATTTCTCCACCCTCAGAGTCAAGAAGATCAAAGGAGAATACCTTACCATCACCTCGAGGATTATTGAAGTGCCTCATTTCTCCTTTTGTTGTTACTCTTGCTTTGATTGTCCACCTACCCTGATAAGGATTTAAAGCAGCAATTGGAATTATTCTTGGAGCAGATTCATTCTTAGCAACTGGGCCTCTGTTTACATATGATGGTGGTGGCTGATGATAAAATGATTGCGGGGGACGAACAAAGTTACTCGCAGGAGCTTGTGCAGTTGCTTCATCAAATTCTGTTTTTGGAAGATGTCTCGGCGGAGTACTTAAATGACTATATCTTGAAGAGTCCATGTTCTTAGAAAAGGAAGCACCATATGAATTGACATTCCGCTCATCTGCTTGATGCATAGAATGATTTCCACTGCTTACATTTGGCGAATGTACTGCACCAGTGATCGCTGAACTGCCACCATAGGACTGATAGTTACCACTCCCAACAGAGGGAAGATTTGCTGCCTGACTTGGTGCTTGTGGTCGAGACACAGAAGAGGCATTCCCATCGTTCTTCATGGGATACTGCTTTGGTTCGCCAATTGGATCACATTTTTCAAGTATCACTTCTAGATCAACTATGATAATAATCCTGTCAAGTTAAATCAGCCCTTAGAATATGAAATATAATAGCATACGAAAATTTACTAAAAAAACGTCTGAATACATCAAAGAATGAAAATTTGTGACAACGAACAAGAAATAAATCATGTCATCAAAACCTAAATGTTAAGAACCCTTCCAAAAAAACATGGGTATTCGAAAGGCTAGAAATCAGATAGTAAATTTAAGCAAATAAATCAAACCCACATGCGGTTCTGTATAACATTACAGACGAACTGCGTCAACCGGACAATTGAACCTTTCTGTAGTTTCTGAGATCGCACCAACTCGTTTCGTTGAGTAGCGAGCATACCCTGCTGCAAGAATATTCCATCGGACAATAGGATCCGATATCGCTCATTGTTACTCTGATTCTGTGTGTTTACCAACCGAACCTCGGCGATCTGAAACACAGGCTTGATATCTGTACCCTCACTTCCTCCGTCAGAGAGCAACGCAATCGCGCCTTCCGTCAAACTAACCGGCGGCATGATTTTCAGTTGAGGTAGTCGTCGATTGGATTCAGATTTTAGCGAATTGGAGAGTAAAAGAGAGGGATTTGATAACCCTAGTCCATTACCATGAAGTGGAGGAAAGATGGATTGAGCGGGAAGCCTGAAATATTGGGAAATCGAGCGCGTGTGAACTGAAAAGAGAAACTACTCTTTCCTATTGGGCTTGGGCCGCTATGGCCACATTACTCAAATCACTTGGGCTCGGCCCCTCACAGCAAATAGTTACTAAAATAATATATTATATTAAATAATTTTAATTTTAAATTATCTTTCATCCAAAATAACTTATTGTTTGGGTTATCTAAATAAAATGATTCTTTTTACATATAAGTTAATTTCATATGAGTATTTTTTCATAAAATTTGAAATAAAGAAAATAAAATGAACAATTATCCGGTCCCATAATAAAAAATAAATTTGAGAAATTCAACATATAAGATAGTAAGATCATGCTATAACTTACTTATCAATTTTCTTAATGTATGATCCATTGTTTCTTATAGGTTAAACGTAAAATAACACCCTCCTACAAAATCAATATATAAGACTCAAAAAGATGAAACAAATAGAGATTCGTTCACTATCTCAATTTGGTTTGCTATTCGCTCAAACATAATTACCTTAGTGTAATGATCTATCTCTCATTTGTACAATGATATCCACTTTAAACTATGATAGTCCTAATGACTCTCACATAGTTCTCACTATTACGTTCTTCCTATTTATAAACATTCCAGTAAGTCAACCATACTACTTTTACTTCAAGATAAGGTTCCACTGTGATATTTGTCATTTTACTAAAGAAAAAATCTCATGCAATGGTAGATGAATAACCGTACTTAACCTCTAATCGTTTCACGTCTATAGTCAATGTTAGGATTCGACTAAGACACCTCACACCCCTGAGGGTCTTACACCTTAGGCTATCGCTAATAATACGTAGCCACGAAAGCCAATATCAATCCCGATTAATTGTAAAATTAAGGGTTCCCCTATATGCGCATTTCATGCCAATAAAAATTGTGATGTGTAATAATGTAACCTCAAAAGGGAGGATGATCCTCTTGTGGAATTCTTGGAGTTACTGGTTTCCATTCTGGTTTCTCATCCCAATAAATATCATAGTATATATGACCCGGTGTCTTGTCTTCAACACAACACCAAATTCCTGTATATTTCTTCACACGTTTTCTGAACTTTTCTTCATTACTCTGAAACCACAAACATTAGAAGATTTTTTCAACTTTCAAGTAGTAGTAAAATCAAATACATTCCTTGCCTTGTCACTAAATCCTTCGAAGACGTTTTGCATCGACGAGAACTCGATTATTTTCACGTCTTTTAACAGAGAAAACACCTTCTTCAACTGTTTCAATGAAACAGTAGAATATATGTTTAGACCAGGATGTGTTTTGTGTGTATTATGAGAATGTAAATGTGTTTTTAGAATAAATTGTCAGAATATATTTATAAAATGTGAATCTGTTTA
The DNA here is from genome assembly GCA_009725065.1 of Utricularia reniformis. Taxonomy (NCBI): domain Eukaryota; kingdom Viridiplantae; phylum Streptophyta; class Magnoliopsida; order Lamiales; family Lentibulariaceae; genus Utricularia; species Utricularia reniformis. Next base: position 230,961 of record RWGZ01001181.1, on the reverse strand, counting down.
ACTGTTCTGCATGGTAAATAATGAATAATGAAATAAGAATAATGTTCTGTAAAAAATAATTATGAGAATGTATTATAAATACTAAAATATTATTTTACCCTTATAATTATAGAAAACAAGATTTATTTAATTAGAAATAAGTATGAGTATTCATTCGGTAAATATCGAATCGAATTTCAATTACCGAATACCGAATAAGTAAAAAAATTAGCTACTGAACCTAATATTGTCGGTTCGGTAAATACCAAATTGTTTCGATTCGGTTTCGGTATTTACCAAAATACCGAATTTTCCGAAATTTAATCAAATTAAACATAAAATTAATAATAATAATACATTTAATTATATAATTAAAAACAAAAATATTAGTTTTAAATTAAAGAAAAGGTTAAATTCGGTATTCGGTAACATATTTTTTTACCGAATCGAAATTGAATACCGAAATGGCCGAAATTTAAAAACCGAATACCAAACCGATTTCATAAATCAATTCGATAAAAAAAATCGGTAAACGGTTCAGTAGGTTAACACCCCTAGAAATAATAGATTCAATCAGAATGGTAGTTGGTCAAATATTTTTTAAAATGCATTACATGAATTCAAAATGAAGGATTCAGATCATTTTGCGTTGAAGAAGGAAACTCATAACACGTTTTAAAAATTGATTGTTAGAATGAGAATGAAAACGTTGGGGTGTTATGTAAACGAATCCAAAATGCATTTTAAAATGATAATGCATTCTGACAATGCAATCAGAGCACACACTTAATTCATAAGAGAAGTGAATCATATTGAAAAGATTAGGTGAAACTAATTACTTATAATATCACACTTCTTATAAACTAGAATAATATTTAAAGAGATATTACCGTTGCTTCTGTACTGTGTTTAGGGAGTTTTAAGATTCGTGATGAATTTGTATGGTTTGATATTCCACAGCTATTTGAACCTGGCTTACAAAGACTCACACGAAGCCATGAATCTTTTACCTGCAAGTTGCATCGGATATTATGTCGATCGATATGATAAGATTCGAAAGATAAAACCTGTTGGGGTAAAGATGGATTTTGTAAGAAAGTGTACTCCCTAAAGTTAATATTTGGTCCAAATTCTTTCTCTGGAAACTCTTGCAACATTGCACTAATCTGTGTAAAGAAAGATTCTTTCATCTTGTAAGAGGAGAAGTCGACTTTCGAGATGTACGAGAATTAATCCGAACCTCAAACACATGATCCATTGGACATATAAATGGCTGTCGAGTCAAAGATCCAACTATAACACCTGGATGTCCAAACCATAGCCTATCCAACCTGCACCATAATGGAGGCATAACCTAAAATTATCACGAAACGAAACGGATCATAATCGGAGAATCTAAGATAAACCCATCGAGGAAATATAAGATTTCACATGTTTATTCAACTTGCATATTCTTACCAATATACGATTCAACAACGAAGCAATGGCAAGTGCAGTTCTTATTTGTTTGATCTGAAGATCACACAAGTCATCAAGCCAAACATCATAGGAGAAAAGTAAAGAAAAACAAAATTCATACTTGATAATTAACAAGAGCAAAGTGTGAATCGATGTTATGAATTCCATCAAACAACAATTTCTTTGGAATATTAGGCTTAAATGCCAAGAATCCACCTGCATGGAGAAATTTCAATGCTCTTTAAACATATGTAACCGCAATTGTTATGTTTATAGAGTCCGTCAATTTATCTAGTGTTAAATTTCTAGAGTCGGGTCAATTTACGTGGGGAGTGTGCTCGGATATAACGTATAAGAGAGAGGAGACTACAACGTAAAAGACTTGAACAAGTTATTTACTATGGTCCACATTCCCTCTTATAAACCAATCTACACCACTTTCATTTTCTGATAGGGGCAACTTCATTATTTCAACACACAACTCTTAGTCCCACCTGACAAGTTGGACTTGTCAATTCAATCGGTGGATTACCAACCAATCAATTTCATTAAACCAAACTAACCTTGGCAAGGTCACTCAGGATTTTCCAAACCCGCTCCGATACCATATTAAATTTCTAGAGTCAAGTCAATTTACATGGGGAGTGTGCTCGGATATAACGTATAAGAGGGAGGAGATCACAACGTAAAAGACTTGAACAAGTTATTTACTATAGTCCACATTCTCTCTTATAAACCAATCCACACTACTTTCATTTTCCGACGTTGGACAATTTCATTATTTCAACATGTGGAATGTGCACGGATATAACGTATAAGAAGGAGAAGACCACACTGTAAAAAACTTGAACAATTCATTTACTATGATCCACATTCAATTTTCGATGTGGGAACAATTTCATTATTTCAACAGCAATACTGAGCACGGAAATGACATAGGCCACGAGATATCATATTAACTTATAGTGTTTCATATGCTTTGAAGTTCATGAAGTTGTAAAGAAACAGAAGAAAAAACAATAAGAACCTGGTGGATCATAATATTCTGGAGGATCATAAAATACCATAGCTTCTCGTAGTCGATTGCGCTTTCCATCTGTTCCAGAATACTGGAATGTTGTATGAACAGCATAAGGCTGCAACCCAAGCTGTTGGTACAAAGCCTGGTGAAAGTGGTCGTAAGACATGATGTGTATGGTTTATAAACATTAAGAAAGATACCTGCACGAAGAAAGTATGGCCACTGCAAAAGATGCTGGAAGGGAGCAAACCTAGCTTAAGGGTTCCTTTATAAGCATAGACAAGTCCACTTTCTTCATCAACAGAGGGACCAAGCTGCCTACGAACGAGATCATTGAAACCATTTTGATCCCATATATTTTCATTGGAAATAAGCATTTCTTTCCATTCTTTTGCTAATTTTTTGAAGATTCAGTTGGCCTCCAGTGGAAAATTCCAATATTATAAGCAGCACCTACATTCAAAGATACGAATAAATTGTGAAAGCTTGAGGTAGGGTTGGGCTGGCCCCCTCTCGGTCGGTCCAACCCGTACAAACAGGTCAACCCATGGGTTGACCCACTAAATATCATTATTCGGGTTAAAGTGGACTAATTTTGATTTTTTTTTTTAAATTTTAAGGTTAAAATTGAATGTTTTTTAATTTTAGGGTTTAGTTTTTTCAACCCATTGACGGGTTGGGCTGTACTTTCAACCCGTCGGGTCAATCCGTTGACGGGTCAAGAAAAATTTTCAATCCGTTGGGCCAACCCGTATGGGTTGACGGGTTCAACGGGTTCGACTCGTAACCCGTTGGGCCTAACCCGTTCCCACCCCTACTTGAGGGATCGGAGTAAATGGAAATCAAGAACATTTATAGGCTTCAAGGTGATCATCCTAAAAAAATCAGTTTACTATTTTTATCTAAAACATTAAACATTCTTGAACAAATTCCACTAAGCATTTAGCTATGTAGATCTTTGTGTTGAAATACTCCCACATCGATTTGTAGAAATAGAAATGTTATAGTTTATAAAGGAAGTGATATCATAAGTAATTAGTTTGGTCTAACATTTTCAATGTGATTTACTTCTCTTATGAACTAAACAATACAGACACTCTCCAGACCCATGAATCCTGAATTTCTACATAGTATCAGTGAAGGGTGCGTCCCTCCACATTTAATGTGAGGCCCACATAAAAGAAAATAAAAAATAAAAAAAAGAAGAACACGTGGTCAAATTTGAGGGCTGGGATTGGTGGCCAATCCAGCATCTTCTGGGGGAGGTTCTTCTTCCCCTGCTCCTATAAAAGGATGGTATTGTTGCCTCCTTTCAATCATCCCATCATCACATCTTCAAGTCTCTTTTGAGAGTGTAGAGAAAAAAGAGTGATTAGGAAAAGAAAAGTTTTCTTTTCTAATCGTGTTTCCGGAAAGTTTTCGGAAGAGTGTGTAATATTTAGGAATATTTCCTAAATATTAAGGGGAGTCTCAAAATAGTTGAGGGGTAGTCGGAGTGTTGGGTCAACTCTATTTTACCGCCTATTTTGGGTAATTTCTATTCTAGATATTTATCTAGGGTAGATTCTCTTTATATACCTACTATTCGTAATAGTGGAAGTTTCTCTGGTGGGACCCGTGGACTAGCCCGGTTTTGGGTGAACCACGTTAAATTTTGGTGTCTATTTATTTATCATAATTGCATCGCCAATACCTCGATTTCATAACTTCCGCTGTGCAACCCCAACAAGTGGTATCGGAGCTAGACTCAGTGTTGATATCAGCTTAACGTATGCTCTGTGGTTTCCACTAAGTGGACCCTCCACATCATAAAATAAGTTTGATTATTTTCACTATTCTTAACTGATATTGGACCTATGGAGGTTAAGGCAAGCAACATGATTAAATTAAATGGAGCGAATTACTACATGTGGAAGAACAAGATGAAAGATCTTTTGTTCGTGACGAAGATGCATTTACCGGTGTTTGGGGAATCCATACTGGAGGGAAAGTCCGATGCTGACTGGGCTTTCGAGCATCAACAAATATGTAGTTTTATCCGACAGTATGTCGAAGAAAATGTGTACAATCACATTTGTGACGAAGTCCAAGCAAAAAGTCTATGGAAGAAACTTGAGGAATTATATGCCTCAAAGAGCGATTACAACAAATTGTTCTATTTGAACAACGTGGTTCTTACGAAGTACTAGGAGGATACTTTTATTGTTGATCACTTGAATAGTATTCAAGGGATATTGGCTCAACTCTCAACAATGGGTATTAAACTTGACGATGAATTAAACGCGCTGTTTATTCTGAGATCCTTACCGGAATCATGGGAGCCGTTGAAGGTATCACTTACTAGTTCTGGTAATATTACTGTTGAACTAGTTAAAAGTGGAATTCTGAACGAAGAAATGAGACGACAGACTCAAGAGACCTCACCGTCGCAGTTAGAGATTATGATTGCTGATTCTAGGGGAAGGAATACTAAACGGAGCTCTAGACCTGCGAAGCATGACAAGAGCCGTGGAAAGTCAAACAAATACGCCAATGTTGAGTGTCATCATTGCAAGAAGAAAGGCCACATCAAGAGAAATTGCCGACTGTTCAAACAAGAACAAGCGGCAAAGGGAAAAGGATGTGATAGCAGTGATGATGATCAAGCCAATGTAGTCGGGGAATTCAACATCGTATGTGACGATGATGTTGTGAATTCCACATCTCAAGAGACAAGCTGGATTATTGATAGTGGAGCTACTGTTCATGTGACGTCTCGTCGGGAATGCTTCTCATCCTACACACCTGGAGATTTTGGTGTGGTTAGGATGGGAAATGAAAACCTCTCTAAAGTTGTTGACAAAGGAGATGTTTGTCTCGAGACGAAAAACGGTAACAAACTGATATTGAAGGAGGTTCGGCATGTTCCAGACGTGCGATTAAACCTCATATCAGTTGACAGACTCGACAATGAAGGTTTCTGTAATACCTTATATGATAGCCGTTGGAAACTCACCAAGGGTTCGTTGGTGATTGCTCTAGGTAATAAGTGTTCAAAGCTGTATATGTTGCTAGCGAAACTTTCCTCTGAACACGTGAATGTTGCTGAGGATGAAAATACAGTGGAGTTGTGGCACAAACGCCTCGGACATATAGGCCTGAAAGGAATGGAGAGTCTGCTGAAGAAGCAAGTGCTCGCTGGAATGAATCATACAAATCTGAAGAGATGTTCTCACTGCCTCACCGAAAAACAAACGAGAGTAAGTTTTCACAGTAGACCACCTTCAAGAAAGGATGATATATTGGAGTTGATACACTCAGACGTATGTGGACCGATGTCGAAATCACTTGGAGGTGCCAAGTATTTCGTTACTTTCATCGATGATCATTCTCGGAAGAACTGGGTCTATTTGTTGAAAACCAAAGATTAAGTCTCTATTGTTTTCAAGCAGTTTGTGAAGTTGGTTGAACGACAAACTGGAAAGAATGTGAAGTGCATCCGAACAGACAATGGCAGGGAGTATATTGGACCATTTGATGCTTACTGCAAAGACAATGGTATTCGGCATAAGAAGACACCACCGAAGACACCGCAACTAAATGGCTTGGCCGAGAGATTCAACAGGACTTTGGAGGAGAGAATACGATGTCTATTATCTCAAGCAAAGTTGCCAGAAATTTTTTGGCGAGAGGCTATTCTGACAGCAGCCTATCTACTGAATCTCTCGCCATGTGTTCCTCTTGGATATGAAACTCCGGAGAAGGTATGGTCAAAGAAAGAGGTTTCTTACAACCATCTGCGAGTTTTCGGGTGTAAGGCTTATGTTCACGTTCCGAGGGATGAACGATCGAAGCTTGATGCCAAGACTCGCCAGTGTGTCTTTATCGGATATGGCCAAGATGATCTTGGTTTCAGATTTTATGATCCAGCCACCAAGAAGCTTATCAGAAGTCGTGATGCCAAGTTCGTTGAAGACGAAACCATCGCGGATATTGGAAGGGTTAGCAAAGATGTTGCTAAACCGGATGGTGATTCAACAAACTTGATGGTTATGCCTCCAACAACGGTGCCAGGACATGTTGGAGATGATAGATTTCATCCACCTGACGACGAGGATGAATCAGACGTTCCTGAAGATGTTCCAGCTGACGATGTTGATGAGGGTGATGAAGAATTACCAGTCCCTGTTGGTTCTCCTGTTCGGACTACGAGATCCGGTAGAGTTATCCAACGCTCTACGAGATCCGGTAGAGTTATCCAACGCTATACGAGATATTCACCAGATCAATATGTGTTATTGACTGACGGGGGAGAACCGGAATCCTACGAGGAAGCCATGAATGATGAATTCAGGCAGAAGTGGATTGAGGCCATGCAAGACGTGATGAAGTCCTTGCATGAGAATGCGACTTTCGAGCTGGTAAAGTTGCCAAAGGACAAGAAGGCTTTGAGGAACAGGTGGGTTTTCAGGATTAAGCATGATGATCATAATCCGGAGCCACGATTTAAAGCAAAGCTTCTCGTGAAGGGATTTAGTCAAAGAAAATGGATTGACTTTGACGAGATATTCTCACCTATGGTGAAGATGACATCCATTCGGATTGTGTTGGGGTTAGCAGCATCTCTCAACCTGGAGGTTGAACAAATGGATGTGAAGACTGCCTTCCTCCACGGAGATTTGGAAGAAGAGATATATATGCATCAACCAGAAGGCTTTGTGAAGAAGAGGAAAGAAGGTTATGTTTGCAAGCTAAAAAAGAGTCTTTATGGCTTGAAACAAGCACCGAGACAGTGGTATAAGAAGTTTGAGTCTGTCATGGGGGAGCAAGGCTACATGAAGACTACTTCAGATCACTGTGTCTTCACGAAGAAGTTTTCTGAAGATGATATTATCGTACTATTGTTGTACGTGGACGACATGCTGATTGTTGGTCAAAACTGTTCGAGGATTGCTGAGTTGAAGCAGCAATTGAGTAAGTCTTTTGCGATGAAAGACTTGGGACCAGCAGAACAGATTCTTGGCATGAAGATCATTTGAGACAGGAATGCCAAGAAGTTATGGTTGTCACAGGAGAAGTACATTGAGAAAGTAGTTCAAAGGTTTAACATGGACAAGTCTAAAGCGGTTAGTTGTCCCCTAACTAATCACTTTAGATTGAGTTCTAGTCCTCATGCGGATAAGGAAGATGACGAGATGGCTACGGTGCCATATGCTTCTGTAGTTGGAAGCTTGATGTACGCCATG